>OV050032.1:75278913-75674423 GCA_920105625.2 Clusia tigrina
TTGCCTGTGCCAGCTTTATCCTCAATAAAACTGAAGCCTCCTACCTATGATGGAACCACGACATTTAGTGTCTTCAGAATGCAGTTTGAGACTACCGCTAGCACAAATGGTTGGAGTGCTCGCGAAAAAGTGGCTGCATTAACCATTTCGTTGAAAGGTGCTGCCGCTGATGTGCTTCAAACTATCTCAGAAAGTGAGCGAGACTGCGATGAAAGCTTGATGAATGCCGTTCAGCGCAAGTATGGTAGTGAACACCTTAAGCAGATGTACCAAGTAGAGCTACGAACACGGGTACAGAAGAGTGGTGAGTCTCTACAACAGTTTGCGGCGGAAGTGGAACGGTTGGCTCATCTTGCCTACCCAGGAGAGATCACTGAGAGGTGTATGATGGACACCTTTGTATATGGCATTCGCGATGCGGAGATAAAGCATTCTGCAATAACTAATCCAAAAGCTACATATATGGAGACAGTAGCTAGCGCTTTAACTTCAGAGACAGCAGCCTTGGTGTGCCAGCCAGTATACAGAGCCCGTCAGGTACAAGTCGAAAGCGGCCAAAGTTTCACGGGGAAATGCTTCACCTGCGGAGAGGTCGGACACATGGCCCGTAATTGCCAATCGAGACGGAAACGTTCTAGATCACGCTCACCGGTAAGACCTCCAAAGCAAGTCAGATTCCAAAATAGGGAATCAGAAAATGATGAAAAGTCGTCGACAAACTAGATGGAGTCAGTCTCGAGGGGCTTGATCTGACTCCCACAACATGTAGCCCCAGAATCTTCGTTTCTCAGATGGCACGGAAAATCAACAGCCTAACTGTCGACAGCGTAGTAAGTGGAAGAAAAATCGTGGTAACATTGGATACGGGTGCATCACATTCCATAATTAGAAGGGATCTCGTTCGGGGAATCGAGCCGCTTCAGGGAATAAGTTTGCGTACGGCAACTGGAGATGATGCACCGGTACTTGGAAAAGTTACACGGAAAATCACTATCGGTACCACAACAGTGAAGCACGAGTTTGTAGTTGCGGATATTGTGGACGAATTAATCTTAGGTGTGGATTTTATGATTCGGAATGGATTCACCCTAGATTTGAAATGCCGAACGTTGAAGTATGCGAACACCGAAATACCGTTATCCGTTGGTGAGGATAAGTATGGAGGTATCCGACAAGCCATTGTATCGCGGCGGACAAAAATCCCAGCAAAGTCAGAGGCAGTCATATGGGCCAAAATGGACGGAGATGTGGAGAAGAACAAGTTGTGGGTTGTGGAAACGGATGAAAAATTTGTACTGGGTGACATCATCATTGGAAAAACCCTCGTAGAAGAACAGCAGAACAGAATAGTGCCAGTAAGAGTGGTCAATCTTGCAAATTCCGCTAAAACCACAGAGAAAGGACAGATAATTGGAAATTGCCGGGCAATTTCGGCAATTGTAAACTGTGAAAGCCAGGCGCGAGACACAAAAATGAAGATACCAGCTGATAAAAAGGTACTCGACGATCTTACGAAAGAATGGAGCAAAGACTTATCCACAGAGCAGAGGAGGACTGCCAGCCAACTTTTGGCAAGACATTGGTCAGTATTTGCTGAAAAGGGTAAAAACGAAGGCAGAACAAAGATGGTGAAACACACAATCAACACTGGTGATGCCAAACCCATTCGTCAAGCGTCAAGAAGAGTACCTCTGGCAAAGAGAGAAGAGGTGAATGTATTGCTGAAGGAAATGCATCAGAACAACGTCATAGAGCCATCAGCGAGCCCCTGGAGTTCTCCAGTGGTATTAGTCAAGAAGAAGGATGGCTCCACACGTTTCTGTGTAGATTATCGTAAACTAAATGAGGTAACGAAGAAAGATAGTTATCCAGTACCTCGAATCGACGATACGTTGGACACACTTTCTGGTTCAAATTGGTTCTCAACGCTGGATTTACAAAGCGGATATTGGCAAGTGGCAGTAGACGAACAAGACAAGGAAAAGACAGCATTCAGTGCCGGTGATGGACTATGGCAATTTTTGGTGATGCCATTCGGACTGTGTAATGCTCCAGCTACATTTGAACGCTTAATGGAACATGTGCTAAAGGGTCTTCACTGGAAAACGTGTCTGGTGTACTTAGATGACATCATCGTTATGGGAAAGGACTTCGAGGACCACTTGAAGAATTTGGAAGAAGTATTGATGCGTTTATTAGCTTCAGGGTTGAAGCTGAGCGCAAAGAAATGCTCGTTCTTCAAGAAAGAAGTCAAGTACCTTGGACATAAAGTCACACCTGAAGGAGTACACACAGATCCAGATAAGATAGACTCAGTAAGGGAGTGGCCAAGACCAACTAGTTTGCATGAGCTACGCAGCTTCTTGGGTCTTTTCACCTATTACAGACGCTTTGTTCCAGGCTTTGCAGACGTGGCTGGTAGTCTGCATGCATTAACGATGAAAAATTGTCCTTTTGAGTGGAAAAACGAACAGGAGAAGGCATTCAACAGATTGAAAGAGCTATTGTGTACAGCTCCGATCCTTGCGTATCCAATACCTGGCGAAAAATTTATTTTGGATACAGATGCAAGTGGATTCGGGATTGGAGGTGTCCTGTCGCAAGTTATTGACGGACATGAAAGAGTAATAGCCTACTTCAGTAAGATCTTATCAAAGCCAGAGCGAAATTACTGTGTAACACGGAGAGAACTTTTGGCGGTTATGCAGTGCGTGAAGCACTTCAACAAGTACCTGTATGGACAAAAGTTCTTGTTGAGAACGGATCACGCTGCTCTGCGCTGGCTATTACAGTTCAAAAATCCCGAAGGTCAGGTTGCGAGATGGATTGAGAGACTCCAAAGCTACGATTTCACAATAGAACATCGCAGAGGCGGAAACCACGGGAATGCTGATGCACTATCACGACGTCCTTGCAGTATGGAATGTAAGCACTGTTCTAAAGCTGAAGGGAAAGAAGGAGTAGTCGATGTGCGCTTAATGGCTGTTTTACCAGACGATGAATGGACAGCGGAAAAGATAAAAGAAGAACAACGAAATGACCCAGATTTGGCAAAAATCGTATCAAGTAAGAATGAAGGAAAACGGCCTGATTGGAACGAAATCTCGACTGAAAGCCCCATAACTAAAGCATATTGGGCTCAATGGAATAGCTTAAAGCTGCAAGATGGATGCCTATTCCGCCTGTGGGAGAGCGAAGATGGAAAAACCACGAAGAACTTGATTGTGGTACCCAAGGCAAGAATAAGCGAAATTCTCAAGGAATACCATAGTGGGCCAAGCGGAGGGCATTTGGGAATAACAAAAAAAGTCGAGAAAATTAAAACACGATTTTATTGGGTTGGTTGCCAGCAATCGGTAGTTGACTGGATTAGTGCTTGTGAAAAGTGTACAGCTGCCAAGGGACCGAGCCGTCGCAGCCAGGGGAAGATGCATTTATACAACGTGGGAGCACCATTTGAGCGTATTGCAATGGACATAGCAGGTCCGTTTCCAATTAGTGATTCCGGCAACAAATATGTTCTCGTCGTAATCGACTATTTTAGTAAATGGCCAGAAGTATACCCCATTCCCGATCAAGAAGCTAAGACCGTTGCAGATGCATTTATCAATAATTGGGTCTGCAGATACGGAGCTCCCCTCGAGTTGCACTCGGATCAAGGCAGAAATTTCGAGTCAACAATATTCAGGGAAATGAGTGAATTGATGGGCATACGCAAAACTCGTACAACCCCTTTGCACCCACAATCCGATGGAATGGTTGAAAGATTTAATCGTACGCTTGAGGAACACCTAAGAAAAGTCATGGACAGAAACCAGAAAAATTGGGACCAACACATACCCCTCTTCTTAATGGCATACCGATCGGCAACTCACGATACAACATCTACAACACCAGCTTAGGCTATTTTCGGTTGTGACATAAGATTGCCTGCAGATCTGAAATTCGGTGCCTACTCATCTACGGAAGTTTCATGTAGCAGTTATGTAGCTGACAAACGAAGACAGCTGAATGAAATTCATGGAACCATCAGAAAGCGCACACAACTGATGAGTGATAAAATGAAAGCCAGATATGATCTACGAGCAAACTCCAAGGGATTTCAGGAAGGGCAGCTAGTTATGCTTCATAATCCAGCAAAGGAAAAAGGGATTATCGCCAAAACTGCAAACACACTGGGAAGGCCCTTAAAGGTGATAAAGCGGCTCAACGATTGTAGTATACCGCATCCAGTTGGCGAGAAATGCCAGGGAGCAAAATGAAAGTCGTTCATTTAGAGAGGTTATCTCCTTATAAAGGTTGCAGTACTATCCTGGTTCGGGACGAACAAGTTTAAGCGGAGGGCAGTGAAACGTGATAGCTCTGTGAAAAGGGATTGCATACTTTTAGGATCCCATCTGGAGAATGAGTGCCCCCTGTGAGTCAAGATGGCGAACTATTCGAATAAAAGCTTATTCAAGAACCATCCGTCGGTAATATCAAAAAGAATATTCTCGACTTCTGTCGAAGTGGGATAGAAGCTTCTAGAAAATACGAGAATAGCGTAGAATTTTTCGACTCCAACCATTCGAAAACTATAAAAGCGACAAGACTGTTCAAAGAAAATACAGTAGATCAGAGACCGTAAAAGTGTGTACATCTAGCATTATAATCAAAGCAGCAGTATTTGTAATTGAGTGCAAAGTGATGGAAGTCATTATTAAATAAAGTGATTGAAATTACTTGTTAAAGAAAGTGACTATTGTTTGTTAAATAAAGTGCAAATAATAACTAAGTAAACTTTAAGCCTAATATTTAATGTGTAAATAACAATAATTAAATAAAGCTAATTATTTTTAACTTAACACAGCCGATTGTTTGATTACTACACAATCCAGCGGTACGAGTCCGAGTACAGATAGTTAAAGAAATTGTCAGGAGGGCAATTTTGTAACAGAGTAAATTGTCCGGAGGGCAATTTTGTAAACAGAGTAAATTGTCAAGAGGGCAATTTCGTAACAATTGGTGGTCAGAAGTGGGATTGTGTATCTGTAATAAACAATGGTTAAATTTGAAAAACTGAGATTGGAGCAGCTCAAGAAGGAGCTTGAGCGTTTAAATTTGCAAACACAAGGGCTTAAAGCGGAGCTGCAGGTGAGACTAAGAAGCGCTTTAGAGGAGCAGGGTATAGATGTCGATGAGCATGAATTCCAATGTGAAGAGCCAACGACATCTCGACACGAAGAAACACCGCAAGAAACTAACACGGGGTAACTTTGACATGAGTGCACTTATCGGCTAATACAGATGCAGTTACAAACAAAATTCTCAAGCAGCTGAAGAGAGGATGCAGCAGCGAGATGAAAAGATGCAGCAGCGAGATGAAAAGATGCAGCAACAATTACAACAAAATGCTCAAACCGTCGAAAAGAGTGTTGCATCCGTCAAAGAGGACGTAGAAAAGAGTGCTGAATCGCTCAAAACAAGCAGTCAAAGAGGATGTCAAAGAACAGTTACAGCAGAGTGAAATACGACTTACTCAACTAGTGGAAAAGAACTCACAGCAGATGAAAGAAATGTCCGAGATGGTAGACAGGAAGGTTTGTGAAATTGAGACACGGCAAGAATCGTTCGAAAAATCTGTAGTACAAAGGCAGAATGAATTTAAGCAACAAATAGAACAAAGAATTAATCTACTACAGGAAGGTGCATTGCCTGTGCCAGCTTTATCCTCAATAAAACTGAAGCCTCCTACCTATGATGGAACCACGACATTTAGTGTCTTCAGAATGCAGTTTGAGATTACCGCTAGCACAAATGGTTGGAGTGCTCGCGAAAAAGTGGCTGCATTAACCATTTCGTTGAAAGGTGCTGCCGCTGATGTGCTTCAAACTATCTCAGAAAGTGAGCGAGACTGCGATGAAAGCTTGATGAATGCCGTTCAGCGCAAGTATGGTAGTGAACACCGGAAGCAGATGTACCAAGTAGAGCTACGAACACGGGTACAGAAGAGTGGTGAGTCTCTACAACAGTTTGCGGCGGAAGTGGAACGGTTGGCTCATCTTGCCTACCCAGGAGAGATCACTGAGAGGTGTATGATGGACACCTTTGTATATGGCATTCGCGATGCGGAGATAAAGCGTTCTGCAATAACTAATCCAAAAGCTACATATATGGAGACAGTAGCTAGCGCTTTAACTTCAAAGACAGCAGCCTTGGTGTGCCAGCCAGTATACAGAGCCCGTCAATCAATTCACTCATTTCCCTGAATATTGTTGACTCGAAATTTCTGCCTTGATCCGAGTGCAACTCGAGGGGAGCTCCGTATCTGCAGACCCAATTATTGATAAATGCATCTGCAACGGTCTTAGCTTCTTGATCGGGAATGGGGTATACTTCTGGCCATTTACTAAAATAGTCGATTACGACGAGAACATATTTGTTGCCGGAATCACTAATTGGAAACGGACCTGCTATGTCCATTGCAATACGCTCAAATGGCGCTCCCACGTTGTATAAATGCATCTTCCCCTCGCTGCGACGGCTCGGTCCCTTGGCAGCTGTACACTTTTCACAAGCACTAATCCAGTCAACTACCGATTGCTGGCAACCAACCCAATAAAATCGTGTTTTAATTTTCTCGACTTTTTTTGTTATTCCCAAATGCCCTCCGCTTGGCCCACTATGGTATTCCTTGAGAATTTCGCTTATTCTTGCCTTGGGTACCACAATCAAGTTCTTCGTGGTTTTTCCATCTTCGCTCTCCCACAGGCGGAATAGGCATCCATCTTGCAGCTTTAAGCTATTCCATTGAGCCCAATATGCTTTAGTTATGGGGCTTTCAGTCGAGATTTCGTTCCAATCAGGCCGTTTTCCTTCATTCTTACTTGATACGATTTTTGCCAAATCTGGGTCATTTCGTTGTTCTTCTTTTATCTTTTCCGCTGTCCATTCATCGTCTGGTAAAACAGCCATTAAGCGCACATCGACTACTCCTTCTTTCCCTTCAGCTTTAGAACAGTGCTTACATTCCATACTGCAAGGACGTCGTGATAGTGCATCAGCATTCCCGTGGTTTCCGCCTCTGCGATGTTCTATTGTGAAATCGTAGCTTTGGAGTCTCTCAATCCATCTCGCAACCTGACCTTCGGGATTTTTGAACTGTAATAGCCAGCGCAGAGCAGCGTGATCCGTTCTCAACAAGAACTTTTGTCCATACAGGTACTTGTTGAAGTGCTTCACGCACTGCATAACCGCCAAAAGTTCTCTCCGTGTTACACAGTAATTTCGCTCTGGCTTTGATAAGATCTTACTGAAGTAGGCTATTACTCTTTCATGTCCGTCAATAACTTGCGACAGGACACCTCCAATCCCGAATCCACTTGCATCTGTATCCAAAATAAATTTTTCGCCAGGTATTCGATACGCAATGATCGGAGCTGTACACAATAGCTCTTTCAATCTGTTGAATGCCTTCTCCTGTTCGTTTTTCCACTCAAAAGGACAATTTTTCATCGTTAATGCATGCAGACTACCAGCCACGTCTGCAAAGCCTGGAACAAAGCGTCTGTAATAGGTGAAAAGACCCAAGAAGCTGCGTAGCTCATGCAAACTAGTTGGTCTTGGCCACTCCCTTACTGAGTCTATCTTATCTGGATCTGTGTGTACTCCTTCAGGTGTGACTTTATGTCCAAGGTACTTGACTTCTTTCTTGAAGAACGAGCATTTCTTTGCGCTCAGCTTCAACCCTGAAGCTAATAAACGCATCAATACTTCTTCCAAATTCTTCAAGTGGTCCTCGAAGTCCTTTCCCATAACGATGATGTCATCTAAGTACACCAGACACGTTTTCCAGTGAAGACCCTTTAGCACATGTTCCATTAAGCGTTCAAATGTAGCTGGAGCATTACACAGTCCGAATGGCATCACCAAAAATTGCCATAGTCCATCACCGGCACTGAATGCTGTCTTTTCCTTGTCTTGTTCGTCTACTGCCACTTGCCAATATCCGCTTTGTAAATCCAGCGTTGAGAACCAATTTGAACCAGAAAGTGTGTCCAACGTATCGTCGATTCGAGGTACTGGATAACTATCTTTCTTCGTTACCTCATTTAGTTTACGATAATCTACACAGAAACGTGTGGAGCCATCCTTCTTCTTGACTAATACCACTGGAGAACTCCAGGGGCTCGCTGATGGCTCTATGACGTTGTTCTGATGCATTTCCTTCAGCAATACATTCACCTCTTCTCTCTTTGCCAGAGGTACTCTTCTTGACGCTTGACGAATGGGTTTGGCATCACCAGTGTTGATTGTGTGTTTCACCATCTTTGTTCTGCCTTCGTTTTTACCCTTTTCAGCAAATACTGACCAATGTCTTGCCAAAAGTTGGCTGGCAGTCCTCCTCTGCTCTGTGGATAAGTCTTTGCTCCATTCTTTCGTAAGATCGTCGAGTACCTTTTTATCAGCTGGTATCTTCATTTTTGTGTCTCGCGCCTGGCTTTCACAGTTTACAATTGCCGAAATTGCCCGGCAATTTCCAATTATCTGTCCTTTCTCTATGGTTTTAGCGGAATTTGCAAGATTGACCACTCTTACTGGCACTATTCTGTTCTGCTGTTCTTCTACGAGGGTTTTTCCAATGATGATGTCACCCAGTACAAATTTTTCATCCGTTTCCACAACCCACAACTTGTTCTTCTCCACATCTCCGTCCATTTTGGCCCATATGACTGCCTCTGACTTTGCTGGGATTTTTGTCCGCCGCGATACAATGGCTTGTCGGATACCTCCATACTTATCCTCACCAACGGATAACGGTATTTCGGTGTTCGCATACTTCAACGTTCGGCATTTCAAATCTAGGGTGAATCCATTCCGAATCATAAAATCCACACCTAAGATTAATTCGTCCACAATATCCGCAACTACAAACTCGTGCTTCACTGTTGTGGTACCGATAGTGATTTTCCGTGTAACTTTTCCAAGTACCGGTGCATCATCTCCAGTTGCCGTACGCAAACTTATTCCCTGAAGCGGCTCGATTCCCCGAACGAGATCCCTTCTAATTATGGAATGTGATGCACCCGTATCCAATGTTACCACGATTTTTCTTCCATTTACTACGCTGTCGACAGTTAGGCTGTTGATTTTCCGTGCCATCTGAGAAACGAAGATTCTGGGGCTACATGTTGTGGGAGTCAGATCAAGCCCCTCGAGACTGACTCCATCTAGTTTGTCGACGAATTTTCATCATTTTCTGATTCCCTATTTTGGAATCTGACTTGCTTTGGAGGTCTTACCGGTGAGCGTGATCTAGAACGTTTCCGTCTCGATTGGCAATTACGGGCCATGTGTCCGACCTCTCCGCAGGTGAAGCATTTCCCCGTGAAACTTTGGCCGCTTTCGACTTGTACCTGACGGGCTCTGTATACTGGCTGGCACACCAAGGCTGCTGTCTCTGAAGTTAAAGCGCTAGCTACTGTCTCCATATATGTAGCTTTTGGATTAGTTATTGCAGAACGCTTTATCTCCGCATCGCGAATGCCATATACAAAGGTGTCCATCATACACCTCTCAGTGATCTCTCCTGGGTAGGCAAGATGAGCCAACCGTTCCACTTCCGCCGCAAACTGTTGTAGAGACTCACCACTCTTCTGTACCCGTGTTCGTAGCTCTACTTGGTACATCTGCTTCCGGTGTTCACTACCATACTTGCGCTGAACGGCATTCATCAAGCTTTCATCGCAGTCTCGCTCACTTTCTGAGATAGTTTGAAGCACATCAGCGGCAGCACCTTTCAACGAAATGGTTAATGCAGCCACTTTTTCGCGAGCACTCCAACCATTTGTGCTAGCGGTAATCTCAAACTGCATTCTGAAGACACTAAATGTCGTGGTTCCATCATAGGTAAGAGGCTTCAGTTTTATTGAGGATAAAGCTGGCACAGGCAATGCACCTTCCTGTAGTAGATTAATTCTTTGTTCTATTTGTTGCTTAAATTCATTCTGCCTTTGTACTACAGATTTTTCGAACGATTCTTGCCGTGTCTCAATTTCACAAACCTTCCTGTCTACCATCTCGGACATTTCTTTCATCTGCTGTGAATTCTTTTCCACTAGTTGAGTAAGTCGTATTTCACTCTGCTGTAACTGTTCTTTGACATCCTCTTTGACTGCTTGTTTGAGCGATTCAGCACTCTTTTCTACGTCCTCTTTGAAGGATGCAACACTCTTTTCGACGGTTTGAGCATTTTGTTGTAATTGTTGCTGCATCTTTTCATCTCGCTGCTGCATCTTTTCATCTCGCTGCTGCATCCTCTCTTCAGCTGCTTGAGAATTTTGTTGTAACTGCATCTGTATTAGCCCGATAAGTGCACTCATGTCAAAGTTACCCGTGTTAGTTTCTTGCGGTGTTTCTTCGTGTCGAGATGTCGTTGGCTCTTCACATTGGAATTCATGCTCATCGACATCTATACCCTGCTCCTCTAAAGCGCTTCTTAGTCTCACCTGCAGCTCCGCTTTAAGCCCTTGTGTTTGCAAATTTAAACGCTCAAGCTCCTTCTTGAGCTGCTCCAATCTCAGTTTTTCAAATTTAACCATTGTTTATTACAGATACACAATCCCACTTCTGACACCAATTGTTACGAAATTGCCCTCTTGACAATTTACTCTGTTACAAAATTGCCCTCCGGACAATTTACTCTGTTACAAAATTGCCCTCCTGACAATTTCTCTAACTATCTGTACTCGGACTCGTACCGCTGGATTGTGTAGTAATCAAACAATCGCTGGTTAAGTTAAAATAATTAGCTTTATTTAATTATTGTTATTTACACATTTAATATTAGGCTTAAAGTTTACTTAGTTATTATTTGCACTTTATTTAACAAACCATTAGTCACTTTCTTTAACAAGTAATTTCATCACTTTATTTAATAATGAACTTCATCACTTTGCACAATTACAAATACTGCTGCTTTGATTATAATGCTAGATGTACACACTTGTACGGTCTCTGATCTACTGTATTCCTTTGAACAGTCTTGTCGCTTTTATAGTTTTCGAATGGTTGGAGTCGAAAATTCTACGCTATTCTCGTATTTTCTAGAAGCTTCTATCCACTTCGACAGAAGTCGAGAATATTCTTTTTGATATTACCGACGGATGGTTCTTGAATAAGCTTTTATTCGAATAGTTCGCATCTTGACTCACAGGGGGCACTCATTCTCCAGAAGTAAGTCCTAAAAGTATGCAATCCCTTTTCACTGAGCTATCACGTTTCAATATATTCAAAATCTTTGTATCAGCCAAAATATTGCTACCTAAAGAAATTGATTGATCCAATAAAGGGAATAAACCTTTTTACATTTTTGGAAAATGAAAAAGTTATAAGTCCAGTTAAAGCTAAACCACACTCCATAATAATATTCGATGATGTAATTTGTGATAAACAAAACACAATAAGAGATTATTTTTGTATGGGAAGACACAAGTTCAAACACATTCAATACGACATTCAATACGAGATAATACAAATATGATTATTATATCTAAACAAGATGAAATGAATGTTAAGCATATATGTAATGGACATATTATCGGAGATATGTCATTTAATCAATTTATGAAGATTTGTAGTGAATGTTGGAGAGATAAGTATGGGTTTGTTGTTGTAAGTAAGGATGATTTAATAAATAAAGGACGATATCGAAAAGGATTTGATAATTTCTTTCAATTATGAGAGACCTGATATAAAGCAGATCAATAGCAGTTCGATAGCAGATTGATACCAGATATAAAGCAGATTAATATTAGATTGATAGCAGATTGAAAGCAGATACTAAATAGAGAAAATTGGCCGGAAGAAATCGGAAAAAGGAAGCACCATGAATAAAAATAATAAACTACTAAAAGATATAGTAAAGACAAGAGCAGTATTAAAAGAAAAACTAAACAATTTCAAATCAAATTCAATAGATAGGGTAAATATGCTGGAAGACACATTTCAACCTATAACAAAACTGATTGAAATAATTGGAAACTTGGAAAATAAAGAAAATATTTCAAGGCCTGTCTATGATGAAAACTATGATAATGATGATGATGATGAAGATGATGATGATGATGATAATGATGTTAATGATGATAATGATGATAACAAAAACAATGATTATAACATGTCTTCTTTCATAAATGATAATGATTCATTAGCAAATAGTCAGAAATCACAAAAAAATAATTTTGATCAAAACAAACTCAAAAGAAGGAAACAAAATAATTTATATGAAAACAAACTAATAAAATTAAAAAATAATTATTTTAAACCAAATAAAAGAAAATTAAATGTGAATAGACAATTAAAAGAGAAAGGATATAACAAAATTACGAACACAAACAAGTAAAATGTGTAAATGATGCCGATAAAGAGAATGTAGTTCCTAATACAGTAGTCCCTTTAATTACATCACAAGCACCATTTCCAATGAAAAAAACTAGCAAATCAACAGACGATAGATAATGAAAACAATCTAAAAAAATACAAACAATTGAAAAGGAAATCTTATGAAAGAAATATAGAGAGTAAACAAGTAAAAAAAAAGTGATGATGAGAATGTGCTCGTATTACATAATATTATGCATCCCTTAATAACGGGTCTATGAAATAACTCCCACGAAATAAGTCCCACTTTTAAAAACGAAATAAGTCCCACCAAAAATTGCTTAAAAAATGAAATAACTCCCACGAAATAAGTCCCACTTTTGAAAACGAAATAAGTCCCACCAAAATGAAATGATTTAAAAATTTACTTGAAATGAAATAACTCCCACTCAAAATGAAATAACTCCCCCTTGAATAATATATTTCTAAAATGAATTAAGTCCCACTTTCATAAACGAAATAAGTCCCACTTTTTCACTGTTTAATGCGATTTCAAATAAGAAGTATTTGGCTCTTCGAAAGAAACACACGTCGAATAATATGAATAATCAAAGCAGAGGAATAATAAAGAAAAATCGTATGCAAGCTTGCAGAAGGCTTCTTAATGGAATGGATATTACGAATTTTGATAGAGTTCCAGAATTTATTATTAATTCTTTTTTCGGTCAAGGAACGTATAGAGAACGCCTACTAGTAACAACGTTTGGATTCGTAAATGGATTACAGATCAATTGTTCTTATTATTAAGATGGAAAGCGTTTCGGAAGGACCATCAGATTAAAATTATCGACCTTTATAAATGGCTTGAAGATCCAGTGCATGGTAGACGGTATTATAGTTTTAACGTGGCATTGGGATTAGTTGTATTTTGTAATGGTGCTATTAGAAAACATGGAACACGAATTCCAATTTCCTACTAAAAATATAATAAAACACATACATACGTAATTACGACAACAATTTTTTTTAATATTGTTTTTCCATTGTTTAATTAATAAACAAAAAAGGAGAGCCATGAGAGATAAGGATAAAAAATTATGGTTGTCCCTTTTACGAAATGTCCAATATATAACTTTTTGCATAAGAAAAAAATGAGAAATAAAGCCATAATGGCCTTATATTTCATGGCTCTATCGCACCCCTCCATAAAAAAATCATTTATTTATCAGATAAATATTTGAAGGGTTTCACGAACTTCTGCACGACAGAATGGACATACTAGTTTACTGGTTTGATCAATTTTGTGAGTTTGCATTGTAAGACAGCATTCACTGCAAATTTTCAAGTGCTTACAAGGAAAAAATAAGATATTTGGCTGCTTTATGAAACAAACCACTCACATATTATTATTAATTGTATCCTGGTTGGTTTCAATATGGTTTAACGACTCGTCTTCAATGTCCTCTTCCAAATATGATAATTCTTCAAAAAGATCTTCATCAGGCTCCATTTGTACAATTAAATCATTTTTTGATAACACCAGTTGGTCAAGAAATTTAGAAGGAGTTATAGTACCTTGTAAGAGATCATTCTTGAATTTCGAAATCATATCTGCTTTCAAAACACAGGACTTTTTAATACGCTTTTTTCCCACACTACCATTGGTATTCATCAATAGTTGAAATTGTCTTACTTTTTAAAATTCTTGCATCTGTAAAAATGCTACAAATTTGAAAAAAGTAGCCTTCTTTGGAATGCTTTTTCCTATGACGCTATTGTAGGCTTCTATTGCAGACGTAGTGCGGATTTCAGAATCGAAAACTGAAAAGTTATGTGGACCGATCTGTAATAATGAAATCATAACACCTTTCTGTAAATATTATGTAAAAGGGAATATTGTACCTTTTGCATCCATTGATTCTCAAAATATTTTATAAATGATTTGAATCTATCTAAAGCGTTCAATTTTCCTAAATCTTCGGTTAGTAGTTGGAAGCTATCCGAAATGTGCATTCCAGGTAATAATGGAAGAGATAGAAATTTGTGATAAATTCTAGACGCTTCTTTATTTTGCCGAATATATTGAGCGAGCCTTTTGTCCTTCATGGTTATGAATCGACGCAATGCCTGGCAATAATGGAACCAGCAACCAAATGTTTTTGAATCAGCGAAACTTTTACCAATTGCGCTTCTCAATCCTGTTTCATAATCTGTTAAAAAAGTTGCTTGTGACAGATCAATAATGCTCCTTTGTATATAACTGAATAAATGCTGATATGCTTTTAGAGACTTTTTGGTCATCAGTACGAAAAGAAAGGGGAATACCTAAAATAGAAAAAATAATAAATATATACATATGTATACATAATATAAATCTATATATAGTTATGAATGAAATTAATTACCGAACCAAAGTATTCACAATGTAAGATTAATAGTTGTTTAAAGCTTCCTAGAGGAAGTACAGAAAAAGTACCATCAATTAAAATGTTTCTTTTCGAATTAACAGGAATGCATTCTTTCATCAGTTCAACAGTTCTTTCGGAACAAAAAACTTAATATGCAAAGTCTTCTTCTTTTTCCTCATCTGTTGGCATTCTGATTTTACAGTTGTTCACTTTTCACAATCTTCAACGAGCTGCTGCAGTCGTATTTGAGAGTGGAAGTAGCGGAGGCACCGGTCACAGAAATATTTAATTTTTGTGTTTGCAGACATCTTTCACGAGCTGCTGCAGTCGTATTTGAGAGTGGAAGTAGCGGAGGCACCGGTCACAGAAATATTTAATTTTTGTGTTTGCAGACATCTGACTGGATAGAAAGCCTGCTTAAATTTTTTATCCACACAAAGTGGTATCTGATTGGTTTCTCATTATCATCATTATCATCATCATCATTATCTTCCTTTTTCGCTTCATAATATTTATTCTGCACTATCAACAGATTTACGTGCTGCTCCTTTTTATTCTTTGTTAAATATGTAGGGTACACAAGAAGTTCCTTTCTTATCTTTTTAAGGATGTAGACGTTGACAGTGAGGTTATTTTGTTTCTCGAAGCGAGGGATTTGTTTAATTGTCATTGGAAATTGGATCCCCTGCAAATTGAAAATATCTTTGTAACGAGAATAGGATGATACTCGATCAGAACTTTTTTCAACAGGATGGAGGGCTGATATTATCGCCCATACAAAGCATGCATTATCACTATTTTGTACATTGATGCATGCTTTCTTGCTCTGAATTTCCTTCGGCAATGGTATGTACATAGAACCAAGCTGTGGAGTAAACTTGTTTATGTTAACACTCAAGTTTAAGATGGCTGGCAATGCCCAATCACTATCACGTTCCTGGAATTCTTCCAACTTTTTCAGTACAACATCTCGCACATTTTCTTCAAACCATATTTTCAGATTAGTATCTTGCTAAACTGGAACATTTTTTGTATTCATATATTTTAAATCCCAAACTTGTTTATCATCTTTTTTAATTACAAGTCTCCGCAGAATATACCATTTACCTTAACCCTCCGGCGGGTGAGAAGGTCCCTGGGGTCCCTTTTTCATTTTCAAACTGAAATTACTCCTTGATGGTCCATGGGAAGTATACCCGACCCCCACATGTATTCCAAGGAAATTTCAAAGCGATCCGACCAATAGTTTAGTTTATATTGAGATTTAAATGTGTTTAGTACGGGAACGTGTTAAAAGGTCCGCTTTGTACTGAAATTTCAAGAAATCGTTAATAAATGCACTATCTTTTGGCTTCTTTTATTGTTTGAACACATCAAAAAAGTGTTCCTTGAATCTTAGTTACTTTTTGGATTACTTTATTGTGCCTTTCCTTGAAACATAATAAACTTTCCGTCCCTTTTTGAATTTTTGTTACCGTCCCTTCTGAGTTGTTTGAATTTACCCTTACTTTGTACGCATACTCTTACCTACTCTTACTCTCACATAGACGCAGATGTACAGGCTAGAAGCCAGGTAGACGTAGGAAAGGGTATAAAAGCGGCTCTAGTTTCGTACACCATATCAGTGAAAGTTGAGACAGTGAACAGTGAACATCGAGTGCGAAATTTATTTCCAATTTTATAAAGAGAAATAAAAGTAAAATACAATGGCAGAGGAAAATTTTGACATTGCTGAAATTGTGGTACGTCGTAGTAAACGCTACCAGCAAATGAGTGAGGATGAAAGACGTGCAGTGGATGATAGATTTGCAGACTTCATGAGTGCGGAGATGAGTGATGACGATGAAGGTGCTTTTCCTGCATTTGGTCTTGAAGGTTCGGATGATGACGATTTCACATATCAAGCATATTTTCATGTTGATGATTCGGATGCGGAAACTGAACCACATATAGACATCAATGAAGATATTAGTGATGACGACGATGATGAAGAGGGAGAAACTGATGCTCAGCAAACAAGTGACAATTACTTCATTTCCAAAGATGGCACTAAATGGACTAAAAATGCACCACCGTCTTCCCGTACTCGTGCTCATAACGTGGTCGACTACACAAGGAGGAATCCGGGACCCGTAGGAACCACATATGATCCCTTTACCATATTCGTCTCGCTCATCACCGAAGACATGGCGTAAATCATAATACGCGAATCAAATCGGAAAGGCAGGGAAGTGAACGCTGCATGGAATTTGGCAAATCCAACTAAAACAAAGGAATGAAACCCAACCACTTTGAAAGAGTTCGATGCTTTTTTGGCTATTATTTTGTATGCTGGACTCACTAAATCGAATAGTGAACCTCTTGAAAAGTTATGGGGCCCAACGCGCTGTCCAATATATAAAGCTGCATTATCATTAGATCGTATGAAGTGCATAAAACAATGCCTTAGATTCGACAATGGAAATACGCGACAGCAGCGACTAATCAACAGCAAAACTGCGGCTATTGATGATATTTGGCAAATGTTGCAGTCTAACTTGGCAGCAGCTTACACTCCGCATGATGCAGTGACCGTTGATGAGCAGTTATTCCCATACAGAGGCCGCACCCGCTTCACACAATACATTCCATCGAAGCCTGCCAAGTACGGTATAAAGATATGGTGGTTGTGCGACTCAAAATCATTTTATCCTGTCAAAGGAATGATTTACTCTGGGAAATTGCCTGACCAGGCACGAGAGGTGAATCAAGGGCAGAATGTTGTACTTCAACTTTCGGAGAGATATTTGAATACAGGCCGCACAATTTATGCCGACAATTTTTTCACAACTTTGGATTTGGCGCGTACTTTGATCTGGAAAAAAACCGCATATGTTGGAACAGTGCGCTCGAATAAGACATGTGTGCCTCGGGAATTCCAAAAAAATCATACGCGTCCTGTCAACAGCACATTGTTCGGCTTCAACGAAGGCGATATAGCACTATGTTCATATGTGCCCAAGAAGAACAAAGCGGTAATTTTGCTGTCGACACAACATTATACTTGCGGTGTGGACATGCAAACTGAAAAGAAGAAGCCGTTTGCTATTTTGGATTACAACGCCAACAAATCGGGCGTTGATACAATGGACCAGATGCTTGGCACATATACATGCAAGCGCTCAACAAACCGCTGGCCATTGGCCATGTTTTATAATATGGAGGACATTGCTGCATTAGCTGCATTTATTTCATACAACGAGATGAAGCCAATAAAAAGAAGTGACAGACAACGGTCATTCCTACTGATGCTGACAAAACAATTGGACCAAACATAGAGGAACGAACGCTGAACAACCGCATAACCGCATATCCAAGGATACGGAACGCAATGGAAGCATTTGATGTAAAGGTAAGAAAAAACAATTCTAATGTTCAAAAGCAGAATAACTACATAATTTTGTTCTTTTTAGATATCATCAAGACCGGCAGAAGGAGCTGCACCGTCGTTTGCGTCTAGAACGAACAGACCGTCATGTCGCCTATGCCGTTCTGAGTACGGACGGCAGCGGAAAACTAGGGCCTATTGCCATTCCTGTAACAATCCAGTTTGTGCAGAGCATTCAACACTTATGCATCGATGCTACACCTGCACAGAAAATATGTTGGACGAGGGACAATCTACACAACAATAGTTTTTTAGGCTTTTTTTATATAAAACTCGCAACAATAGTTTTTTAGGCTTTTTTTATATAAAACTCGTAAATAATAATAAATCAAAACAAAAAAAAATGTAAAAAAATGCGTTTTCATATAAAATTCCATACAAATAGAAATTGTACTTCGTATAAGGGCAACGGATGACTCAACCGTCGGAGGGTTAAGGAAAGGTGTATCCCTTAAGATTTTCTTTATCTGACGGTTGAAAACTTTACAGCAATCTTCCAAGAAACTCTTAATATCCTTATGAGTAAGGTTTATAATGACTGCTCTTTGAATTCTATGAATAAAAAAAAACAACATTTTTAGTTAAGAACATTTGTTAATAGTAGTAAAATTAAACTCACCGTCTACGAAAAGTTGACTCAACACCTTCCCATTTAACTGTACTAGAGGTCCAATTTTTTCTTCGTTTCGAAAGGTTGGCGTCAGAATGCAAATGTAGATGCTTGCACCGAGCCCGATAACCTTTTACTACTCCTATAGCATCCATTAAATGATGTTTGGCGCCCACAGTTTCTGCTCTAGCAAGCTGCATTTTAAGAGCACACAAATCTTTAGTGCATGCTTTAACTCCTTCGTTTGCCTTTAAATGGTTTTGTTCAGCATTTTCAAAGGCCAATTTGGCATTTTTAATAAATTTATTTTTATTCTGCTCCATTCTTTTTTAGTTGTTGCTCAATTGAAAATTATATGAAAAATATTCCAACAATGGAAAACATTCTCACTTTTATACTAAAGCTAGTATATGCTATATGCATGAAAAGTACCCTTGATTCTATATTTGTATTTTCTGATAAGAATTAAATGTTGAAAACTACACTTCGTTATATATTTTTATTTATTGAAAAGATTTAAGTGAAAAAATAGTAGCTTCCCTTTTTAAATAAATAAAACATTTTTTTTTGTTTTTTATTTTAAATTGTATTTTCGAAAAAGAAATTTTAAACAAAAATGTCCACAGTTGAAAGTATTGAATTTTTGTTTTTGTTTATAATTATATTCAATAGGTGCTTTTAAATAATTAACCATTTCAAGTGGTGGTTGTAAGTCGCCAAAACTATCAAAATATTCCTTATATTGGTGATTTTTGTAGTAAGCTACCCAATGAGTTCCACGACCGCTTGAGTCATCTAAATTAACAATACCACATTCTTGAGGTAATTTTTTTTTTAGGTAAACAATCACGCATAAAAACACCTCTAAAATGATTAAGTTGTTTACCATATTTATTCAAATCTATATCTGTTAGTGGTCGTTTGGGTAGGTTTTTTAAAAGTTTTTTGAATGTTGATTGTAATAAAGTCAAAATCCCTTCTTATATGGTTTAAGATGCAAACCTTTACCCATAGCAATTGACCCCATGTATCTATTGTGACGCGTAGCCTCTGCTAGTTGTTCCTTTCCATTTTTTATATAATCTTTATAGCTTTTGCAATAGCTGATCCACTAGTAGCTACACCACCAAGTGCAGACAACGCTGTTAAAACTGGAATTAGTGGAAGAAATCCACCAATTTTTGGTACTGGAATAACTCTCGGAATAGCAATATTAGATTTTTTTTTCTTTCTAAAACTTGAATGTATAGCTTTTTGGGTAATTTTAATAGCAGCATTTATATTATCAGGTTTTTCTTTTTTTAAGATTTTCAAGGTGTTTTTGAAAGTAGTTGAAAATAATTTTTTATTATATCCTTTTGTTTTTCTCTTTCTTCTTTTTTTCTTTAATTTCCTTGTTTTACGAATGTTATTTTTCATTCCTAATCCAAATTTAACCTTTGTCTTCATTGCGTTTGTGACAAACCAAGTGTCTGCACGTTGTCTTAAATTACTATCTTTTGATTTCACTCGTCCACAAGCTTTTTCAGCTAATATTTGGTCAGCGTAATGTCTTTTATTTATATCTTTTGATTGTGAATATGCAATATCATGCTCTTTGCAAGCCGCATCCAATGGATTTATTCCTTTATCACCTCTTGCTAAACGTTCTTTTAGTTTTGTTCCTGGTCGACAGAATTGATAACCGGGTAAATGTAGTTCAAAAGGTAATGCGTTTATTAAGTTGTTTACGAGTCCCCTGCCAATCTTAATCTGATTATGTGTATGTCTTTTGTTATAGTTTAAACCCTTTTTTTGGTATATGAAATAGTCAAGGCCCATTCGTGTTAGCATTACAAATTGAAATGAAATACTTTCTACATATAATAGAGAATTTATATTGAAAACATATTAGTTATCAATATGCGATTAAAGAAGCAACATAAGCAAATTTTAGAAAGAAATGCTGATGATATATATATGCAAGGGAAAAAACAAAAAATTATTCATAGTTCACTTTTACCAAATTCAATACGTGCACTTATTGTAGGACCATCAGACTGTGGCAAGACTAATGTTATGCTTAGTCTAATAGAAAGTCCTAATGGTCTTAATTTCAAAAATATTTACATATTGTTACGAAATTGCCCTCTTGACAATTTACTCTGTTACAAAATTGCCCTCCGGACAATTTACTCTGTTACAAAATTGCCCTCCTGACAATTTCTCTAACTATCTGTACTCGGACTCGTACCGCTGGATTGTGTAGTAATCAAACAATCGCTGGTTAAGTTAAAATAATTAGCTTTATCTAATTATTGTTATTTACACATTTAATATTAGGCTTAAAGTTTACTTAGTTATTATTTGCACTTTATTTAACAAACCATTAGTCACTTTATTTAACAAGTAATTTCATCACTTTATTTAATAATGAACTTCATCACTTTGCACAATTACAAATACTGCTGCTTTGATTATAATGCTAGATGTACACACTTTTACGGTCTCTGATCTACTGTATTTCTTTGAACAGTCTTGTCGCTTTTATAGTTTTCGAATGGTTGGAGTCGAAAATTCTACGCTATTCTCGTATTTTCTAGAAGCTTCTATCCACTTCGACAGAAGTCGAGAATATTCTTTTTGATATTACCGACGGATGGTTCTTGAATAAGCTTTTATTCGAATAGTTCGCATCTTGACTCACAGGGGGCACTCATTCTCCAGAAGTAAGTCCTAAAAGTATGCAATCCCTTTTCACTGAGCTATCACGTTTTACTGCCCTCCGCTTAAACTTGTTCGTCCCGAACAAGGATAGTACTGCAACCTTTATAAGGAGATAACCTCTCTAAATGAACGACTTTCATTTTGCTCCTGGCATTTCTCGCCAACTGAATGCGGTATACTACATCGTTGAGCCGCTTTATCACCTTATAAGGGCCTTCCCAGTGTGTTTGCAGTTTTGGCGATAATCCCTTTTTCCTTTGCGGATTATGAAGCATAACTAGCTGCCCTTCCTGAAATCCCTTGGAGTTTGCTCGTAGATCATATCTGGCTTTCATTTTATCACTCATCAGTTGTGTGCGCTTTCTGATGGTTCCATGAATTTCATTCAGCTGTCTTCGTTTGTCAGCTACATAACTGCTACATGAAACTTCCGTAGATGAGTAGGCACCGAATTTCAGATCTGCAGGCAATCTTATGTCACAACCGAAAATAGCCTTAGCTGGTGTTGTAGATGTTGTATCGTGAGTTGCCGATCGGTATGCCATTAAGAAGAGGGGTATGTGTTGGTCCCAATTTTTCTGGTTTCTGTCCACGACTTTTCTTAGGTGTTCCTCAAGCGTACGATTAAATCTTTCAACCATTCCATCGGATTGTGGGTGCAAAGGGGTTGTACGAGTTTTGCGTATGCCCATCAATTCACTCATTTCCCTGAATATTGTTGACTCGAAATTTCTGCCTTGATCCGAGTGCAACTCGAGGGGAGCTCCGTATCTGCAGACCCAATTATTGATAAATGCATCTGCAACGGTCTTAGCTTCTTGATCGGGAATGGGGTATACTTCTGGCCATTTACTAAAATAGTCGATTACGACGAGAACATATTTGTTGCCGGAATCACTAATTGGAAACGGACCTGCTATGTCCATTGCAATACGCTCAAATGGCGCTCCCACGTTGTATAAATGCATCTTCCCCTGGCTGCGACGGCTCGGTCCCTTGGCAGCTGTACACTTTTCACAAGCACTAATCCAGTCAACTACCGATTGCTGGCAACCAACCCAATAAAATCGTGTTTTAATTTTCTCGACTTTTTTTGTGATTCCCAAATGCCCTCCGCTTGGCCCACTATGGTATTCCTTGAGAATTTCGCTTATTCTTGCCTTGGGTACCACAATCAAGTTCTTCGTGGTTTTTCCATCTTCGCTCTCCCACAGGCGGAATAGGCATCCATCTTGCAGCTTTAAGCTATTCCATTGAGCCCAATATGCTTTAGTTATGGGGCTTTCAGTCGAGATTTCGTTCCAATCAGGCCGTTTTCCTTCATTCTTACTTGATACGATTTTTGCCAAATCTGGGTCATTTCGTTGTTCTTCTTTTATCTTTTCCGCTGTCCATTCATCGTCTGGTAAAACAGCCATTAAGCGCACATCGACTACTCCTTCTTTCCCTTCAGCTTTAGAACAGTGCTTACATTCCATACTGCAAGGACGTCGTGATAGTGCATCAGCATTCCCGTGGTTTCCGCCTCTGCGATGTTCTATTGTGAAATCGTAGCTTTGGAGTCTCTCAATCCATCTCGCAACCTGACCTTCGGGATTTTTGAACTGTAATAGCCAGCGCAGAGCAGCGTGATCCGTTCTCAACAAGAACTTTTGTCCATACAGGTACTTGTTGAAGTGCTTCACGCACTGCATAACCGCCAAAAGTTCTCTGGCTTTGATAAGATCTTACTGAAGTAGGCTATTACTCTTTCATGTCCGTCAATAACTTGCGACAGGACACCTCCAATCCCGAATCCACTTGCATCTGTATCCAAAATAAATTTTTCGCCAGGTATTGGATACGCAAGGATCGGAGCTGTACACAATAGCTCTTTCAATCTGTTGAATGCCTTCTCCTGTTCGTTTTTCCACTCAAAAGGACAATTTTTCATCGTTAATGCATGCAGACTACCAGCCACGTCTGCAAAGCCTGGAACAAAGCGTCTGTAATAGGTGAAAAGACCCAAGAAGCTGCGTAGCTCATGCAAACTAGTTGGTCTTGGCCACTCCCTTACTGAGTCTATCTTATCTGGATCTGTGTGTACTCCTTCAGGTGTGACTTTATGTCCAAGGTACTTGACTTCTTTCTTGAAGAACGAGCATTTCTTTGCGCTCAGCTTCAACCCTGAAGCTAATAAACGCATCAATACTTCTTCCAAATTCTTCAAGTGGTCCTCGAAGTCCTTTCCCATAACGATGATGTCATCTAAGTACACCAGACACGTTTTCCAGTGAAGACCCTTTAGCACATGTTCCATTAAGCGTTCAAATGTAGCTGGAGCATTACACAGTCCGAATGGCATCACCAAAAATTGCCATAGTCCATCACCGGCACTGAATGCTGTCTTTTCCTTGTCTTGTTCGTCTACTGCCACTTGCCAATATCCGCTTTGTAAATCCAGCGTTGAGAACCAATTTGAACCAGAAAGTGTGTCCAACGTATCGTCGATTCGAGGTACTGGATAACTATCTTTCTTCGTTACCTCATTTAGTTTACGATAATCTACACAGAAACGTGTGGAGCCATCCTTCTTCTTGACTAATACCACTGGAGAACTCCAGGGGCTCGCTGATGGCTCTATGACGTTGTTCTGATGCATTTCCTTCAGCAATACATTCACCTCTTCTCTCTTTGCCAGAGGTACTCTTCTTGACGCTTGACGAATGGGTTTGGCATCACCAGTGTTGATTGTGTGTTTCACCATCTTTGTTCTGCCTTCGTTTTTACCCTTTTCAGCAAATACTGACCAATGTCTTGCCAAAAGTTGGCTGGCAGTCCTCCTCTTCTCTGTGGATAAGTCTTTGCATTCTTTCGTAAGATCGTCGAGTACCTTTTTATCAGCTGGTATCTTCATTTTTGTGTCTCGCGCCTGGCTTTCACAGTTTACAATTGCCGAAATTGCCCGGCAATTTCCAATTATCTGTCCTTTCTCTATGGTTTTAGCGGAATTTGCAAGATTGACCACTCTTACTGGCACTATTCTGTTCTGCTGTTCTTCTACGAGGGTTTTTCCAATGATGATGTCACCCAGTACAAATTTTTCATCCGTTTCCACAACCCACAACTTGTTCTTCTCCACATCTCCGTCCATTTTGGCCCATATGACTGCCTCTGACTTTGCTGGGATTTTTGTCCGCCGCGATACAATGGCTTGTCGGATACCTCCATACTTATCCTCACCAACGGATAACGGTATTTCGGTGTTCGCATACTTCAACGTTCGGCATTTCAAATCTAGGGTGAATCCATTCCGAATCATAAAATCCACACCTAAGATTAATTCGTCCACAATATCCGCAACTACAAACTCGTGCTTCACTGTTGTGGTACCGATAGTGATTTTCCGTGTAACTTTTCCAAGTACCGGTGCATCATCTCCAGTTGCCGTACGCAAACTTATTCCCTGAAGCGGCTCGATTCCCCGAACGAGATCCCTTCTAATTATGGAATGTGATGCACCCGTATCCAATGTTACCACGATTTTTCTTCCATTTACTACGCTGTCGACAGTTAGGCTGTTGATTTTCCGTGCCATCTGAGAAACGAAGATTCTGGGGCTACATGTTGTGGGAGTCAGATCAAGCCCCTCGAGACTGACTCCATCTAGTTTGTCGACGACTTTTCATCATTTTCTGATTCCCTATTTTGGAATCTGACTTGCTTTGGAGGTCTTACCGGTGAGCGTGATCTAGAACGTTTCCGTCTCGATTGGCAATTACGGGCCATGTGTCCGACCTCTCCGCAGGTGAAGCATTTCCCCGTGAAACTTTGGCCGCTTTCGACTTGTACCTGACGGGCTCTGTATACTGGCTGGCACACCAAGGCTGCTGTCTCTGAAGTTAAAGCGCTAGCTACTGTCTCCATATATGTAGCTTTTGGATTAGTTATTGCAGAACGCTTTATCTCCGCATCGCGAATGCCATATACAAAGGTGTCCATCATACACCTCTCAGTGATCTCTCCTGGGTAGGCAAGATGAGCCAACCGTTCCACTTCCGCCGCAAACTGTTGTAGAGACTCACCACTCTTCTGTACCCGTGTTCGTAGCTCTACTTGGTACATCTGCTTCCGGTGTTCACTACCATACTTGCGCTGAACGGCATTCATCAAGCTTTCATCGCAGTCTCGCTCACTTTCTGAGATAGTTTGAAGCACATCAGCGGCAGCACCTTTCAACGAAATGGTTAATGCAGCCACTTTTTCGCGAGCACTCCAACCATTTGTGCTAGCGGTAATCTCAAACTGCATTCTGAAGACACTAAATGTCGTGGTTCCATCATAGGTAGGAGGCTTCAGTTTTATTGAGGATAAAGCTGGCACAGGCAATGCACCTTCCTGTAGTAGATTAATTCTTTGTTCTATTTGTTGCTTAAATTCATTCTGCCTTTGTACTACAGATTTTTCGAACGATTCTTGCCGTGTCTCAATTTCACAAACCTTCCTGTCTACCATCTCGGACATTTCTTTCATCTGCTGTGAGTTCTTTTCCACTAGTTGAGTAAGTCGTATTTCACTCTGCTGTAACTGTTCTTTGACATCCTCTTTGACTGCTTGTTTGATCGATTCAGCACTCTTTTCTACGTCCTCTTTGACGGATGCAACACTCTTTTCGACGGTTTGAGCATTTTGTTGTAATTGTTGCTGCATCTTTTCATCTCGCTGCTGCATCTTTTCATCTCGCTGCTGCATCCTCTCTTCAGCTGCTTGAGAATTTTGTTGTAACTGCATCTGTATTAGCCCGATAAGTGCACTCATGTCAAAGTTACCCGTGTTAGTTTCTTGCGGTGTTTCTTCGTGTCGAGATGTCGTTGGCTCTTCACATTGGAATTCATGCTCATCGACATCTATACCCTGCTCCTCTAAAGCGCTTCTTAGTCTCACCTGCAGCTCCGCTTTAAGCCCTTGTGTTTGCAAATTTAAACGCTCAAGCTCCTTCTTGAGCTGCTCCAATCTCAGTTTTTCAAATTTAACCATTGTTTATTACAGATACACAATCCCACTTCTGACACCAATTGTTACGAAATTGCCCTCTTGACAATTTACTCTGTTACAAAATTGCCCTCCGGACAATTTACTCTGTTACAAAATTGCCCTCCTGACAATTTCTCTAACTATCTGTACTCGGACTCGTACCGCTGGATTGTGTAGTAATCAAACAATCGCTGGTTAAGTTAAAATAATTAGCTTTATTTAATTATTGTTATTTACACATTTAATATTAGGCTTAAAGTTTACTTAGTTATTATTTGCACTTTATTTAACAAACCATTAGTCACTTTCTTTAACAAGTAATTTCATCACTTTATTTAATAATGAACTTCATCACTTTGCACAATTACAAATACTGCTGCTTTGATTATAATGCTAGATGTACACACTTTTACGGTCTCTGATCTACTGTATTCCTTTGAACAGTCTTGTCGCTTTTATAGTTTTCGAATGGTTGGAGTCGAAAATTCTACGCTATTCTCGTATTTTCGACAGAAGTCGAGAATATTCTTTTTCATATTACCGACGGATGGTTCTTGAATAAGCTTTTATTCGAATAGTTCGCATCTTGACTCACAGGGGGCACTCATTCTCCAGAAGTAAGTCCTAAAAGTATGCAATCCCTTTTCACTGAGCTATCACGTTTCAATATATTCAAAATCTTTGTATCAGCCAAAATATTGCTACCTAAAGAAATTGATTGATCCAATAAAGGGAATAAACCTTTTTACATTTTTGGAAAATGAAAAAGTTATAAGTCCAGTTAAAGCTAAACCACACTCCATAATAATATTCGATGATGTAATTTGTGATAAACAAAACACAATAAGAGATTATTTTTGTATGGGAAGACACAAGTTCAAACACATTCAATACGACATTCAATACGAGATAATACAAATATGATTATTATATCTAAACAAGATGAAATGAATGTTAAGCATATATGTAATGAACATATTATCGGAGATATGTCATTTAATCAATTTATGAAGATTTGTAGTGAATGTTGGAGAGATAAGTATGGGTTTGTTGTTGTAAGTAAGGATGATTTAATAAATAAAGGACGATATCGAAAAGGATTTGATAATTTCTTTCAATTATGAGAGACCTGATATAAAGCAGATCAATAGCAGTTCGATAGCAGATTGATACCAGATATAAAGCAGATTAATATTAGATTGATAGCAGATTGAAAGCAGATACTAAATAGAGAAAATTGGCCGGAAGAAATCGGAAAAAGGAAGCACCATGAATAAAAATAATAAACTACTAAAAGATATAGTAAAGACAAGAGCAGTATTAAAAGAAAAACTAAACAATTTCAAATCAAATGCAATAGATAGGGTAAATATGCTGGAAGACACATTTCAACCTATAACAAAACTGATTGAAATAATTGGAAACTTGGAAAATAAAGAAAATATTTCAAGGCCTGTCTATGATGAAAACTATGATAATGATGATGATGATGAAGATGATGATGATGATAATGATGTTAATGATGATAATGATGATAACAAAAACAATGATTATAACATGTCTTCTTTCATAAATGATAATGATTCATTAGCAAATAGTCAGAAATCACAAAAAAATAATTTTGATCAAAACAAACTCAAAAGAAGGAAACAAAATAATTTATATGAAAACAAACTAATAAAATTAAAAAATAATTATTTTAAACCAAATAAAAGAAAATTAAATGTGAATAGACAATTAAAAGAGAAAGGATATAACAAAATTACGAACACAAACAAGTAAAATGTGTAAATGATGCCGATAAAGAGAATGTAGTTCCTAATACAGTAGTCCCTTTAATTACATCACAAGCACCATTTCCAATGAAAAAAACTAGCAAATCAACAGACGATAGATAATGAAAACAATCTAAAAAAATACAAACAATTGAAAAGGAAATCTTATGAAAGAAATATAGAGAGTAAACAAGTAAAAAAAAAGTGATGATGAGAATGTACTCGTATTACATAATATTATGCATCCCTTAATAACGGGTCTATGAAATAACTCCCACGAAATAAGTCCCACTTTTAAAAACGAAATAAGTCCCACCAAAAATTGCTTAAAAAATGAAATAACTCCCACGAAATAAGTCCCACTTTTGAAAACGAAATAAGTCCCACCAAAATGAAATGATTTAAAAATTTACTTGAAATGAAATAACTCCCACTCAAAATGAAATAACTCCCCCTTGAATAATATATTTCTAAAATGAATTAAGTCCCACTTTCATAAACGAAATAAGTCCCACTTTTTCACTGTTTAATGCGATTTCAAATAAGAAGTATTTGGCTCTTCGAAAGAAACACACGTCGAATAATATGAATAATCAAAGCAGAGGAATAATAAAGAAAAATCGTATGCAAGCTTGCAGAAGGCTTCTTAATGGAATGGATATTACGAATTTTGATAGAGTTCCAGAATTTATTATTAATTCTTTTTTCGGTCAAGGAACGTATAGAGAACGCCTACTAGTAACAACGTTTGGATTCGTAAATGGATTACAGATCAATTGTTCTTATTATTAAGATGGAAAGCGTTTCGGAAGGACCATCAGATTAAAATTATCGACCTTTATAAATGGCTTGAAGATTCAGTGCATGGTAGACGGTATTATAGTTTTAACGTGGCATTGGGATTAGTTGTATTTTGTAATGGTGCTATTAGAAAACATAGAACACGAATTCCAATTTCCTACTAAAAATATAATAAAACACATACATACGTAATTACGACAACAATTTTTTTTAATATTGTTTTTCCATTGTTTAATTAATAAACAAAAAAGGAGAGCCATGAGAGATAAGGACAAAAAATTATGGTTGTCCCTTTTACGAAATGTCCAATATATAACTTTTTGCATAAGAAAAAAATGAGAAATAAAGCCATAATGGCCTTATATTTCATGGCTCTATCGCACCCCTCCATAAAAAAATCATTTATTTATCAGATAAATATTTGAAGGGTTTCACGAACTTCTGCACGACAGAATGGACATACTAGTTTACTGGTTTGATCAATTTTGTGAGTTTGCATTGTAAGACAGCATTCACTGCAAATTTTCAAGTGCTTACAAGGAAAAAATAAGATATTTGGCTGCTTTATGAAACAAACCACACACATATTATTATTAATTGTATCCTGGTTGGTTTCAATATGGTTTAACGACTCGTCTTCAATGTCCTCTTCCAAATATGATAATTCTTCAAAAAGATCTTCATCAGGCTCCATTTGTACAATTAAATCATTTTTTGATAACACCAGTTGGTCAAGAAATTTAGAAGGAGTTATAGTACCTTGTAAGAGATCATTCTTGAATTTCGAAATCATATCTGCTTTCAAAACACAGGACTTTTTAATACGCTTTTTTCCCACACTACCATTGGTATTCATCAATAGTTGAAATTGTCTTACTTTTTGAAATTCTTGCATCTGTAAAAATGCTACAAATTTGAAAAAAGTAGCCTTCTTTGGAATGCTTTTTCCTATGACGCTATTGTAGGCTTCTATTGCAGACGTAGTGCGGATTTCAGAATCGAAAACTGAAAAGTTATGTGGACCGATCTGTAATAATGAAATCATAACACCTTTCTGTAAATATTATGTAAAAGGGAATATTGTACCTTTTGCATCCATTGATTCTCAAAATATTTTATAAATGATTTGAATCTATCTAAAGCGTTCAATTTTCCTAAATCTTCGGTTAGTAGTTGGAAGCTATCCGAAATGTGCATTCCAGGTAATAATGGAAGAGATAGAAATTTGTGATAAATTCTAGACGCTTCTTTATTTTGCCGAATATATTGAGCGAGCCTTTTGTCCTTCATGGTTATGAATCGACGCAATGCCTGGCAATAATGGAACCAGCAACCAAATGTTTTTGAATCAGGGAAACTTTTACCAATTGCGCTTCTCAATCCTGTTTCATAATCTGTTATAAAAGTTGCTTGTGACAGATCAATAATGCTCCTTTGTATATAACTGAATAAATGCTGATATGCTTTTAGAGACTTTTTGGTCATCAGTACGAAAAGAAAGGGGAATACCTAAAATAGAAAAAATAATAAATATATACATATGTATACATAATATAAATCTATATATAGTTATGAATGAAATTAATTACCGAATCAAAGTATTCACAATGTAAGATTAATAGTTGTTTAAAGCTTCCTAGAGGAAGTACAGAAAAAGTACCATCAATTAAAATGTTTCTTTTCGAATTAACAGGAATGCATTCTTTCATCAGTTCAACAGTTCTTTCGGAACAAAAAACTTAATATGCAAAGTCTTCTTCTTGGTAGGATATGTTGAAAAACTGGCATTGTTTATTTCCATTTAATTTGGAATAACCGAATTTATCATAAACTGCTGCGTCTTGGAAAACTTCATGCACTTCTGCCGGTGTTTTGGGAGAATTTTTAAAATTTTTATTCGCAATATACTGCAAACTCCGCTGTATTTTATCAAAGACAATATTTTTGCTTTCGTTTTGATTTCTGCAAAGACTTTATTAAGTACTTACTTAATAAATAATAATTATCATGTGGGTGGTACTTACTCCATGCTAGTATTCACAAAAATATTGCGAATACTTCCAGCGCAATTGTTTTCAGTTGGCTTTTCATTAAAACGTGCGCATTTTGTTTTTACATTATTTAAAAATTTTAGTTCTTTGTACAGAGCCTCTTGATTATCGTGATTGTGCGCTTTATAATTTTTTGCTTTAATGCACTCGCTGCCAAATAACATTTTTCGTGATGGACAATCTTTACATAACAAACATAAAAATGTTTTTCTAATTTAGTGCACTTTTTAATATATAATTGTTTCTCAAAAAAAATATAAAGAAGCTTGCTGTTATTCCTCTTCCCTGCAATTATTTCGTATGTCACACTCATGTTCACTATTGAAATTCACAAACTTAACTAATCAATATAATGATAAGGTCTTGTAAACTAGCACACTTAACAACGAATTTGAAACAATACCATTCATTTCGTAAAGAGCAAGAAATAACGGAACTTTTCGAAAGCATATTCTACAATACAATAAATTTTTTTTAAAAAGCAACAAAAAGAACATTATGAAATTCAATGAGAAACAACGTGAAGAGCAACAAATAACGGCAAAAATTATTAAGCATTCACTTAAAATGCAATTATGAAAATGAAATAAGTCCCACTTAAAACGAAATAAATCCCACCAAAATATAAATTTGGGGGTATGAAATAACTCCCACTTTACAAAACGAATTTATTCCCACTCAAAACGAAATAGGTCCCACTTAAAATAAAAACGCGTAACGAAATAAGTCCCACCAATTGACGAAATAAGTCCTACTTTTAAAAACGAAATAACTCCCACTTTCACAACAGCAATTTTTGGTGGGACTTATTTCGTTTTTAAAAGTGGGACTTATTTCGTGGGAGTTATTTCATAGACCCTTAATAACATCACAATCAACAACTGCAACACAAACAAAATTAAGCGAAAACGAAAAATTAATACAGAATTAAATGATTTTAACTATGATGACAAGTGTAGTGTATGAAAAGCATAATGTATATATATACACACAAACGCCAACACCATACGCGGCTTAGGCACATGCAATGTGAGCGGAGACCCAACGTACATCGAACTCTCATATAAGAATATGTACGTTATGAAGCGCGAATAGCGCGCACATTTTTGATTACGTTGCATTCTAATGTTCGATGCCCTCGAACGAATGTACGCTGGCATTGACCGTGATACTTTCCGCTGACATTGCAAAAGCCCTCTTTATGTATTAAGAACCATATTATATACTAAGTCTTAGCACATAAGAAATTAAAAGTATAAATAGCAATAAGATTTTCTCAATAAATCAGATTCGATCTGGAAACCAAACCTTTCGTTTCTCATTAAATATTTGGCTGTACTCCAGTAGTCGCCGATTGAAATTGTGCGCAAGCTCTCGCGCCGCTATATAATACTTTGAGCCCATCTGTACATAGCGATCATATATTTCGCTTCATACACAAATATTTGGCTGTACTCTTTTAGTCGCCGATTGAAATTGTGCGCTAGCTCTCGCGCCGCTAAATTAATTAATTGAGCCCATCTTTACATGGCGATCCTGCCATCTTTACATGGCGATCCTGCCATCTTTACATGGCGATCCTGCCATCTTTACATGGCGATCCTGCCATCTTTACATCTTTACACAAGAAACGGAAAAAATTAAATCATTTGTTTTCGAAACGAATAAGTAAGGGACAATTAAATAATGATAGAAAACGAATTAAATTGTATGACAGCAGTATTACTAATTCAAATAAATTACTAAAAAATTTAGAATTACTCAAAGATAGTAAAAAGTTAGATACACTATATGGTGTTAATGTTAATGAAAAAGGTAGATGGCGGTATGGATATAAGAAAATAAAATTTAATACTGATAACTCTATTAATGTTGGTGGTAAGAGATGGAAAATGACACCGGGGTTATTTGAACTAGTATTTCACACCAAACCTCTAAATTACTCTAAAAATGACTTAAAAAATTGTAAACAAATTTTAATTAATACAAATGCGCACAAACGACATTATCGCAAATGCATAAATTAAAGTACAAAAACATTTAAATATCGGTGTATAATTAAAAAATTGTTTAATTCAAAAATAAACGCTTTAACGATAGGAAGCGGATTAGAATCATTAATCAATCGTAGGCCGAACTATATATATTGCTATGATCCTAATGATTTAGTCGACAGATTACGTTTGCTTCTATCATCAGAAAGCGTAGGACATAATAATCACAAAAACGATATAATTTCTATTATCGAAGAACTGAAAGAAGCTAAAAATCTAAATTAAAAACAAGGCGGTGCTGTGCTCGTAAATCACAAAATGAGTTTCATAAATAGATTTGGAGAAAGTTCAGTTAATCAACGATTTAACGATTCAAAATGAAAAACAATTATACCGAAAACACTTGGTATTAGCATAGATAATCAACATTTAAATGTTAATAAGAAAAGAATTACTAATCTGAGTGAACCTAGTGATGTTAATGATGCATTTACTAAAGCATATCTTGTTAAATAGAACAAAATTAGAAGAATTCAAAACCGAATATGATAAATAAATGAAAATTACTAGGGGTGATATAGAAAAATTGTATGCAATTATTGATATCGATGTTAAAGAGGATACGAATCTAATTGAAAAAGCAATTAATGACCGATTATTTAGTGCAAATAAAGAATTTGCAAATAAAATTGAAGAAAGACTTAGATTGAAAACTACTTATATAAATATCTTGATAAAGACAATGAAGATGTTAAGCGAATCAAACTTGAGCAACCAGTTATTAAATTTTGAAATAAAGGTTTTATTTTCTCAAAGTATATAAAATAAGACATACATACATTCACTAATAGATAATATGGAAACACCCTCGAACATGGACAAAATGGAAATGAAAAAAAGAGAAATAGTCAACGAACTACACAAACAAGCACGAAAAGATTTTAAAAGAAGACGAGTTAAAAAAATTTCAATGGATTGATAAATATCAAGAACTTATTGATAAATATAATAATACATTTCATAGGACTATAAAAATGACACCTAATGCAGTGAATTCTTCAAATGAAAAATTTCTATTGGATACAGTCTATAACCATTTAAAAGTTTTTAATAAACCCACATTTAAAGTTAGTGAATATGTTCGAGTTAGTAAATATAAGCATGTATTCGAAAAAGGCTACACACCAAACTGGACCACGGAAATCTTTACAATTAAAGCTATACAAATAAGTAACCCTACTACATATATTTTAGAAGACTATCAAGGTCATGAAATGAAAGGGGGGTTTTATAGATTCGAGTTAATGAAAACCGAATTTCCTCAAACATATTAAGTTGAAAGAGTTCTAAAGAGGAGAAGGAATATGGCTTATGTCAAGTGGTTAGGATTTTCAGCAGAACACAATTCTGGGATTGATCTTAATAATTCATCTGTATAAAACCATTTATCAATGCCTTCATAACTTTATTTACTTACTAGTCGTTAAAATGTCGATAACATTAACACTAACCGGAAATTCTTGCTCACTTGTAGCAAATTATTTTCCACCGATTCAACTTAATTCAAATTATGCGGTTTAATAAGCTTAGACACATATCATTCAATTCCAAATATTGATGTAGAAAACAATCTATTTCATATTGGTGATAATGAAATAGAGATTCCTATTGGATCATATGAATTATCTGATATAGCTGATGTAGTTAGTGAAAAATATGAACAACTGAATCAAAAGGGAATTCTTGATATACAAGCAAATTATAATACTTTAAAAACGGAAATAAAAAGTTCTATAGATCCAATTTATTTCGATGGAGATAATTCAATTGCTTCAATTTTGGGGATTAGTAAGAGAGTATTGGAGCCAGGTATTCTACATTATTCAGATAAAACAATAGATATAACAAAAATAAACACAATAGTTGTTGATTGTAATATTGTGACTGGATCATATATAAATAGTGTATCAGCACATACTTTACATCAGTTTTCACTTGTCGGTAGTCTGAAATGCCAGCTAATGTAATATATTTACCTGTAAATACCAATGAAATAAATCTTATTGTTTTGAAAGTTGTTGATGAAGACGGTAATTTAATAAATTTTCGCAAAGAAAAAATAACAATAAGGTTGCATTTAAAACCTTTAAAATAATGATTATCTTCAATAAAAATCAGTTACACAATGATTTATCATTCATTTCACTAGCAGCAACAGAAGACAACGGTAAAGAAGAAGAAGAAAAAGATATATCATTTTGTAAAAATCAATATCAAGCGAAATCCAAATATAAACAAGAAAAAAACTAATAATCTCACTATAGCTAAGCGAAGTTTCTACAAAATTTAGGATTTCAATTAAAAGTTTAATAAAAAAAATGAGTAATATAATCATTGTACTACAGAAACCATTGTTTGATAATTAAATTATTAAAAAAGAATATCGTAGAAATACATCATATTTACAATCATTTCAAAATAATGATGAAATTCGTATAGCCATTAAAAATCAAGATTTATATGTTTTGCCAAGCGAAAGCTTATTATACATTGAGGGATTTGTAACGGAAGCAGCAGATAATACAATCTCTAATACTGTAAAACTTTTTAATAATTGTATGGCATATCTATTTGATGAAATTCAATCTCTGAGAATCTTACACTTATTAGCGGTTATTTCAATTTTTGTGTGCCATTAAAATTACTGCTTGGATTTGCCGAAGATTTTAATAAAATAATAATGAATTCTAAACATGAACTGATTTTGTTACGTTCTATGAATGACAGCAATGTCTTTACATCTATCACTGCAAATGAAAAACTTAAATTAACAATAACAAGTATTACATGGAAAATACAACATGTTCAACTTGCTGATGAATATAAGGTGGAAATGTTAAAAGTAATTAAGAGTCAACAACCATTAAATATTTCATTTAGGAGTTGGGATACATATTATAATCCATCATTACCTTACAATAGTACAAATATTTTATGGAATGTTAAACTAGCTGCTGAAAATGAAAGACCACGTTTTCTATTATTAGCGTTTCGAAATAATAATAAGTTCATGCATTGTGATTTGTCAGATATAAAAGTATATCTGAGCTCTGACATATATCCTTATGATGATCTAAATCTTAAATTTAATGAAATCGTTTTGCTTTATTATATGATATGTACTTGAAGTTTCAACAAAGTTATTATTCACGCGATTTACAGCCTCTATTAACACGAGAAGAATTTACATCAAATGCGCCAATAATTGTCTTAGATGTAACTTATCAAAATGAAACTACCAAAAATGGACCAATCGATATTCGGATTGAATTCAAAACATCAACAAACATTCCAAATAATACATCTGCATATTGTTTAATTATACATGATAAAATGTTCAAATATATTCCCCTTACAAACGAAGTAAGAAAAATATTGTAAAATAAAAAGAAAATAAAAAGAAAATTGGATTTATGTTCATTTTTTTGGTTATATAGATAATCATCGCTAGTATTTTCCTTCATTATATCTTTAAACACCGTCGCAGTCACATACAACAAATACACAGGAGAAAATGAAATGAACATTATTATTTTTATTTGTAAAGTGGTGATTGGTGATTTATTTTAAAAGTGGTGATTGGAAATCCAATATCACTATCTATTAGTAATATTCCTCTGATAGAATCAAGTTCAAAAAGTGTAACATTTAATCTTACACTTAATAATAATGATATTCTAAGAATTAATATATCATTTAAACTGATGGAATAAAGTAAACCACTAAATAATTTAGATTATGATTATCAATTAGATCAAATCGATAAAAATGATACATTTGCAACAACAACAACAACAAAAACTTCACCTATTTTTCAAATAACAATAGAAGGAACTCCATCAAAATATTTTACAGTGGATGAAGCTAAAGATGCGTTTCGAAAGCATTTAATTAAAAAAGAAACAAATATAGGTGGTATACTGGAAGCAATGGAATCATTTTATCGTCATTTTAAACTTGAATATGATAATTTTGATATACCTATTCGTTGTACATACGATGTTATGTATGAGAAAAAACAACTAAAAATAACTTGTTTTGAATATCGTGAATTTGAAGTTGAACGAATTTTAAGTAATGGGGAAATTGAAAAGGTACTCACTCCAGATTTGAGCCATAAATTACAACATATTAATATAATTGATGTAAAAAACTATACTTAAACATATAAAATGGATATCATATAGGGAAACAATAATAGTTTTCATAATAATCTCAAAGGAAAAGCAAGATGAAGACCTCTATTTTAATAATATTTATATTTTTAATTGTTAATAGTGTTAAAAGTTATAATATTAATAATATAGATTCTAAAAGTAAATACATAAATTTTAATATAAAACTTCCCAATAATTCAATAGATATTAGAATACATTTATCAATTCAATTAGAAAATGATAAAACAACATTAAGAAATAATATTAAGTTACCATCAGATAATTCTGAAGCCAAGTACAGCATAAACAATGCAATTGAAGCTTTTAGAAGGGATTTAATTGGTAAAGAAATTAATGTTGGAGGTATTATTGAGAGTTGTAAAGTATTTGTATCAAATGCAACCATGCATTTGAGTTTTCGCACATAGCGAAAATAGGTTCAGCGAGTATTTTAAAGTTTAGTTCGTTTCTGACGATGGAGCTGTGCGGTTGTGCCAAGGGGCAGTGCGTGAGAGCACAAGGAGCAGTGCGGTGCAATCTATGTGCAGGGAGCTGAGCCAGGAGAGAGAGCAATCTATGTGCAGGGAGCTGCGCCAGGAGAGCGTTGCGGAGCAGGGGAGGTTATACAGAGCCTATACACAGGAGCAAGTATGAGCGGTGCCACAGGTATTCGAGAGCATAGTCACGTTTAGATTATATACGCTGACAATATTTATGTTCACATTGCATTATACATTATATATATACATAAACGTACCTATTTACACATACATATGCAGGTCCGTTCATGCATATGAGAGCAATTGAGCTAAACGCGCAAGAGCTTGTGCATATTCACTAATTGTAAATACTCGTACATATATATATATACATGTATCGCATACATGCCGATTTATTGTTGAGCTACATATGTATGTGCATAATTATAAGAGCAATAAAAAGTGGTTTTTCGTATGCTTTTCCACTTAAACAATTGTGTTTTTATTTAAGTCGGATTGCAGTAAGTATTGCCATAGTTTCATTGTCGATTCGATACATTGGTCCATGTCGAGCCGGATCGTACCAGTGATCTATGCAATACAGCAAGTATGGTGCGATGCATGTGAATATGTACATATATTAAGTAGAGCTATAAGTAATTATGTGCGAAATGAAATTGCGCCTTTAATTTAGCCATTCATTTGAGATGACGTCAGCTATGTAAAAGCAGATCGCATATACATGCGTATGTTTGTAGTATTAAGTAGCTATATACATAAATTAAGTGCAAAACTTAATTGCGCCTCTATTTTAAGCGTTCCTATGAAATCACACCAGACTCTATGTAAACGCATATCGTATATGAATGCATGCATGCATGTATGTGCGATTGTGTACTGGCAGGGTATGTAATAGCTATTTCTTTCCTTTGAATTCCTTTGATCCGTTGTGCCTGCGGGAAGGAAAAAGAGAGCAAGTGCAAAGCGCTAGAGGAGCATCAATTGCTGAATGCGCAATACGCATTCGGAACATATACTATGGTATGTGAGCAGAGCAATGAGAGCACAGGCAGGTACAGAAAGAAATAGACTATATTTCAAGAAATAAATAAATTATAGAACAATAAGGTAAAATACAGTCCACGGAGTTATAGGAGCAGAGCCAACACTGCAATGCTAAAAAATAATAAACGAAGGGCGTATGTATGTGCTCAAAGCACATACGACAAATTGGTACAGTGCATCGGGCTTGAGCAAATAAAAATTATATTATCAGGAAAGCTAAAAGAATTTAGGGGTGAGTGTAATGTGCGCAGCAGACACAGTGCGAGTTTTGTGCAGAGAATATGCGCAGGCAAGCACTATGCGACGCAGCCATAGACTTGCGCAGTATGCTGCGCTATGGCTGCCGCCTTGCTGGCGGCCGACAGTAAGGCGGCGTGTCTGCTGAAAGTTTTGTGCAAAGAGCTGAATGTTTTGTGCAAATGAGCGAATAGACCAGTGCGGTTATTCGTCTCAAAATTTAGTTATGAGCGAGCGAAAATTATGTGCAAATGAGAGAATAGACCAGTGCGGTTATTCGTCTCAAAATTTAGTTATGAGCGAGCGAAAATTATGTGAAAATGAGCGAATAAACCAGTGCGGTTATTCGTCTCAAAATTTAGTTATGAGCGAGCGAAAATTATGTGCAAATGAGAGAATAGACCAGTGCGGTTATTCGTCTCAAAATTTAGTTATGAGCGAGCGAAAATTATGTGCAAATGAGCGAGTAAACCAGTGCGGTTATTCGACTCAAAATTTAAAATTTGAGCGAGCATTGGTGCAAATAATTTCGTGCTAGTGAGCGAATTAACCAATGTGGTTATTCGGCTCAAAAAATTATATAAGAGCGAGCATTGGTGCAAATAATTTCGTGCTAATGAGCGAATTAACCAATGTGGTTATTCGGCTCAAAAAATTATATAAGAGCGAGCATTGGTGCAAATAATTTCGTGCTAATGAGCGAATTAACCAATGTGGTTATTCGGCTCAAAAAATTATATAAGAGCGAGCATTGGTGCAAATAATTGCGTGCTAGTGAGCGAATTAACCAATGTGGTTATGCGGCTCAGGAAATTAAATAATAGCGTGCTTTAGTGCTGAGCTTGTGAGCTAAGTGGGTGAAGAAACCAGTGCTGTTATTCGACTCAAAAATTTTAAAGCACAAAAATGCAGTGTTGGCACGGCTGCAGAAGGAACAAGGAGGAAACAGTTTTTTCTTCTTTCAAAATTAGTGAATTTTTCTTCGTTTCAACAACAACAGAGCAACAATAACAGAGCAACACCAACAGAGAAAAATAACAGAGCAACGACAAGATGAGCTACGGGCAACACCAGTCTGCCTACAAAGCCATCCGAAGAGCAGCAGAGTACGTCATAGCTGACGAGTTTGGGCGACTAGGGTTTGATGAAGCCAAGGTGCGTTTGATTCGTTTGGAGCAATAGTGGGAGCGTTTTAATCAGCTCCATGAGGAGTTAGCATCCCGAGCGAAGCGCGATGAGAGCGCCGATCTAGACAGTTCGATGGAGCGAGCAGAGCGGCGGTACTTCGAAGCGAGCGGTGCTCTGAAGGGTAAAACTGAGCAAGTGGGCACAGCAAGAAGCGCAGAGCAGAGTGCAAAGCAGCCGATCTCAGTGCAGCTGACCATGTCATTGCAGCAGCATGACCTCCAGAACACTTAGGGGGAATTTGACGGCAGCGTGACCAAGTGGCACGGTTTTCGCGATTGGTTCGCCGCTGCGGCGCATAGCAATGGGCAAATAGCGGCCTCTTACAAATTCTTATATTTGGAGAAGTCACTCACCCATAAGGCAGCGCGCACGTTGGGTGATTGGGAGCTCACTGACAACGGGTACAATGAAACGTGGGAGCGGCTCAACCAAATATATGACCGCAAGTACCCGGTATGCCTTCCTGGAGGAGCAGGCCTCTGCTCTACCAGCACGGGAAGCGAGGCGAGTGCATCAATTGGAGCACGGGCGCGATCGAGCAACGGGCGCAGTACCCAAGAGCAGGGAGAGAATGGGTCACGGTGTGAGTGCAACGGGAGCAGCACCGATACGAGCAAGCCAAGACAAGCTGTGCGAGATATGCAGCGCAGATCACGCAGTGTCCAGAATTCGTGTCACTCAATTTGAGAGCTAGGCAGGAGCTAGTTGGCAAACGCAACCTGTGCCACAACTGCCTGAAGAAGGGGCATAAGGCGTTGGAGTGTTTTGCGGGGCCATTTTTACGGTGCCCAGAGGCGCAGAAGCACAATAGCGTGCTATATGCAAAAAGGGAGCCACAGCAGCAGGTGTTGGTGGCACAGCAGCCAGAGCGGGGAGCCGCCGCAGCAACAATGCTGAAGGCTAAGAGCGATTGACGGTACAGCAACCTTGTAAAGCGCGCAAGGGTAGCAGACCCGGGGCGAAGTGCCAGCTTTAAGAGCTTTTTAAACTTTAAATTAAAAAAAAAAACATAGTAGAGCATTAAAAAAAAGAGCGAGAATGATTATTTAGAGACAGAGTGTTGGGGGCTACCAAGAGAATGTACTGGTGCCCAGTTTTGCCAGGAAGAGATTTAGTGGAGATACCCATGCATTTTAAGAATGAGGGTTTATGGGCGGATCCTGAGTTTTGGAAGGCGAGACCAGTCGAGATACTGTTAGGAGCAAATATGGTGGCCAGAGCCATTAAGGCGGTAATGCCAAATGAGGTGCAAGGCATTGCCATATATGAGAGCATGTTTGGGCAAGTCATTTTCGGGGCACAACCCTGCGAGAGAGATGAGGAGCTGGAAGTGGAGCAAAATTTTATGGAGACTTATACTAGAGATGAAACAGGGCGTTTTATTATGACAATTCCAGTGAAAGAGATGGTGCAAGGTTTAGGCACTTCAAAGGCAATAGCATTGCGCAGGTTTATGTACTTGGAGCGGAAATTAGAGAAAGACTCAGAGCTGAGAGAGCAATACGTAGAATTCATGAGAGAGTATGAGAGATTAGGGCATATGAAGTGCGCTATACAACCACCAAGAGTGGACGAGCCAGTTTATTATATCCCACATCACTGTGTTACCAAAAAATTTCTGGTGGTTTTAGACGCTAGCTGCCAAACGAATCGTGGCATATCTCTGAATCAAGTGCAATGTTTAGGCAATAAGTTACAAAAGGATCTTTACGAAATTGTCATGAGATTTAGGCGTCATAAGTTTGCGATATGTGTAGTCATCAAGAAGATGTTCCGACAACTACGTGTTGCCGAAAGGCAATGAAATTTGAAAGAATCGTTTGGCGAGAGCATAGTGGTGAGCCATTACGAGAATAGTGTTTAACGGTTGTAACGTAGGGAATAACTTCCTCCGCTTATAATGCTGTGCGAGCTTTAATACAATGTGCTAGGGAGGTGAAAGATGAATACCCAAGAGCAGCGGACATCATAGAGAGTGACTTCTATATGGATGACTGTACTACAGGCGCACGATCTGAGCAAGAAGCAATAGTGCTCGCGAAAGAGACAGACACTGTCCTAAAAGGCGGCGGTTTCGAGCTGTGCAAATGGAAGTCGAACTCAAAAAGACTACTCAGGGCTATGAGAGCGGAGAGAGAAGAAGAGATGTTATTCCCGAGAGAAGACGAGATGTCAGTGCTAGGGCTGAAATGGCTGATAGAAGAAGACAAAAATTCACCCTTGTGATGAAGACTGCAGCATTGCGAGAGAGCTATTTTGTAATAAGCTCTGGTTATATGGACCGGAGTGGTTACGTAAATCAGAAATCAGTTGGCCAGCCAACATTTTTGAGCCGGAAAAACCAACGAAAGGGCTTAACGAGCTGGGAGCGTATCACGTGAAATATTCACGCGAGTTTTTGCAAATATTTATACCGAGCAGGGGCAAGAGCATGGCGCTGATTGACTATGCGCGTAGTCTAGAGAAGAGCATCAACATATTGAGCTACATCATCAGGTTTGTGCGAAGGGCAAGGCACAGAAAGAGGAGGCGCAGAACTCGGCACAACAACCGAGGAGTGCAAGCGCCAACAGTGGAAGAGAAATGTGAAGCAACGGACTTCCTGCTTAAGCAGGCGCAGGAGAGCGATTACAGACAAGAGATAGACAAACTAAGAGAGATTGGGCAGGTGCAAGAAGGGAGCAAAATTAGTGCGTTGAATCCAATAATGGACAGCAAGGGCCTATTGAGAGCGGGCGGGCGATTGGGGAGATCAGAAGAAGCCTATGAGATGATGCTTCCGGTGATAGTGAAGGATGGTTCTCGAACAGCATGGCTGATAATGGACCACGCTCATCGTATGACTAAGCATGGTGCTGTGCAAGTGATGATGCAATTCATCAGACAAAAGTTTAGGATTCCAAAACTACGGAGCCAATTAAGAGCTTTTCTCCACAAGTGCGTGGTGTGCGCGCGCTATAATCGCAGATTTGAGCAACAGCTGATGTCTGAATTGCCAGGCGACAGGGTGCAAGTGGGCAAGCCTTTTCTATATACAGGTATTGATTGCGCAGGTCCTTTTAGAGCAAAGGGAGTGCAAAGAGCAGGAGAGCGAATGAGGGAGCAAGAGGGAGATGTGAGCGAATATACAGTGACAATGGTACATCATTTGTAGGGGCGGCAAGGGAGCTGAGAAGAGCACGAGAGAGCTGGCAAGTAAGAGATGTTTTTGAGCATTTGAGCAACAAGGGGACAGAATGGGTATTCATGACGCCAGCAGCACCGCATCATGGCGGAATATATGAAGCTGCTGTGAAGTCAATGAAGTACCACCTCACGCGCATTGCTGAGCAAAAGATTTGACCACAAGAGTAGTTATCTACCCTCCTAGTAGAGATCGAAAAAATTTTGAACTCAAGGTCTTTGACACCTTGAGTGATGATGCGGTATATATTCACGCCTTGACGCCAGGGCATTTTTTGATAGGGGAGCCATTGATCATTCCCTTACCATTCGTGAGCGAGCAGCAGTCAAACATGAAAGCAGCAAGTTTATGGAGAGCACGTCAGAAAATAATTGAGCATTTCTGGAAGAGATGGAGAGAGGAATATTTGACGGCGCTGCAAGAGCGTAAAAAATTGCGCAGAGAACCAGAGCCAATGAGCCTGGATCAATTAGTGCTGATCAAGAGTGAACTTTTGCCACCAGCGCAATGGGCTTTGGGCTTAGTGAGCTAATAAGGAGCCGAGATGGTATAATATGTTCAGTCATTGTGCAGACGGCCACAAACCGTCTGACAAGGCCTGTTCAGAAGATATGTGTGCTTCCAATAGACCCGAGCGAATAGAGGACGGCTTTATGAAAGCAAAGACAAGAGGTCCTTCTCTTGCTCGGGGGGACTGTATCAAATGCAACCATGCATTTGAGTTTTCGCACATAGCGCATAGTTTAGTTCGTTTCTGACGATGGAGCTGTGCGGTTGTGCCAAGGGGCAGTGCGTGAGAGCACAAGGAGCAGTGCGGTGCAATCTATGTGCAGGGAGCTGAGCCAGGAGAGAGTGCAATCTATGTGCAGGGAGCTGCGCCAGGAGAGCGTTGCGGAGCAGGGGAGGTTATACAGAGCCTATACACAGGAGCAAGTATGAGCGGTGCCACAGGTATTCGAGAGCAAAGTCACGTTTAGATTATATACGCTGACAATATTTATGTTCACATTGCATTATACATTATATATATACATAAACGTACCTATTTACACATACATATGCAGGTCCGTTCATGCATATGAGAGCAATTGAGCTAAACGCGCAAGAGCTTGTGCATATTCACTAATTGTATATACTCGTACATATATATATACATGTATCGCATACATGCCGATTTATTGTTGAGCTACATATGTATGTGCATAATTATAAGAGCAATAAAAAGTGGTTTTTCGTATGCTTTTCCACTTAAACAATTGTGTTTTTATTTAAGTCGGATTGCAGTAAGTATTGCCATAGTTTCATTGTCGATTCGATACAGTATTTTTCCGTCATTTCAATTTAAAATACGATGAAAATTGTGAAATTAGAATCAGGTGTACCTATTATAGTAACTATCATCCTAAAACTCTCAACATTTATTGTTTTGAGTATAATAGACAGAATGAAGGAGATATATTAAACTCGAATGAAAGAGAAAGAAAATATGAAACAAGCCCCTTGTTTGATCGAGCAACAAATAATATAAACACCAGAACAATCTATATCAAAGGTTATTCGCAAACTTTACATATGATGATACAGTAAACACATATCAGCAAATATGAAAAAGGAAATAATAACCTTCTTAAAAAAATTTGCTCATGTTATTTCGGATGATCATAAACAAAAGCTCATCAATATTCAATCAGATTTGGAGTACATAGACTGTTTAAAAATATATGGTCAACATTATGAGAACTGTGAATGGATAAAAGAAGATGGTACAGAACTCAATAGTGGACCCGAAACTTGCAAGTGTTATGATAGTCGATTTATGACAAAATTAGAGAAGAAGAAGCAAAAGAACTAATGCAAATTTATTATAATATTTTCAATGTAACTAAATATAAAAATTGAAATTTCAAATGCGAGAAATAAAAAAATAAAAATAAAAAAATGTACTAGATGATGCATAATTATTTTATTGTGGATTGAAGATTAGTACATTTTTTTTTTTGTTTCACAGATAAAAGAACAGAAGGCTATTGCATTTATTTCTTTTTTCATTTACTGAAAATTTATTACAATGTCGCATAATTATTTTACTGTGGGTGGGAGGCTATTTTCAATTTAATTTTCTTTGTTCTTCGATAAGAGAACAGAAAATAAGAAAATGAGACATTTTGTAATAAATGTCACATTCGCTTGCAAATGAGAGAAATTATTTTTTTGTGGATTGGAGATTATTGCATTTTTTTTTTATTGTTTCACAGATAAAAGAACAGAAAATTTTATAAAGGAATGAAGGCTATTGCATTTCGTCGAATTTCATCAAATAGATATGCCATACAATTATTAAAAAGTTTTACAGTATTAGAGATTGTATTATCTGCTGCTTCGGTTACAAATCCCTCAATGCATAAAAAGCTTTCGCTTGGCAAAACATATAAATATTGATTTTGAATTGCTATACGAATTTCATCATTATTTTCAAATGATTGTAAATATGATGTATTGCTATGATATTCTTTTTTAATAATTGAATTATCAAACAATGGTTTCTGTAGTATAATGATTATATTACTCATTTTTTTTTTATTAAACTTTTAATTGAAATCCTAAATTTTGTAGAAACTTCCGCTTAGCTATAGTGAGATTATTAGTTTTTTTCTTGTTGTTTATATTTGGATTTCGCTTTTTTTATTTTTTATTTATCTCTACAAATTGATCTTAGGACATTAAGGTAATAACCTTTTTAAGATGTCCTAACGACATGAAGTATATATATATTTTCAATAATTAACTTAACTGGAACAATTCATTCCAAGGTAAAATGAAATAAAAATTATAAAAGAAATTGATTTACACAAATAAAATTATAAAGTTTTAAAATTATAAAATTATATAAGTGGATGATTTAAACAATTAAAATTAAATATTGTTAAACGTACTCTCCGTTCTTTGAATATTAAATTAAAAAATATAACAACAAAACAATAAACAATAAGATAAATACAGATCACAATTTATGAACAAAGCAATACAGATTGCCCAGAAATTCACCGCGCCCGAAAGTAGCCCTCAAGTTCATTCCTGAACTGTACAGTGTTGCCAATACTTCGCAGCCGTACAGGAAGTGAGTTCCAGAGTCTTACTGCATACACGAAAAACTGACGATCAGACATAAGAGACGAGTGCTTGCACGGGACAAGTTGGTTACAACGACAGGAACGTGTGAACCTGAGACATCTAAACAAATATGGAGGTTCCTGGGTGTAAATAATCTTGTGAAGAAAGATGATAGTCTTAGACTCCAAGAGTTCATCGAATGTGATCCCAAAAACTTGCCTTGATAAAGTGGATACATGATCTGTTCTAGTCAAGCCATAAATATACCTTGTTATATTATTAAATAGGACATTAAGCTTTCGTTTGCTAGCTGCATCACAATTCGCAAAAATTTCACAACCATACAGCAATGTTGGGAGAAGGTAGGCCTTAGCCAACAGCATTCTGATTCCTTGTAGGGTGAAATATTGCGTTGACCACAGTGAACGCAGCATACCGTAAGCTTGATATTGATTTTTACAAAATGATATATCTTTTTCTTCTTCTTCTTTACCGTTGTCTTCTGTTGCTGCTAGTGAAATGAATGATAAATCATTGTGTAACTGATTTTTATTGAAGATAATCATTATTTAAAAAGTTTTAAATGCAACCTTATTGTTATTTTTTCTTTGCGAAAATTTATTAAATTACCGTCTTGATCAACAACTTTCAAAACAATAAGATTTATTTCATTGGTATTTACAGGTAAATATATTACATTAGCTGGCATTTCAGACTACCGACAAGTGAAAACTGATGTAAAGTATGTGCTGATACACTATTTATATATGATCCAGTCACAATATTACAATCAACAACTATTGTGTTTATTTTTGTTATATCTATTGTTTTATCTGAATAATGTAGAATACCTGGCTCCAATACTCTCTTACTAATCCCCAAAATTGAAGCAATTGAATTATCTCCATCGAAATAAATTGGATCTATAGAGCTTTTTATTTCCGTTTTTAAAGTATTATAATTTGCTTGTATATCAAGAATTCCCTTTTGATTCAGTTGTTCATATTTTTCACTAACTACATCAGCTATATCAGATAATTCATATGATCCAATAGGAATCTCTATTTCATTATCACCAATATGAAATAGATTGTTTTCTACATCAATATTTGGAATTGAATGATATGTGTCTAAGCTTATTAAACCGCATAATTTGAATTAAGTTGAATCGGTGCAAAATAATTTGCTACAAGTAAGCAAGATATTCCGGTTAGTGTTAATGTTATCGACATTTTAACGACTAGTAAGTAAATAAAGTTATGAAGGCATTGATAAATGGTTTTATACAGATGAATTGTTAAGATCAATCCCAGAATTGTGCTCTGCTGAAAATCCTAACCACTTGACATAAGCCATATTCCTTCTCCTCTTTAGAACTCTTTCAACTAAATATGTTTGAGGAAATTCGGTTTTCATTAACTCGAATCTATAAAGCCCTCCTTTCATTTCATGACATTGATAGTCTTCTAAAATATATGTAGTAGGGTTACTATTTTGTATAGCTTTAATTGTAAAGATTTCCGTGGTCCAGTTTGGTGTGTAGCCTTTTTCGAATACATTCTTATATTTACTAACTCGAACATATTCACCAACTTTAAATGTGGGTTTATTAAAAACTTTTAAATTGTTATAGACTGTATCCAATAGAAATTTTTCATTTGTAGAATTCACTTCATTAGGTGTCATTTTTATAGTCCTATGAAATGTATTATAAGTAAGTAAGTTCTTGATATTTATCAATCCATTGAAATTTTCCTCGATAACTAAACTCTTTCCACATCATTCCCTTTAATGTTCTATTAAATCGTTCTACTATGGATGCCTTTAGAACACTACATGTTGAATAGTGATTAATGTGATTGCTTTGCATCAGATGGTGAAATTGATTATTGAAAAGTTCTTTTCTATCATCTGTTAATAAAAATGCTTTTCATTGCCTTTGTTACGTTTAGAGCAGTTTTATTTTTCAATGCTACACCCCAGGCTTTTTCGAAAAGGTATCTATTACTGTTAAAAGATAGTGAAATTTTTTATTATTAGCTTCATAATTCCCCATTTCAACTAAATTTGCTTGCCATAAGTCATCAATTCTTTCATGATAACTCGTCTTCTTTTAAAATCTTTTCGTGCTTGTTTGTGTAGTTCGTTGACTATTTCTCTTTTTTTCATTTCCATTTTGTCCATGTTCGAGGGTGTTTCCATATTATCTGTTAGTGAATGTATGTATGTCTTATTTTATATACTTTGAGAAAATAAAACCTTTATTTCAAAATTTAATAACTGGTTGCTCAAGTTTGATTCGCTTAACATATTCATTGTCTTTATCAAGATATTTATATAAGTAGTTTTCAATCTGACTAAGTCTTTCTCCAATTTTCTTTGCAAATTCTTTATTTGCACTAAATAATCGGTCATTAATTGCTTTTTCAATTAGATTCGTATCCTCTTTAACATCGTTATCAATAATTGCATACAATTTTTCTATATCACTCCTAGTAATTTTCATTTATTTATCATATTCGGTTTTGAATTCTTCTAATTTTGTTCTTAGAAGCCAATTCTATTTAACAAGATATGCTTTAGTAACTGCATCATAATTTATGCAGTCCAGCTTCTCCTGTATCAAAAACTTACAAAGAGCTTTATGAACTTCTCAAAATGCATTATACTCCACCTACTATAGTCTTTCGTGAACGTAAGAACTTTCATTTGGCAACACAGAGTACAGATGAGTCCGTTTCTGAGTGGCATGCAAGGGTCAAAAAGCTTGCGCTCTCTTGTAAATTCGGTGAGAATTTGGCAGCATTTGTGCTAGATCGTTTCATCATGGGTATAAACAGCAAAATTTTTGAACGACTATGTGAAGAGGATGAGCGAATTACAATAGATGAAGCACTGCGAAAGTCGCTTATAATGGAGATGAAGCTTTTAACGAAAATTGAAGGTGATATGCAAATTGGCTACGTTAACAACAAAAAAAACTACAAAAATAGAGGATACCAGAATCAAAACAGAAACTACAACAATGACTACAAGCAAAAAAGTCAACCTGATGAAAACAAAATAACATACAACAAGTCAACAAGATCCAACAACGCCTGTATACACTGTGGTTGGCGAAACCATTTATCTAGAGACTGTCGGTATAAGGAGAGCAAGTGTCACTACTGTGGAAAAATTGGACATTTACAAACAGTTTGTAATAAAAAGGAAAAAGTTGTAAATTATTTATCAGAATCAGATTCCAATAGTGAAAATTTAGACAAAAACAATCCTAATCATTTCTCTATTTACAGTATTTCACATAACAGTGGTGTCGATTCAACGAAGCTTTACAGTGTTTCCATTAAGATAAATGGATTTCCAGTTAAGGTAATTTGTGATTCTGAGGCTCCGTGCAGTTTGGTGTCGAAGTCATTCTTTGAAAAATATGGTAAAAATGCAAGTCTTAATTCTTGTCAAGATCCTTTTGTTGATTATAATGGAAATAGAATCCAGATATAAGGAGAATACTATGAAGAGGTGGAATTAAATGAAATAAAAAAAGAGATTAAACTCGTGGTTACAAATAATAACAACAGTCCTTTGTTTGGTAGAAAGTTTTTAAGAAAATTTAATTTCGAACTTGTTCAAGTAAATATGGTAAACAATACTGATCAATCTTCCATTATAATTGAACAGATTAAAAATGAGTTTTCAGAAGTCTTTGACAATGGCCTTGGTAGCTATAAATTTGGCGAAATATCTTTGGTTATGGATGATGATGTCAAACCCATTTTTTTAAGCCCCGTCCGATTCCGTTTGCTTGGAAGGAAAAAATTGAAAACAGTTTACGTGATTTAATTGCAAAAGATTTGTTAGAACCGATAGATCACTCAGAATGGGGGACTCCTCTTGTTCCTATTTTAAAACCTAATGGTGATATTAGAATTTGTGGAGATTATAAAGTCACTATAAATCAATTTTTATCAGATTTTAAATACCCCTTACCATTAATTGATGAGATTTTTGCATCACTGGAAGGTGGTGAAGTTTACACAAAACTGGACTTATCCAATGCGTATAATCAATTAATACTTGATGAAAAATCGCAAATGATTTGTACATGGTCGACTCCTATCGGCACGTTAAAAATGAAGCGCTTACCTTTTGGCGTTAAGCTTGCAGCATCGATATTTCAAAAAACTATAGAGAATTTGTTACGAGGTATACCATTTGTTGTTGCATATCAAGATGATATAACTATATCGGGAAAGAATATGCATCAGCACATACAAAATTTAAAAACTGTTCTTATAAAATTATGTCAAGCAGGTCTCAAACTAATGTGAGGAAATGTGAATTTTTTTAAGGAAAGTATATCATATTTGGGATTCACAATTGACAGATTTGGCTTACGCAAGAACAAAGACAGAACCGAATCAGTTTTAAAGCCTCTAGTTCCTGAAAATGTTTCGGAACTGCGTGCAATTATAGGTATGGTAAATTATTATGCCAAATTTATTGACAATTATGCAAGAATAATGATTCCGTTATTCAAATTATTATAAAAAGATGTAAAATATGAGTGGTCTAAAGAATGTCAAATAGCGTACGACATGATTAAGGAAGAGGTTACTTCGGATAAAGCTTTGGTACATTTCAATCCAAAATTACCCATTGTTTTGACTACAGATGCTTCTGACTATGCAATAGCTGGCATACTTTCACATACATTTTTAAATAATGAATTAAAACCAGTTTCGTTTATATCCAGAGCTTTAACTAAAGCTGAACGAAAATATAGTACGCATGAGAAGGAAGCTTTAGCTATAATTTTTTGTGACACCAAATTGAAGCAGTATCTAATTGGACATTTATTTACGTTGAAAACGGATCATAAACCATTAATTTCAATATTTGGTGAAAACAAAGGTTTGCCTATAATGGCGGCAGCTCGTGTCCAAAGGTGGGCATTTATACTTTCCGGTTTTAATTATAAAATAGAACATGTAAGAGGTCATGCTAATTATGCTGACAATTTTTCACGTATGCCACAGGTAAAAGCCAAAGGTGAAATTAACAGCATAGATGATACGTCATATATAAATTATGTCGAAAAAGAAAATATTTTAAATCTGGATTTCACAGATATAGCTCGTGAAACTAGAAGAGATCCAGTTCTATCTAAAGTTTGCGCTTTCTGATGATAGAAGCAAACGTAATCTGTCGACTAAATCATTAGGATCATCGCAATATATATAGTTCGGAATACGATTGATTAATGATTTTAATCCGCTTCCTATCGTTAAAGCGTTTATTTTTGAATTAAACAATTTTTTAATTATACACCGATATTTAAATGTTTTTGTACCTTTAATTTGTGCATTTGTGATAAGATCGTTTGTGCGCATTTGTGTTAATTAAAATTTGTTTATAATTTTTTAAATAATTTTTAGAGTAATTTAGAGGTTTGGTGTGAAATACTAATTCAAATAACCCCGGTGTCATTTTCCATCTTTTACCACCAACATTAATAGAGTTATCAGTATTAAATTTTATTTTCTTATATCCATACCGCCATCTACCTTTTTCATTAACATTAACACCATATAGTGTATCTAACTTTTTACTATCTTTGAGTAATTCTAAATTTTTTAGTAATTTATTTGAATTAGTAATACTGCTGTCATACAATTTAATTCGTTTTCTATCATTATTTAATTGTCCCTTACTTATTCGTTTCGAAAACAAATGATTTAATTTTTTCCGTTTCTTGTGTAAAGATGTAAAGATGGCAGGATCGCCATGTAAAGATGGCAGGATCGCCATGTAAAGATGGCAGGATCGCCATGTAAAGATGGCAGGATCGCCATGTAAAGATGGGCTCAATTAATTAATTTAGCGGCGCGAGAGCTAGCGCACAATTTCAATCGGCGACTAAAAGAGTACAGCCAAATATTTGTGTATGAAGCGAAATATATGATCGCTATGTACAGATGGGCTCAAAGTATTATATAGCGGCGCGAGAGCTTGCGCACAATTTCAATCGGCGACTACTGGAGTACAGCCAAATATTAATTGAGAAACGAAAGGTTTGGTTTCCAGATCGAATCTGATTTATTGATAAAATCTTATTGCTATTTATACTTTTAATTTCTTATGTGCTAAGACTTAGTATATAATATGGTTCTTAATACATAAAGAGGGCTTTTGCAATGTCAGCGGAAAGTATCACGGTCAATGCCAGCGTACATTCGTTCGAGGGCATCGAACATTAGAATGCAACGTAATCAAAAATGTGCGCGCTATTCGCGCTTCATAACGTACATATTCTTATACATATGAGAGTTCGATGTACGTTGGGTCTCCGCTCACATTGCATGTGCCTAAGCCGCGTATGGTGTTGGCGTTTGTGTGTATATATATACATTATGCTTTTCATACACTACACTTGTCATCATAGTTAAAATCATTTAATTCTGTATTAATTTTTCGTTTTCGCTTAATTTTGTTTGTGTTGCAGTTGTTGATTGTGATGTTATTAAGGGATGCATAGTATTATGCAATACGAGTACATTCTGATCATCACTTTTTTTTTTACTTGTTTACTCTCTATATTTCTTTCATAAGATTTCCTTTTCAATTGTTTGTATTTTTTTTAGATTGTTTTCATATCTATCGTCTGTTGATTTGCTAGTTTTTTTCATTGGAAATGGTGCTTGTGATGTAATTAAAGGGACTACTGTATTAGGAACTACATTCTCTTTATCGGAATCATTTACACTTTTTACTTGTTTGTGTTCGTAATTTTGTTATATCCTTTCTCTTTTAATTGTCTATTCACATTTAATTTTCTTTTATTTGGTTTAAAATAATTATCTTTTAATTTTATTAGTTTGTTTTCATATAAATAATTTTGTTTCCTTCTTTTGAGTTTGTTTTGATCAAAATTATTTTTTTGTGATTTCTGACTATTTGCTAATGAATCATTATCATTTATGAAAGAAGACATGTTATAATCATTGTTTTTGTTATCATCATTATCATCATTTACATCATAATCATCATCATCTTCATCATTATCATCATTATCATAGTTTTCATCATAGACAGGCCTTGAATATTTTCTTTATATTTCAAGTTTCCAATTATTTCAATCAGTTTTGTTATAGGTTGAAATGTGTCTTCCAGCATATGTACCCTATCTATTGCATTTGATTTGAAATTGTTTAGTTTTTCTTTTAATACTGCTCTTGTCTTTACTATATCTTTTAGTAGTTTATTATTTTTATTCATGGTGCTTCCTTTCTCCGATTTCTTCCAGCCAATTTTCTCTATTTAGTATCTGCTTTCAATCTGTTATCAATCTGATATTAATCTGCTTTATATCTGATATCAATCTGCTATCGAACTGCTATTGATCTGCTTTACATCAGGTCTCTCATAATTGAAAGAAATTATCAAATCCTTTTCGATATCGTCCTTTATTTATTAAATCATCCTTACTTACAACAACAAACCCATACTTATCTCTCCAACATTCACTACAAATCTTCATAAATTGATTAAATGACATATCTCCGATAATATGTTCATTACATATATGCTTAACATTCATTTCATCTTGTTTAGATATAATAATCATATTTGAATTATCTCGTATTGAATGTCGTATTGAATGTGTTTGAACTTGTGTCTTCCCATACAAAAATAATCTCTTATTGTGTTTTGTTTATCACAAATTACATCATCGAATATTATTATGGAGTGTGGTTTAGCTTTAACTGGACTTATAACTTTTTCATTTTCCAAAAATGTAAAAAGGTTTATTCCCTTTATTGGATCAATCAATTTCTTTAGGTAGCAATATTTTGGCTGATACAAAGATTTTGAATATATTGAAACGTGATAGCTCAGTGAAAAGGGATTGCATACTTTTAGGACTTACTTCTGGAGAATGAGTGCCCCCTGTGAGTCAAGATGCGAACTATTCGAATAAAAGCTTATTCAAGAACCATCCGTCGGTAATATCAAAAAGAATATTCTCGACTTCTGTCGAAGTGGATAGAAGCTTCTAGAAAATACGAGAATAGCGTAGAATTTTCGACTCCAACCATTCGAAAACTATAAAAGCGACAAGACTGTTCAAAGGAATACAGTAGATCAGAGACCGTAAAAGTGTGTACATCTAGCATTATAATCAAAGCAGCAGTATTTGTAATTGTGCAAAGTGATGAAGTTCATTATTAAATAAAGTGATGAAATTACTTGTTAAAGAAAGTGACTAATGGTTTGTTAAATAAAGTGCAAATAATAACTAAGTAAACTTTAAGCCTAATATTAAATGTGTAAATAACAATAATTAAATAAAGCTAATTATTTTAACTTAACCAGCGATTGTTTGATTACTACACAATCCAGCGGTACGAGTCCGAGTACAGATAGTTAGAGAAATTGTCAGGAGGGCAATTTTGTAACAGAGTAAATTGTCCGGAGGGCAATTTTGTAACAGAGTAAATTGTCAAGAGGGCAATTTCGTAACAATATGTAAATATTTTTGAAATTAAGACCATTAGGACTTTCTATTAGACTAAGCATAACATTAGTCTTGCCACAGTCTGATGGTCCTACAATAAGTGCACGTATTGAATTTGGTAAAAGTGAACTATGAATAATTTTTTGTTTTTTCCCTTGCATATATATATCATCAGCATTTCTTTCTAAAATTTGCTTATGTTGCTTCTTTAATCGCATATTGATAACTAATATGTTTTCAATATAAATTCTCTATTATATGTAGAAAGTATTTCATTTCAATTTGTAATGCTAACACGAATGGGCCTTGACTATTTCATATACCAAAAAAAGGGTTTAAACTATAACAAAAGACATACACATAATCAGATTAAGATTGGCAGGGGACTCGTAAACAACTTAATAAACGCATTACCTTTTGAACTACATTTACCCGGTTATCAATTCTGTCGACCAGGAACAAAACTAAAAGAACGTTTAGCAAGAGGTGATAAAGGAATAAATCCATTGGATGCGGCTTGCAAAGAGCATGATATTGCATATTCACAATCAAAAGATATAAATAAAAGACATTACGCTGACCAAATATTAGCTGAAAAAGCTTGGGGACGAGTGAAATCAAAAGATAGTAATTTAAGAGAACGTGCAGACACTTGGTTTGTCACAAACGCAATGAAGACAAAAGTTAAATTTGGATTAGGAATGAAAAATAACATTCGTAAAACAAGGAAATTAAAGAAAAAAAGAAGAAAGAGAAAAACAAAAGGATATAATAAAAAATTATTTTCAACTACTTTCAAAAACACCTTGAAAATCTTAAAAAAAGAAAAACCTGATAATATAAATGCTGCTATTAAAATTGCCCAAAAAGCTATACATTCAAGTTTTAGAAAGAAAAAAAAATCTAATATTGCTATTCCGAGAGTTATTCCAGTACCAAAAATTGGTGGATTTCTTCCATTAATTCCAGTTTTAACAGCGTTGTCTGCACTTGGTGGTGTAGCTACTAGTGGATCAGCTATTGCAAAAGCTATAAAGATTATATAAAAAATGGAAAGGAACAACTAGCAGAGGCTACGCGTCACAATAGATACATGGGGTCAATTGCTATGGGTAAAGGTTTGCATCTTAAACCATATAAGAAGGGATTTTGACTTTATTACAATCAACATTCAAAAAACTTTTAAAAAACCTACCCAAACGACCACTAACAGATATAGATTTGAATAAATATGGTAAACAACTTAATCATTTTAGAGGTGTTTTTATGCGTGATTGTTTACCTAAAAAAAAAATTACCTCAAGAATGTGGTATTGTTAATTTAGATGACTCAAGCGGTCGTGGAACTCATTGGGTAGCTTACTACAAAAATCACCAATATAAGGAATATTTTGATAGTTTTGGCGACTTACAACCACCACTTGAAATGGTTAATTATTTAAAAGCACCTATTGAATATAATTATAAACAAAAACAAAAATTCAATACTTTCAACTGTGGACATTTTTGTTTAAAATTTCTTTTTCGAAAATACAATTTAAAATAAAAAACAAAAAAAAAATGTTTTATTTATTTAAAAAGGGAAGCTACTATTTTTTCACTTAAATCTTTTCAATAAATTAAAATATATAACGAAGTGTAGTTTTCAACATTTAATTCTTATCAGAAAATACAAATATAGAATCAAGGGTACTTTTCATGCATATGGCATATACTAGCTTTAGTATAAAAGTGAGAATGTTTTCCATTGTTGGAATATTTTTCATATAATTTTCAATTGAGCAACAACTAAAAAAGAATGGAGCAGAATAAAAATAAATTTATTAAAAATGCCAAATTGGCCTTTGAAAATGCTGAACAAAACCATTTAAAGGCAAACGAAGGAGTTAAAACATGTACTAAAGATTTGTGTGCTCTTAAAATGCAGCTTGCTAGAGCAGAAACTGTGGGCGCCAAACATCATTTAATGGATGCTATAGGAGTAGTAAAAGGCTATCGGGCTCGGTGCAAGCATCTACATTTGCATTCTGACGCCAACCTTTCGAAACGAAGAAAAAATTGGACCTCTAGTAGAGTTAAATGGGAAGGGGTTGAGTCAACCTTTCGTAGACGGTGAGTTTAATTTTATTACTATTAACAAATGTTTTTAACTAAAAAATGTTGTTTTATATATTGTTTATTGGTTGTTATTCATAGAATTCAAAGAGCAGTCATTATAAACCTTACTCATAAGGATATTAAGAGTTTCTTGGAAGATTGCTGTAAAGTTGTCAACCGTCAGATAAAGAAAATCTTAAGGGATACACCTTTCCTTAACCCTCCGACGGTTGAGTCATCCGTTGCCCTTATACGAAGTACAATTTGAAACTGACTCATTCAAAAACTATGACATACTAAAGTTCAGTACACAGCATAACTACAACGAAAGCAGACTATAGAAAATAATTGAAATCTTAAATTTTAACTGCACAGACGAAATAACAAAAACCCAACTAATAAACATCTTAAGACAATACCGGGAAGTTTTTCATCTTTAAGACGAACCACAGTCGACAAACAATTTTTACACACAAAACATAACGACACATGACAACACACCCGTTTACATTCAAAACTACAGCCTGCCACACACACACACACACACAGAAATTGTGAATGAACTGGTACAGAAAATGCTACAGGAGAATATCATTGAACCTTCAGTCACAATGCTCGACTCCGTTTTGTCCTAAAAAGAACACTATTGGCAAAAAGAAATGGAGACTTGTAGTGGATTTTAGAAAACTGAATGATAAAATATTAAATGATAAATTCCCGCTAACTCGACTAGAAGACATTCTAGACAAGTTAGGCAGAGCAAAATAGTTTTCAACCTAAAACTAGAAAAACAATCACGATCATTAACAGCTTTTTCCACATCCAATGGACACTACCAATTTCAAAGACTACCTTTCGGACTCAAAATTTCATCCAAAAGCTTTCAGAGAATGCAACAATAGCACTCTCAGGACTTGATTCAGAACCATTCCTTCATGTAGATGACATAATCATCTATGGATGCAGTCTAAGTCACCCTAACCAAAATCTAATCAAGGTACTCGACAGACTAAAACAACACAACTTAAAATTAAACGCATCAAAATGCAACTTTCTAAGCCCAGAATTTGTATATTTAGGACATTTGATTACACAAGACGGAGTTAAAACTGACCCAGCAAAATACGAGACCGTTAAAAATTCCGCAGATGAAGTAAGAAGATTCGTTGCATTCTGAAACTACTATAGAAAATTCATACTAGAATTTGCATATATTGCAAAATGTTTGAACTCCTTTCTGAAGAAATTAGCCAAATTTGTATGGACAGATGAATGCCAAACAGCCTTTGAAACTCTAAAACAAAAACTAATAAACCCACCACTACTGCAATACCCAAATTTTGATAAACCGTTCATATTAACTACAGATCCATCGAATTATGCACTAAGCGCCGTACTATCACAAGGCGAAATAGGACAAGATTTACCCATTTCATATGCTCGCAAATCGTTACAAAAACACGATTTGAACAAGCCAGTAATAGAAAAAGAGCTACTAGCAATACACTGGGGTATTAACTTTTTCAAACCCTATCTATATATTCAGAAGTTCACAGTAGTAACTGACCATCGACCACTAATATCACTATTTTCACATAAAAATCCTTCATCTAAAATTACCAGAATTAGATTAGACCTCAGCGACTATGACGTCAACATAGTATATAAAACAGGCAAAATAAACAAAAAATGCACTATCAAGAATACATATTGACTCGGACATTCTAAAAGAAATGATACCGAAAGAAATATACGAATAAGCCAAAATAACCCTAGTACTCACGAGAGGGATGTCAAATAAAAATAAAATAAATGAACAAACAAATAAAGAGGCAAATAAAAATAAAATAAATGAACAAACAAATAAAGAGGCAAATAAAAATGAATATAAGGAAATAGACAATTGCATATCTCAGAAGACTGATCAACTTCAAATATGGGAATGTACATCAATAAATAACGTCAAGAATTTTAAAAAATTAAAATTTAATGTCGACAAGAAAAATCAAAGCTTTGAAAAAATGAATATATACGTATATCAAAAATGATATTGTGCACATAGGCGAAAGCGATAATTCACCTAATCAAGATTCGACTCTGAAGAAGCTCGGACCTAGAAATAAAAATGTAAATAAAAATAAAAAGCATGCAGGAATCAATGATAAATCAGCGAGACTAGACTCGATTCTGAAGAAATTGATATCCAAAATAATAAGAGAAATTATTAAAGAATTAGCAATTGCACTTAATGATGAAATATTTAAGATATATACAAAAGAAGAATTTGAAGAAGCGTACGCAAAAACAAAATTGAATAACAAAAGTCCTCAGCTAAATATACTAATATATATACCTCCAAAGAGAATAACGGAAGATATAATAAAATACAAAATTTTAGAAGAATGTCACAAAACAGGACATCCTGGAGTAAGAAGAACTCTACTCAAATTAAAACAAAGATTCATTTGGAAAAATATGAACCAAATAGTAAAGAAATTCGTATCCAACTGTGACACATACGTGAAGTGCAAACAAACAAGATACTCGTACATAAAAGAACCACAACCCATAACAGACACCCCTATCACAAGTTTCGAAATCATAACAATTGACACCGTAGGACCACTAAAAATTTCAAACGAATACCGCTACATATTGACCATGCAGTGCGAGCTGACAAAATTTGTAATAGCACACCCAATAACAACAAAAGACGCCCACACAACAGCCAAAACACTAGTTGAACAATTCATACTCAAATACGGACACTTTAAAATACTTAAATCTGACAACGGGACGGAATTTACAAACGAGCTAATGGCAAACATATGTGCACTGCTCAAAATACAACAAACATTTTCGACACAATACCACCACGAAACAATAGGCTCAATAGAACGCAACCACAGAGTTTTGAACGAATTCCTACTGACATCGACAAACGACGACGAATGGGATAAGTGGATTCCCTACTTCACTTTCACTTTCACAACAAAATGCCACGGGCTACACGCCTTACGAATTAATATATGGGATAAGATACTAGATAAGTTAGGAGTTAATTCATTAATAGAATATAATGAAATAACCAATTAGAACCATACAATGTAATTTAAACAATATAATTTGTAATTATAAACCACAAAATATAATTTAAACAATACAATTTGTAATTATAACTACATATTACAAAACCACACAATGTAATCAAAACAGCTTACTTTGTAATTATAACAGTATAATTAAAAACACTACCATATAATTATAACAATAAGAAACAATTTAAAAACAAATTACATTTAATGTAGGACGATATTGCACTTGCACGACATACGATGATCAGAATTGTTTAGCCACAGCACCATATGCTGAACCAGTGAGGCTAGAAATCATCATATACCACATGCCGATGCAAGGCTGCTCTCATCATCATACCCTACATTAATATAAAATAAATGCACTCTTACATAAGACTTTGTTGCCATTAATATTTGATTAGTAATCAGTTAAATTTATTAATTATTAACAGAGCTGTGCATACAAAAATTGTTTAAGTAATATATGTTATTTAATTTTAATTACGCGTATTTTCGCCGTAGCATATCAGTTGTTGGTTGATTTATTTTCAGTTATTTAATTTATTTTTATATTTTATAATGGTTCTTCTGGCAATACCATAATTTGAGCCTCTGATATATGTGTACGTATAATTTTCAATAATTACCATTTTTCTTTTTACGTTTTTATATAGATTTTTTAGCGTACCGCTTTTCGCCACGGTGATGAGTGCGGGTATTGTAATGACCGTCAGTAAAAAGTAGGTAACCGTCAAAACACAACTAAACCTTGCCATAACATTGAATGAGTCAATTGAGTCTTTTGTTGCACTCTTTTCTTTATGTTTATAAGTAACATTCGATTGGATTTTGCAATTCCGTTAATTTTTTTTTTCATTTAATGGCATGTTTCTCCAAAAATTAATTACTTTTGTCTTGAGCTATAAGATGTGTCCACATTGGTAAGATGGGAGAGCATAGTGCGAAAACTGCTGGAAATAAAAATAGAATTTGATAAAGCGTATAAATGCTTAAATAAAAGTCAGGTGCCATCACAAAGCACCAAGCTAAAACAGTTGAATACACTAATTTATTTACATAACTCCATATCTGAATTAGGTAGAACAGTTTACCCAGCACTTAGTACTCCCCATAAATAAGAATTTGATGAATTCTTCATAACACTAAAAGCAAGGCTAGAAGCTGTATTTAATAAGCTGTTCATATCCAACACAATCCCTAAAGAGAATACAAAATTTATAGATATTAAATTGGCAGAATTAACAGATAACGGAGAATCCGATATTGAAACGGACGAACAACAAAAAATAGGCAAAATGACACCGATTGAATTCATCACAATAGCAACAAAACTATTGCATGAATTTGATGGCAAAGGAGAAAATTTAAGCAAGTTCGTTAATGCTTTAGAAGTGCTAAACTCAATCAAAGAAGATCATGATGATTTAGCAATCTCTCTAATTAAAACAAAACTCTCGCAAACAGCGAGTAAATTGCTAGTAAACTATTGAAGCAATAAAAAACAATCTAACTTCAAGTGTGAAACGCGAATCTTCGCTAAATGTTGCAACTAGGTTACTAGGTATCAAACAGCAAAATAAAAGTGATATAAACTATGCAAGGGAAAGTGAATCACTTGCACAACAACTCGAAAGTGCATACATATCTGATGGCATGACACCACAGGTCGCAAAAACATACTCAGCGGAGTCTTTGGTCAAGGCCATAAAAACAAATGCGAGATCAGAAGAGGTAAAAATGCTAATAAGAGCAGGTCAATTTAACACAAATAGTGACGCAATCACTAAATTTATTGAGTTAGGGGCAGATAGTTCAAGCACCCTACAAATAAATTATATAAATAGAAAATATAGGGGTCGAGAATTAATTCCTACAGAGGAAACAACTCCTACAGAGGGAATAGAACAAATAGAAACTACAAGCAAAGTAACAATTTTAATAGAGGTAGAAATAACAATTTCAACAACAATAACAATGATAACCAAAGTAACAATTTTAAAGGCTCCGAAATATGTATTAAGCATAATTAACACAACAGACATAAATGTTTTTCTCAAACAAGATAACATTAAAACTGAAACACTAAATGATTACTATGTGGTTAACATAAACAAGAAAAGAAAAAAACGGAGATCTCAGCCAATGTAAAAATTGGTGGGGCATAACCCTTCTCAACTCCATCCTGAAAATCCTAGCTCTTATCATCTTAGATAGAGTGTCAGGTGTACTCAACAGCCAGTTACGGCGTGAACAAAATGGGTTCAGACCAAACCGATCTTGCGTGGACCACATCAACACTTTACGCATAATTGTCGAGCAATCTGTCGAATGGAGATCGCCACTATTTCTCCTTTTCGTGGACTTCGAACGTGCGTTTGACACGGTTAACAGAGACGCAATATGGCGCTCTCTACAAAATTGCGGAGTTCCGGACAAGATCATCGAACTCATTAAGGCCCTATATAAAGACGCGAACCTTAGTGTGCGTTATAAAGGTAAAAATAGTGCCAACTTTAATATAAACAGAGGCGTTAGGCAGGGGTTCGTTCTGTCACCACTGTTGTTTATAGTGGTTGTAGGAATTCATATAAATATCAATCGCACAACCTTCAACTGTATATTTGTATGTATCCGTACGTTTGTACCCACAACAACAACAAGGAATATGCAGTCTGCGCGTGCAGTAGCATTGTGGCTCAAATGACACCTGCGCAAGAATTAGGTGCATTCCCAAAAATGCAACATAAGCATTTGGGTGGCATTGAAACGTATGTTCATTGAACTTGCACATGCTGCTATGCGCTGCTGTTATATTCTGCTGATATTTACTTTTAGTACATATTAATTATTATTGATGATGTTAGCAATAAGTTATTATTTAAGACGATGAATTTCAATAAACAAATCACTCTTTGATTCTTTAGCAACAAGAAAACTGAGTCTTTTTATTTTCAGCGACGGATTGTTCAGGTTCAAGTGCTTGAACAATCAAATCATTATTTCTAGTCTCATATTGGTTCAAGTGCCTGTATGAGACGTAAATAAGGAATACATCAATACAGTCAAACGAGGCTGTATTTACATTTGGTGACCCCGACGTGATAGAAGGACGTTATACACAGGACATAAAATTGATTCAGCAAAAGCACAGCAGTGTGAGCATTCAATTTTATCACAAATCATCAATCGGTTTTAGTTCGAGCACACAGGGTGCTACAAAACACGATACTTAAGAAGCAAGAGCACAATAGTGTGAGCGTTAATAATGACAACTATCGACGATCTCGTCCGTCATCAGGACGACAATGCAATTGGTCTCCAAAAGGCCAATGCATCCTATAAGAAGACGCCGAAAGATCGGAAGACATTCGACTATATTGAAAGGAAATCCAGAGATATTGAGGAGCTATGGTTAACTTTCCAACGTATCGATAACCAAATTAGAAGGGATCCAACGGCAGCTAATGACCATCCATACTTTGTGAGGGATCTATACGCATCAATGGGCAACCGATACCAAGACTTCCTTGCAGATATCAAGGAGAGCAAACAAATACTCACAGCAAAGGGCATAGCTCAACCACAAGCAGTTAGTGGCTCAACTCGTTCAGCAGAACCCATAGAGAAGAGGCTTCAAAAGACTAATATGCCTAACATGGTGCACAAGCAAAAGACAGTTATTGCACTCGTGCAACGCTTGTTAGACGATGTATTGGCTGATGATTCACCCCATTCATGCCAATATTATACTACAAAGGCCAACCTTATAGAACATCATTGGAATGCAGCCCGGAGATTTAATGATGTTATACTGGATTCTATAGATGACATGAATTCTGACGATTATAATTTTGAAGAATACCTGAGCATAGAGATGCATGTCAGTAACAGAATTCTTATGATTCAAGAGAAGGGAGTGGCCGTTCCTGCAATTTCGAATCGAGCGTCACTCGCCGAACATTTGCCAAAGGTAATACTGCCAAAATTCGATGGAGATTACCTGAAGTGGCAACAATTTTATGATTATTCATTGAAATTATCCACAAAAGGCCACTTCCAACAATACAGAAGATGTGGTATCTTAAAACAAATTTGATCGGAGAAGCAGAACGATTAATTAGACACCTCACTCTAACTGAGAATAACTACCAAACTGCATGGGAATCCCTCCAGGATCGATATAGCAATGTGCGATTGCTAACTTCAGCTCTGTTGGAAAAACTATTGGGGCAAAACAAACACTCAACAGACTATCCATCAGCGGCAGCACTAAAGGGACTTCATGATATAACCCAGGAAACCTTACTGGCATTAAGAAACCTTGGTTTAGACACGAATTCTTGGGATCCAATTATTCTCCATCTCCTAGTGACGAAATTAGACAAAGGCACGCGGATTGCATATGAGCAGTCATTGGAGAAGCCAAAGGAATTACCTACCCTAAGGTAATTCTTAAACTTTATTGAAACAAGATTCCAGTCTCTCGAGACAATCGGCCAAAGAGAGCATACGGCAAAAACATTGACAACGGTAATAGCCACAAAACAAGGAATCAAGAAATGCTTGTCTTGCAATAGCCAAACACATCCGCTGTTTGCATGCCAAAGGTTTTTGAAACTTTCTGTTCAGAAGAGGTTACAGTTCCTAAAAACATATGAGCTATGCATTAATTGTCTAAAGCCTAGACACTGGGCAAAGGATTGTATGCCAAGAAAATGTACTAAGTGTAATCACAGTCACAATACATTAGTACATTCTGAAGGATATCGCAGCGAACCAGTCGTAAACCAGGTCAAGTATGAACCACACCCTCAACAGTCCACAACACTAGTAGCTTCGAAGGAGTCGAAGCAACAGGGATATGTGCTCCTCAGCACTGCAATGGTGAAAATAGACAGCAACAACGGGCAGGAAGTTGAATGCAGAGCCATTCTAGACTCCGGATCTCAGGTCAATATCGTGAGTGAACGGCTTGTCAAGAGACTTGGAGCTTCAACGAAGTCCACAACAATGAATATCCAAGGAATAAGCAAGGGAACTCGGAGAGCACAGCGTCGAGTTAGCCTTGAACTACAGTCACGAATTAACGGCTTTTCCACTCGACTGGAGGCGTTCGTTCTAGGAGATATAATTTCTCCGCAACCGACAAAACCATTTGACATATCCAAATGGCCAATTCCGAAGAACATCACTTTAGCGGATCCAGTATTCAACCGTCCTGACAAAACTGATGTTTTATTAGGAGCGGACTTCTATCACCAAGTATTGTCAATTGGACAGATACGATTAGCAATCGAACTTCCAACACTACAAAACACAGTGTTTGGCTGGATACTATCAGGAAGGATATGAGAACTTCAGATGGCAGCAACTTGCGGTATTTGCAGTGAGGATGATGATGATACAAACCAACTTATTGAACGGCTATGGAAACTGGACGAAGTCGAACTAGCTGAATCAATTTTATCCCCAACAGAAAGACTTTGCGAAAATCATTTTATACAAAATACAACTAGAACCAATGATGGGCGTTTTATTGCAAAATTACTATTCGTAGAGAATGCAGCTGTTTTAGGTAGTTCAAGGGATATAGCAATCAACAGATTCCTGGCGCTTGAACATCGATTATCTAAATACAATGCCGTTCGTGAACAATATATCGAGTTTATGGAAAATTATGAAGCCTTGGGCCACATGAGGGAGATCAACATCAATGAAATACTCTCACCTAATTACTTCATCCCACACCATTGTGTACTTAAACCTGACAGCAGCACAACAAAACTGCGGGTGGTATTTGACGCATCTTCAAAAACGTCATCGGGAGTCTCACTCAATGACATAATGCACATAGGTCCAACCATACAATCCGAACTATTTTCGATCCTGCTACGTTTCCGTCTATCGAAATTTGTATTCACCACCGACATTGAAAAAATGTATCGGCAGATACTGGTCCACTCTGAAGATCGCCAATATCAATTGATCATATGGAGGAGCGACCCTAAGAAACCACTGAAGTGTTACGAACTTAACACTGTCACATATGGGACAAGATCGGCACCATACCTCGCCAAAAGATGTGTCAAACAAATGTCATCAGAAAACGCCATCCGGTATCCACTAGGTGCTCAGATGCTTCAGGATAACTTTTATGTCGACGATGGTCTTGGTGGATCAGACAGTCTGATTACCGCCATGGAAACTCAACGGCAACTCATCACTATGTTGAATGGGTATGGATTCAATATACGCAAATGGTGTGCAAATAACCCTAAACTCCTTCAGAACATTCCACAAGGTGACCAGGAAGTTAATTTGGATTTTACTAACGACAAGAATGATTCAATAAAATCCCTGGGCCTGACATGGCTGCCAAAGACTGACCAATTCTGTGTAAAGGTGAATCTCAACCCCGTTAAACGAACTACCAAGCGGTCTGTCACCTCAGACGTAGCGAGATTATTTGATCCTCTTGGCATTCTAGCTCCAGTTGTAATTACAGCAAAAATCTTTATACAAGCATTATGGCAATTAAAAATTAGTTGGGATGAAGCTCTACCAGCAGAATTACATACAAGATGGGAGCGTTTTCGAAGCGCATTGCAAGAATTGGACAACTTTAAATTCTCACGACACATTCATAAAAGTGAGATCCCAACATCAATTCAACTTCACGTCTTCTCCGATGCATCAGAAAAGGCCTTCGGAGCAGCAATTTATATCAGATCTATCTTCAAAGAAGGAAGAGTAGTAGTGAGGTTGTTATGTGCCAAATCACGCGTAGCTCCACTTAAGCTACAAACATTGCCTTGCTTGGAACTATGCGCAGCAGTACTAGGCTCACAGTTGGCAGCTAGGGTAAAAAATGATTTACGGTTAAAGGATTGTCGCACCTTTTTGTGGACAGACTCACAAATAGTTCTGTCTTGGATTAATTCAGCCTCCTCATCATTTCAAACATTTGTAGTCAACAGGGTAGCTACTATTGAAGGTTTGACATTAGCAAAACAGTGGCGTCATGTTAGCTCCAAGGATAATCCAGCTGACGTTGTTTCACGAGGATTATCACCAAGAGAATTTGCAAGATGTGACCTGTGACTTTACGGGCCATTTTTTCTACATGGGAAAGAATCAGCATGGCCTCCCAAGTTTGTTCCACAGCTAGCCATTCCTAATAACATCGAGAGAAAACGAACGAATCCAGCATCCTTGGTAGCAATTGACCCTGAAGAACTGGTGTATACAATCAACTACCGAAACTCTTTCAGGACTCTTCAACGCATCGTATGATACATTTGTCGTTTCTTAAGCAACACTAGATGTAGCAAGGACGTACGAAAAACTGATATAGCGCTGACTCCCATCGAATTAGATCATGCATTAAGAATCATTGTTCAAGCTATGAAAAGACCTGATTTCAATGACGACATCATGTACCTCAAGAAACACAAGGATCTCAAGGGGACGAGTACATTGAAGAGCCTATCACCATTTTTGGATGACGCAAACATTTTGCGAGTTGGAGGACGATTGGAAGCATCACTGGTACCTTATGAAGCAAAACATCAAATGCTCATTCCGTATAATGATCCCTTAGCAAAACTACTATTTGAGATGACTCACATCGAGAATAAACACTGTGGACCTCAAGCCTTGCTGGCCATAATAAGGCAAGGTACTGGCCCATAAAAGCAAATCATCGGCCAGATCAACAGTACAGCAATGCATACGATGCACCAGGGCAAGACCTCAGTTGCTGAACCAATTAATGGGAAACCTGCCAGCAACACGAGTTACACCAGCACGCCCATTCATTAACTCTGGAGTAGACTACTGTGGACCATTCTGGGTGCATTACAAAATTAGAGGGAAAAGACCACACAAGGCTTACATATCCGTTTTCTGCTGTTTTGTTACTAAAGCTGTCCATTTCGAACTTGTAAGCGATGTTACGACAGAAGCATTCATTGGCGCTCTGAAACGTTTCATTGGCCGACGTGGAAATTGTCAAAACTTATATTGTGACAACGCGACAAATTTCGTTGGCGCCAAAAACAAGCTTACGGAACTGACTACATCAATATATTCAGATGATGGGAAAACAAAAATTGAGACAGAATGCGGTAAAAAGGGAATACAATTCAATTTTATTCCTCCAAGAGCCCCTCATTTCGGAGGTCTGTGGGAAGCCGCAGTGAAGTCTGCGAAGCATCTTTTGGTTAGGAGCGTGTCAACAGCATCACTAACCTATGAAGAGCTGGAAACAGTCATTATTGAAATAGAAGCCATTTTCAACTCAAGACCAATAAGTTCGATGACCAACGATCCAAATGACTTAGGCGCCCTGACTCCAGGCCACTTCTTGATAGGAGAACCACTCAACACGCAAGTCGATGTAAATAACATCCCGTCAACATCAAATTTGCTGACCCGGTGGAAACTCGTATCCCACATGAAAAATGAGTTTTGGAAACGATGGTCGCACGAATATTTATGCGAGCTTCAATCTAAAACCAAATGGACACATCAGCACAATAACATCAACCAAGGGGACATGGTAATAATCAAGGAAGACAAAGTTCCAGTTCTAAAATGGCCACTAGGAAGGATAACAAGGACGTATAAGGGTGATGATGGAGCAGAACGAGTGGCTGATTTTAGAACAGCTACTGGAACTTGGAAACGTGCAATCCATAAATTAGGTCTACTACCCATAAATGATAATAGCTTCCATGACCAACCAACAAGTCATGAGAATCAAGATGAAAAAGTAGATATACCAACAAAACGAATAAAAACACGACATACGGGACTCACAACAGTACTGCTGGGATTAATCATCATACCAATTGTCATGGGAGGTCCAATAAGATTTTCGCAGATTGCTAACACCAAATTCAACACGGAATTGGGTATTTACTTCGAAGGAATAGGTTCAGCACATTTCGAGAGGTCAGAATGGAAACTTGTATTGTATTACGAACTAGAGTCATACTGGGCAGAACTTACGACTTTATCCAAGGGCATCAGTAGTTTACGACAGTTACGTCAGAAGCTGCCACCATTTACTTGTCATGATGCTCTTGTGAACTTCTGTTGTGAGTTAGAATCAAGCTGCCTGCGCGTAGTGTCTCACATCATCCACTCCTAACAGATGCCACACTGTCTGTGTGATTAGCATGTGTTAAAGTTACTTAAGAAAGCACATATTTTTAGGGTGCGAGTATTTAGAATTAATATTACCTATGTAATATTTATTATGTAAACTTTTAGGGTGCTACAGTTTTGCAGTTTAGCCACTAAAGGGTATTGAAAGTTAGAATGCACCATCAACATTTCAGAATGGCGTAGGTCAGTTGGCTTGACCAACTGACACCAATTAACAGGTGCGAAACTGGAACACCAGAAAGGTCAGTTTTTGTATTGCAATTATGAATTGTAAATAGTATATAAGAGTTAGTATTCTAACAAATAAAGGCTTGTGATTTAAAAACTAAAAGTGTAATGTAGTGATTTTTCCAAAGAGTGATTTAGGGTTTTCAGCCACACGCGCACAGCAGAAGGACGTCCCGAGGACAACAAGGACAATACCCCAACATTTTGGCGCAGTCGGTAGGATCCAACGTCGAGTGCCAGGAAAGGAGCACTCCTACGCGGGAATCCACCAACAGGAAACCATCAGGATAACCATCCCAAAGGAGTTCAATGCAGGGAACAAAAATGGTGAGTATGCTTATAGTAGGACATTCTAGTATCTAAGTGAATTTTGTCGACGATTCTTCGGTGGCCGTGTGGGCGCTTTTGCGCCGGTCATGCAGAAGAAGCAGCATCGGGGCTGATTAGCCGCTGCGGTTAGGTGACAATAGGTCGATCCAAAAGAAAAATTTTTACTTACGGTCAGGTTGTATAGGGTTGTTTCACTGAGATTAGGCTCATACTTTTTAATACATTTTGTTTCAGCATTCTCGGGGGATGTGGAGCGTGTCAGTTTATTCACGGATTTTGCGTTATTGAATTGCGAACTTGTGTATACCGGCTGGTTTGGTTCGGAAAGAACGTGCCACGGTATAGGGTTCGTACGGTTATGATAGGGGATTTGTGTTTGTTTGTCGGTAGGGACATTTATACGATTCAATTTATATTGTTTTGAAATCAAAATAAAGATTGATTTAAATATTTGGCATTTTGAGTTTAGGGTATTAGGTGAAGAGCTGCAGACAACACGTGTTGTTGCATCAAAGTTTTTGAAGTTCGGAAACTACGATTTGCGTAGCAATGTTGAAGAAAACATTTAAATGCTATTATTATGTGGCGCATACGTTACGGGTTTATTTTTAAATATGGATTCAAATTTCCGGGAATGAATCAAGACACTTTTGCCGGTAAATCAAATTTCGGTTTTTACAAACATATGGCCTTTTCTACGGATTCTTGGGAGGATTAAAGATGGTGAGAGGAAATCAAGGAGTATCTGTGAGGAAGTCAAGGACCAATTTGCACTGAGGGAAGGACTTAATGGACGCCGGTAGACAGCGGAACTTTGTGATGGAAAACATGTATAGCAGATTATGTATATAAAGATAGAATATACGGTGGAATTTTTTTTTAATAACTCTGTTTTGAATCATTAAGTAAAATAGAATAAAATATTGGAACAAGTTTTAACAATTATTGGATTTTTATTTGTAATTGGGATACGCCATCTCTTCTGGCATTTGGGATATGACGAAAGAAGCGCAAGGATTACTACTGATGCAGGAGCAAATTGGAGAAGCGATTGAAAAATTGGTCCGTAATTTTAAGAAAGACGGCAGGTTACGTAAGGACAACGTGTATTACCGCAAGCGAATAACACAGTTGCAAAATCTGGGGAGAGAGTTCAACAATAATCACGGACTGTTGTTGCCTCACGCAGTTGAGTACGGCAAGGGAAAATATTTTGCAGAAGAAAAGTTGTTCAAATTTCATGAGAAAACAGAAGATTTGAGAGCACAAAAAGATTATCTCGAGAATAGGGTAAAGGAAATTTCTCGGAGATTGACGGAGAAAGAGGAAGCAGCATCGCTGTTGGAAAGGGAGTGTGCGGAATTAAAAAGAGGACGGGCGACAAATAGCGTCTCACTGAATAGGGTACAGCGTTATTACACGAAGTTGACGAGTCGGTATTGACAACTTTCGTGGTGGGGCTCCGCAACTCCGTTCTAAAGATTCATATGCTGAATAGCAGAACAGGATCTCTGGAGGAATTAGTAGAGGAAGCGATTAGAGCACAAGTTCTCGTGGAACGGAGTACGGCTGGGTTAGGGATGAGTGCATTACAAGCAAAAACACGCCCTACTGTATGGAGTGCCAAACATATGGTCATGAGGCAAGTAGACAGTGCCAGGGAGGCACGAAATGGAATCAGAATAGAAGGCAGCCAGCTACGAGGCGCCCGGTTCCACCCTTGAGGGACAGCAGGGGTAACTTCAGTAGTCCCCGAGTTAATTCAACGCAAGGAATTAACCAAGGAAGAAATCCTTTCAAAACCGGGAGTGGTCAGCAGCGATCAAATTGGAATTCCAGAAGGGTTAAGATGCTTATCATGTGGACAGATGGGACATCGGGCAGCGGAATGCAGGGATAGACAATCCCAACAAAGGAACCAGGGAAACTTAAAGCGGCCCACTCGAGGCCAGTAGACTGGAAAGCCAAAAGAAAGGAATTAATAATAAGGCCGGAAGTACGTGGGACTAGTAATGTAGGAACTACAGTCCAGGAGATGGAGGAGCAAGGGGCTCTCCAGTATCACGAAGAGTTAGGGAGTAGATATGCGTCCATGTTGGGAACAGAAGGACATTGCTTCGCTATGAGCAGGATATGTGATGCCTTTATCGAGATACCTTGCAAGGAATCAGCTAGTGGAAAGCTAGTGCTATTAGTAGATTCAGGGGCGGACACTAGTCTCGTAAAATCTAGTGTTTTACGGAAGGGGCTAGACATTAATCAAATGGACTTAAGAACGCTTAACGGAGCGTTTGGAGGATGCATTAGGACATTGGGGTCGCTCAGAATAGGGCACAGTGGAGTTAAGGGTATGAGTTTTAGAGTGCACGTAGTGGAAGTGGATAGGAAAGGTATCCAGGCTGATGGGAAAATTGGCCGCGATAATCTTTGGGGACGCACCATACCGGATGCGCTCGACAAGCAGTTATCATTCTATGATAACAGTAAGCATAGGATCCTTACTCTCCCATTAAAGTCATGGCAGGAAGGAACCGTGAAAAGGGTTGAGAATTGTATAGAAGTAGTGAACGCAAGGTCAACCAGAGTAGTTACTATGCATGTAAATACGAAACTTAGGACTGTTGTTTTGCACAAGCAGCAGTTAGCGGAGGGCGTATATATGGGGGAAACCATAACGCACGTTGACAAGGGTAAGGTGTACGCTTGCATATTCAACGCATCGGAAAAGGACTACCTAATGGATGCGGATTTTAGGCCCAAGTTCACTAGTTATGATAATTTTAAGGAACCGAATTATAGATCGGTGAATCAGGTTAAGCAGGTAGATATAAGAAAAAGAATGGAGAGGGTGCTAGAATCCCTGAAGTTAGACCCAAGCGTAAATTTAGAAGAGAAGGCATCGATAGAAGCCATTTGTACGTCATTCCACGACATTTGGTACCAAAGAAGAGAGGTGCTCACGGTCAGAAGAAGTGGAGAATGGTCGTCGATTTTAGGAAATTGAACGACGCCACTATCAAGCAGGTGTTCCCGATACCAAGGATAGAAGAAATTCAGGATGAATTGGGGCATAGTAGATATTTTTCTACACTTGATTTAGCGAGTGGCTACCACCAAGTTCTGGTGGATACCCAAGATAAGCAGAAAACCGCGTTCAGCCCGGGTTTAGGGCATTATGAGTTTAATAGAATGCCGTTTGGATTAACAGGAGCACCGGCTACCTTCCAACGGCTAATGAACCATGTGCTAACAGGCTTACAAGGGTTAGATTGTTTTGTGTATCTGGATGATATAGTAATTTATGGGAAGAACTTGCAGCAGCATTCGCAACGCTTGTGCAAGGTGCTCCAGAAATTGCGAGAACACAATTTGAAATTGAACACGGAGAAGTGTCAATTTTTGCGAAGAGAGGTGGTTTATTTAGGCCATCGTTGCTCAGAGGCAGGAGCACTGCCTGACCCGCAGAAGGTGGAATGCGTTAGAAATTTAGCGGTTCCAAGAAGCAGAAAAGAAGTGCAAGCATTCCTAGGACTAGTGAACTATTATAGAAAGTTCGTGGAAGGACTAGCCGGAGTTGCGTTGCCAATTAATAAGTTGCTACGTAAAGAAGCAAAGTTCGAATGGACAGAGAGATGTCAGCAAGCATTCGAGAGGCTAAAGGAAATAATTAGCTCGCCACCAATTTTGGCGTACCCCGACTTTGAGCAAATTTTTTTGTTGACCACTGATGCTAGCAATGAAGCATTAGCGGCAGTATTGTCACAAGGGGAAGTCGGTAATGACCGACCAATAGCATTCGCAAGCAGAGCGCTTAGCGATACGGAGAAAAGATACTCCACAATAGAAAAGGAATTCCTAGCCATTATATGGGCTACGAAGAATTTTAGGGCACTAGCAGATATGCCCATTTAAGATATACACTGATCACCAGCCGTTGAGACGCATAGCCAATTTGAAAGACCAAACGTCTAGGCTAGCCAGGTTCAGACATAAGTTTTCTGAGTATGATTTTGAAATCATATACAAACCTGGGAAAAAGAATCTGAATGCGGATGCACTCAGCAGAGTACCTCAGGCACAGAAGGTATCAGTAGTGCAAACGAGGGCCAAAGCACGGTCAGATAAGGAGAAGGCCGAGAGAATTCAAGGGGATAAAATTTATGCAACAAGAAATGTTAGCAATGCGGGTGACGCTGCTAGTGAACAAGGAGCCAGTAGTGTGGAATGGCTGGAGGATATAAAGGATATCCAGGCTGTGTTAAAGGGTTTCCATGATTCACCTCTAGGTGGACACCAGGGATTCTGGAAAACCCATGACAGAATTAGGCGACTATACGGATGGAAAGGTATGCTCAAGGATATTAAAAAATATATAAAGAGATGTCCAAAGTGCCAGGCCAACAAAAGTTCAAGGCTAACAAAGATGCCAATGGTATTAACTGACACACCGAAACAACCATTTGATAAAGTTCATATGGATATTGTAGGAATTTTACCTGAGACAGTTTCGGGAAACAAGTACATATTGACGTTCCAAGATGATTTCTCATAGTATATAGCGTGCGTGGCTATACCCGATGCGGAATCAGGTACGGTAGCCAAAGCATTCTTTGATGAAATTATAGCACGATACAACATACCTAAGGGTTTGATAACCGACAATGGTTCCAATTTTGTATGAAAATTATTCTAAGAAACTTGTAAAATGCTGGGAATCAAGAAGTTGCACATAACACCATATCATCCACAGGCGAATGGCTCATTGGAACGTAGTCATCGACCTCTGGCCGAGTACTTGCGCAGTTTTGCCAAAGAAGACGGCTCGAATTGGGATCAATGGTTGACTACTGCAATGCATGTACACAATAATACGGTACATGTATCAACGAAGCAAACTCCGTTTAGGACGCTCTACGTGTTTTATTTCAACATGCCAGCAAATCTGAAGCGCAAATGTGAGCCAGTGTACAATGCTGGTGACCCGAATAAAGTGCAAAAGTATCAGCTACAGCGAGCGCACGAGTTGGTCAGAGAAAACCAGGATTGTGCTAAACGAGTAGCCAGGGAAGCCTATAACAAGGTATTAAACCCAGTAGTTTTTCATGTGGGTGACCAAGTACTTATGAAGAATCAGGCTAGGAGAAACAAATTCTCACCTGTGTGGATAGGTCCATATTCAGTAGCATAAATCCGTAGCCCAGTTACAACAGTCGTAAAGATTAAGGGCAAGAATAAAAAGCTACACAATAATTTATTGAAATTCTTCCACATTAGACCACACAACTAAAGACATGTGTTAACAGTGTTTTACAAGTGTATACACAAGAATAACAACATAAACACGTCCGTGTGTGTATCAAATAACACACACAGCGCCGATTTTCAAAGTCATTGCCAGCAGAAGTGTGCCAATTAAACTGGAGCCAGTATAATTGACGTGATGAAAATGTGCTTATTAGGCACTATGGCCGAACGAAGCACAGTAGGGAAAAATATTTTTTAAATATTAAATGATAAAAAAGGGGTTCATTGCACGTAATTAAAAAATAAAATAAAATAATAAGACAGTCGTGGGTAAGTAATATAAAACTTCGAATATGTACATACATACATACGGCAGTGTATGTACTGAAATTCGACGCATAAGCGTTAACGCCAGGCAACGGAACCGCTGGTGAAGTAAGTATATATATGTATATATGTGTATAATATACAGAATGAATGTACGAACGTATATTTAAAGAAGTAAGTATTCTAGTTAAGAGGATGGTATGTATATTTTTGCAGATATTTACATATTGTAGCAGGCTACATGTAAATATATATAGATTTTTTCGGTTTATCGCTTAGGAAATTAACGAGAGGGGAATAGTAATGTATAAATAGATTGAATTAGAACAATATATTTAGCTTACCATAACAAATTAGGTAATAACGGTAGGATTGACAGCAAGGATGCCAACATTTTATCTGTGGCAATTAATAATAGTTTGCCTTGAATGTATGTATGTATTCATGTAAGAGCAGGCTATAAATACGAGTATACTTGTTAATGGAAATACACTTGTCAATGGATATATACGAGTACATACCAGGCTAGTAGTAAATTGAAACATATAGAGTAGTCAGATGCAATGAAAAATTGAGTCATGCAATGGACAATTTTTTCACATAAACGGGTTTATCTTTTATATTCTCGCTTATGTAAGATGGGCAACTAGTTTTGCCCAGAATTGATATAAAATTTTGTTTATGTCAGAGGGCAAAAGAATTTGCTCAGAATTGAAAAATTTAAAAAGAGATTTTATAAAAAGAGAAATGATATGAAACAAATGATGAAATATTTAAACAATAAAAAGTAATAAAAAGTAACCAATATATGAAGAACAAATAAATTGAAAAAGAATGACTATGACTATTTTTTCTAAACGAATTTTGGTTCTTACAAATTTCACAAAATAAGTACGGATTATTACATATTAAATATTCAAAATATACTCGCATTAAGAAAAATTATAAATTAAAAAATTATAATCTGTGGAAAAGTTCACATTAAAAACAAAAGTAGTTTAGAAAATAATTAGAGTTACAGAAAATAACTATCTAAATTCTAAATGTAAATGAAATAAATGTAATAGCCAGTGAGAATAAATAAAACTCGGCAAGTCCGATAAATGTATAAAAGTATATTTTTTAGGTATGCAGGCGTTGGTGAACAGACAAGGACAACTGGATGGTTCAATTTTGTGCAGCATGAACCTGGAAGGGACTTCCTGCAGCGTCGAAGACAGAGTAAGAGGTTAACCAACATCCAGGCGACCGGTAGATGAAATGCAAGAGCAGCGAACAAAAATTTGACTGAATAAGAAGAAGTGAGAAGACGTGGAAGAAGGGTAATCAGAAAGCCGCAAAGGAATAAAGACTAGATTTGCAACGATGATGTCCAGAGATAATTTTTGGTGGGAAGAAAATGAAAACGAAATTAGTGAGAATTCATTTTTATATGAAAGAGTGGAAGAGCTTCCAACTTCACATGTGCGAGATGCCCACGATTTAAGCTTATGAAAAAATGGAGATGGTACCGGCTGAATACAAGAGTCTCTATCTGACAAGTAAAGGACTGGTAATACTGGAGTTTAAGCATAACTGACGTAATGGCATGAAAAACACTAACATGTACGTTGTCCGTGTAGAAAATCGAACGTATGTATGTCAGAATGTATATTGTATTAGGGTCTAGAAAGAGGAAGAAATAATTTTAGCCAAAACCCGAGGTTACTCCGTAAATGTAATTTTAGCGAGAAACGGCTACAACAACAATAACAGCCACAACTGCCATCGTTCAGTTAGCTTCGCAGAATAGTCTCCTGGCGCAAAAAATCGATTTAACTACGAAAAGTTCAAGCACTACATAGCAACGCTTTATCGGCTAACTTCATACCGATTCCCCCAACTAAGTAAATATCCACTGTCACTTACTAAGCGAATATTTATTTTGATTTCGTCAGAAGCGCATCTAGTCGCACAAGATTGCATCATGTTTGAACATACCAGTCCAGAAATAAGGGAGGGGTATGCAGAGTTCATAGAGGGATTTCACTCCGTCAACGACGGCAGTCAACCGGATCAGCAGGTAGCATAGGTCGCAGTATAACATAAGATTTTAGGTATAAAATAGAAATGTATTATTGTATAGATGTTTGTATATACGCCAATAAGAAAAGAGTCAATAAAAGACCAAATTATAAAAAGGGGAACTAATAAAAAAAAATGATAGAGAAAATAAATACAAAAGAAAACAAAAACAAAGTAGGAAAAAAAATATGGAAAAGAAGAGAATAAAAAAGAAAAAAAAACCGTGATAGAACCCAAATAAGGCGATTTTAAGAAAAAAATAAAACATATTATATGTATATACTATAGAGTTAAATCGATTGTTTGCAGTGCAGGAAAAATATTGTAAATATTTAATGGAAGTTAGTTGCACTAACTCCTTTTCGAAAGAGTAGTTGAGTCACAGCACAGACTCCTAACAGATACTACACATTTGGTGTGGTTAGCTTTCAGCAATTAAGTCAAGTAAGAAAGCTCATATTTTTAGGTGGTAAGTATTATAAGTAACTAGAATTTATGTAACAATGATTATGTAAACTTTTAGGGTGTTCCAGTTCCGCAGTCGAGTCGACGAAGGGCATTAAAATTTATAATGCACCGTCGACACATTTACCGTAGGTCAGTTGGCTTGACCAACTGACACCAATTAACAGGTGCGGAACTGGAACACCATAAAGGTCAGTTCACAGACTGATAGTGCTGTTTGTAAATAGTATAGAAGAATTAGTATTTTAAGTATAAAGCTTCTTGTTGTTCTAAAACTAAAAGTGTATGTAGTGATTCATTTTGTGAAGAGTGATTCTAGGTTTACAGGTACACGCACGGACAGGACAAGCAGCAAGAGGACCTCCCCGAGGACAAACAAATACGGTCCCCAATAATACCCTATTTACCCTTTTTAAAGGTAAAGTTTATAATCATTTAAATGCGAAATGCTTTATGATTAAATATTTCTATACTTGAAAAGCAGGTGTCTTTGAAAAGTTTTGGAAAATTTGTAGAAATATTTTTGAGCTAGATCCTATTTACTATTATACTGCACCAGGCTTGCCATGGAATGAAATGTTGAAAACAACAAAAATAGAGTTTGAACTATGTATTTGAACACATCAATATGTATAATTTTCTGGTAAAGGAATTAGAGGTGGGATTGTGCCGTGTAGTAAATGCCATTCTGGAGCGAACAATTAATATATGGATGATAATGATACTAATATACTTTCCTGTGTAGGACAATATCTAAATATCTTCCATATGGTTCTTTCGAGTGGGTTGAAGAAATTGAGAATTTCAATATTTCTGCAGTATCTAAAAATTAAGAATACGGACCATATTCTAAGTTGATCTGGATTATCCTGAGAATATTCATGATTTTCATAATGATTTACCCTTCTGTGTAAAAAACAAAGAAGTTGATGCTTCAAGAGAAGCAATTATGTTTTATTGATAATATCCTCGTATGCATAACATGTGTTGCCACATATATGAAATGTTATAATAGTTCAAATATAACTCTTTCCCTAAATAATTCTTTCATTTCATTATAAAACGAGTATAGAAATTTTTCTAAGTAAATTCATTTTAGGATATACATTTCTTTAAGCCAAAAACATGTTGGTCTTTTTAGAATTAAATAGATTTTAAAACCAAAAAGATAAATATTAAAAACAAAGATTATTTTAAGCCAAATTCATTTGTAAGAGACATTAAGTTTTTGACAGTGATTTCTTTACTAAGATTGTCAGCTAACATTTGATCAGTGGGGGCATATAAAGCTGTGTGGATAGGTCCGTATGTAGTAGCAGAGATCCGAAGCCCAGTTACAACGGTTGTAACGATTAAGGGCAAAAATAAAAAGCTACATAATAATTTGTTGAAATTATTCCACATTAGACCACGCGACTAAAGACATGTGTTAATAGTGTTTTACAAATGTTAACACAAGAGTAACAATGTAAACATATACGTGTGTGTATCAAATAACACACGCAGCGCCGATTTTCAGAGTCAATGCCAGTAAAAGTGTGCCACTTAAACTCGGGCAAGTAAAATTGACGTAATGAAAATCTGCTTATTAAGCACTATTGCCGAATGAAGACAGTAGAGAAAAATATTTTTTTTTTACATATTAAATAATAATAAACGGGTTCATTGCACGTAATTAAAAAATAAAATAAAATAATAAGACAGTCGTGGGTAAGTAATATAAAACTTCGAATGTGTACGTACATACATACGGCAGTATATGCACTGAATTTTGACGCTTGAGCGTTAACGCCAGGCAACGGAACTGCGGGTGAAGTAAATATATATGTATGTAAGTGTATAATGTACAGAATGAATGTACGAGGGAATATTTAAAGAAGTAAGTATTCTAGTTATAGGAATGGGTATGGAAATATCATTAAGTATGTAGGGACATATGATTAGGAATTGGAAATTTGCAGTTACTGAAGCAGGCTATATGTAGATATACATAGGTTTTAACTGTTTATTGATTAGGAAATTAGCATATGGAAATTTTAATAAATGTATATGTTAGAATATAAAAAAAAATGTATAGGTTGATTGGGAAAATAAGCAATTAATTCTAGGTAATTTAAAGCGCCTTGAATGTATGTATGTATTCATATTCGAGCTAATTACAGGATTAGAATTGTTAATGGATATATACATATCAGGCTAGAAGTAAATTTAAATAAAAGTAATTGTATGCGATGAAAGATATAGTCATGCAATGGACAAAGTTTTGACACAAAGGGGATTATTTTATATAATCTTGTTTTAGTCGGAGGATTAATGAATTGGTTCAAAACTGAAATGAGTGATAACTCACGTGTTGAAAAAGAGCACGAAAAATTAATCAAAGCGAAACTAATGCCCTATATGGCTATGAAAACACATGTCCTTTTCCTCTAGGATACGGTAGCGAATCCGATAATGTAACGGGAAAAGACGAGTGGACGCAAATTGAATGATATAGCATTCAATTATAGAAAAAGCATATTGTAGAAATATTGTTTTTTGTTTATATATTCTGGAATAGCGTATGTTTAAGAAAAGTTAAAGATTAAAAAAATTATAATCTGTGTAAAAGTTCAGATTAAAATTAAAGGTAGTTTAGAAAATAATTAGAGTTACAAAAATTAATTATTTAAAATATAAATTTGTAATGAAATAAGTGTTGTAATAAAAAAAAAAACAAAAATCATACTAAATTGGAAAAATATACCCAAAAGTATATAGTACATATAGTGTATTTATTTAAATATTATATAATTTTGAAATTCATTTATTAAATTGACTTATGAAATGTTCGACAAAAATTAAACATAGAAGAAATATCAAACTAAAATGTATACTAGGAAATTAAGAAAATTATTATATGTAGGTGTTCTCTATATAGCTCTGATGATGTGAAGCGAAGCAGGAAGTTCCGGGAACAGCGGATACCGGAAGACGGTTCGGACTAAAATACCAACGTAGTATTCGGAAAGATGCGTTTTTGAAAAAACTAGATTTTTGGCAGTTATCTAAGGTTTGTGACCCCAAGGATGCCAACTTATTAGATTAGGGAAGGATTGCGACGGATGTAACTTTAATTTTGCGAAACGGGATATGGCCGCAGCATTTGAACGCGTTGTGGATGAGTTATTGACAAGCAACGAAAAATAAACAAGTTTCCTTGCGGAGTCATATTTTGCATTGGACAGTTTTATATTACAATGTCCACCCAGTGCATCACAATCTCAACAGAATCGATTTTGGATAAGTTGAAGATGGGTAAAAGCTTAAGGTGGGTGACTGAAACCACCATCAAATATAATAAACAGAAGAAATTTGGCTCGCGGAAGTTAATTGCTTCATTGAAGTATATGTCCAATCTAGAGTATGAACATATGAAATGTTATTTACATATGAAATTACATTTAATACAAGAGGACACAGAGACTGGTAACCGATCAGAGTACACAAATTACCGATTGTCTCCGCATCACAGCCAAACGATGTCGAATACCATTATGAGGAAGCTCAAGAGAAACACTTCCACCATAAGACGCATTGCTGCAAAGTAAGAAGGTATATTGTAATCTCTCATGTATTTCAAATGCTTTTTACAAGTTGAATACTATAAGCAGAGGCAGTACCACATACAGCCGTGGGGCACGCTATATAAATGGAAAGAAGAAGGCCACTAAAAGCAAAGTTTTAATGGCAAACCAGATCGCCAACCAATAACATCTTTGTACGTACCGATCCAGAAAGAAGGGAGGGGTATGCAGAGTTCATTGAGGGACTTCACTCTCGCAGGACGGACGTTACCAGGACCAAGAATTGCAAAGGACCGTATTTATAAGAAGCGTAGCTAAATATGTAATTAGTTTGTAATTTTGTTTGTATATACGCCAGTGAGAAAAGAGTCGATGAAAGACCAAATATAAAAAGGGGAATAACTAAAAAAAAAGATAAAAATAAAAGAACAAAATAAAACAAAAGGAAAAAAAGAAGAAAAAAAAGATAGAAATAAAGGAACAAAATAAAACAAAAAAGGAAAAAAACACAAAAGTAAAAAGAAAAGAATACAACAATTAAACCCAAATAAGGCGAATTTGAAAAAAGAAAAAACTATACATAGGTTTAAGAAACACAGATTGTTTAAAGTGCAGAAAAGAGAAAAATATTGTAAAGATTCATTAGAAGTTAGTTGCACTAACTTCTTTCAGAAAGAGGGGAGGGATGTTGTGAGTTAGAATCAAGCTGCCTGCGCGTAGTATCTCACATCATCGACTCCTAGCAGATGCCATACTTTCTGTGTGATTAGCATGTGTTAAAATTAGTTAAGAAAGCACATATTTTTAGGATGCGAGTATTTAGAATTAATATTACCTATGTAATATTTATTATGTAAACTTTTAGGGTGCTACAGTTTTGCAGTCGAGCCACTAAAGGCCATTGAAAGTTAGAATGCACCATCAACATTTCAGAATGGCGTAGGTCAGTTGGCTTGACCAACTGACACCAATTAACAGGTGCGAAACTGGAACACCAGAAAGGTCAGTTTTTGTATTGTAATTATGAATTGTAAATAGTATATAAGAGTTAGTATTCTAAGAAATTAAGGCTTGTGATTTAAAAACTAAAAGTGTAATGTATTGATTTTTCAAAAGAGTGATTTAGGGTTTTCAGCCAGACGCGCACAGCAGAAGGACGTCCCGAGGACAACAAGGACAATACCCCAACACTTCGAGCATGTTCAAGCTCAATTACAAATGGATAACAAGATATTGTATAGTGGGAAATATTGCAAACTCATTGTTTGGTGTTTTGGACTCAGAATATGCAGAATCAATGTCAAAAACCATTCAGCAAGTGAAAGAAAATGAAGGCCATCTATTAATCCTGCTCAAAAACCAAACATCAGTGATTGATTCTACTATCAACGTGATCAAACAAGATCAAATAGAAGTCAAACGAAAATTCGATAATCTTGACAACCAAATCAATGACATAATGAAAACCTTAAATCACATTGAAGGAGAAAAGTTTCAAGCCAAGCTGACTCATTATTTCATCACTCTGACCCTCCAACTCATTATGATAACATCTCACTTGCAAAGAATCCAATCATCAATATTGAATGTTATGACAGATACACACCATAACAAAATCAGCCCATTATTGCTATCACCAACTCAACTACAAGAAGAAATTCTCAAGATAAAAACTCATCTTTCAACATCCCTCCAAATACCAGCGAATCAAGAGGACTCACTGCAACTGTACAAATTAATGAAGGTAGAAGGCGGTTTAACAAAGAAGCATGCCATTTTAAGAATCGCATTGCCATTATTTGCAGAGGAAAGATTCGAACTGTATCGGATGGTACCAATTCCTAACATAATAAATGGCACAATGACTACAATAGAATCTTGTAACAGATTTCTAGCCATAAACACGCACAGAGATCAATACGTTGTCATGAGTTTAGCTGATTTGGAGGCTTGTACAGTGATGAAGCCATATACATACTTATCTGCCAACACCCAATTGATACACAACAGAGGGTCTGAAGTATGTTCATGTGAAGTTACACCGATTGCCAATGATACTAACCGGGATTGCATCCACCATGAAGTTCAAGACAATTCAACCTGGATTCAAATGGATCATAAGAACGAGTGGATCTACGCCTTTAAGTTTGCCACTCGCTTGAGTGCAGTATGTGATGGTGAAACCTTGCAATTAACATTAGTAAGATCGGGAATGCTGAACCTATAACTGTTGTGTATTACACTTATTTATTTAGAGCCCGAAGGAAAAACGCAATGGTTCAATTAAATGGTCATTACACGACTGCTTGTTTATTCTTTATCTTATTCTAGTTTAACATCTTTCGTTGAGTTCGCGTTAGGCTTGCCAGATTGTGATGCAAATGGAAATACCCAACACGCCTCCCCTTTAGCTGTTTACAATTAATGACAAAGATGTCTGATTTATTATTCTAATAATGTTAACAAATTTAAACCGTGAGCTCAATATGATAAAATTTAATTAAATTTAAATTCCATACGTAAGTTCAATACCAAAACTTAATTAAATTCAAGTAAATTCAACTTCGTAAAATTACAACTTCAATTTACGGATATTTATAATACTTATGAATATTATGAATATACAATATCTAATCAATAACAAATAATTATGAAAAGAAAAATTAAATTCATACATATAAAAGAATATTTAAAATTTTAATGTTTTACTGCTCTACCACGGTCTCTGGGTCTTAGTTGTCTATTAGGTGTCTCTTCACCCTTTGCCTCTGAATCAGTACCTTTACTTAGACCAGTAGCTGACTGCTCATTGTCACCAACAGACATTGTGTTTTGACAATCATTCTCATTAGTAGCTCTCACCTCTGGGTTTTCAGTTTGGACTTTATCATTAATTTTATCATTATCAATATTATTGTTATTGTTGTTGAGACTACACCCTACACCCCGTACCTGATCTAAATGCCTTTTTATTTCTCTATTGTTGCTGTCAAATATGCATAAATAAGTTTGAGTACCGATTCTTTTTTTGATAGTAGCTGGAGACCAACTTTGTTTGTTCGGATTAGTATAGTTACGGATGAGTACTCTTTGGCCTTCACTAATTTCGGCATTACGCTTGCCTTTATGAGAATTTACACTCTTATCGTCGGTTTCAAATTGCTGAAGCGGTTTTCAAGTTTCTCCCGAAAAATAATTTTGCCGGCGACTCACCTGTAACCCAATGCGGTGTATTGCGATAATCTATTAAAAATCTGTTGACAATTAAATCAAGGCCTATTTCCTTCTGTTGTTTTATGCTAGCCGTTACAGATTTCTTAACGGTCTTAACACAATTTTCCGCTTGTCCGTTCGTTGACGGATGACCGGGAGCAGTCAGAATATGCTTTACTTTATTATTAAGCAAAAAGTTTTTGAAGTCTTCAGATGTGAACTGACGTCCATTGTCGCTAACGACGACATCCACTAGACCATATCTAGAAAAGAGGCTTCTAAGAGCCTTGATCACAAACGATGACGTGATTTCTTTAGTTAAAATAACTTCAATCCATTTAGAAAATGAATCAATGACAACTAATAAATATTGACCCAAAATAGGTCCTGCAAAGTCGACGTGAATACGACTCCAAACTGAATTCGCAGGTGACCAAGGAATTAAAAAACTTTTCTCAGGACTAACTTGCAGTTCTTGACAAAATTTGCAGCTCCTAATTAACTCTTCAATCTGCTTATCCATTCCGGTCCACCAAATATAACTTCTGGCTAGTGCCTTTGTCTTTACAATGCCAAGATGCGAAGAATGTAAATTTTCTAAGATACGCGCACGCAATTTCTGAGGTATTACTGTGCGATATCCCCATAAAATGCATCCGTACTCAACTGAAAGCTCACTCGACTTTTCACGAAATGCTGTATATTCATCGCCTTTTAAATTATGCAAATCCGATCTACCAATTACATCAGCCACCTTAGACAGAACCGGGTCTCGTCTCGTTTCTTTGGCTATATCTTTAAAATCCAGATTTAAAAAATTATCTTTTTCCACTAAATTCACATAATTGCTTTCAAACAAACTTTCTGAAGCACCCTGTTGTGACATCCTGGACAAACTATCAGCATCATTTAATGTACCTTTAACGTACTGAACCGAATAGTTAAAGCCTGATAAAATTAGTGACCAACGTTGCATACGTGCCGAAGCCATTATCGGTAAACCCTTGTGTTCGCCAAAAATGGTTAAGAGCGGTTTGTGATCCGTTCGTAACACGAACTGGTGCACAAGTAAATACTGTTTGAACTTGGTTACTGAGAAAATTATTGCCAATGCTTCTTTCTCTAAAGTGCTGTAATTGATTTCTGCTTTAGTTAAAGCTCTCGAGACAAAAGCTATGGGTTTCATTGTTTTATCTTGACAAATATGTGATAAAACACCCGCCACGGCTGAACTGCAAGCATCAGTTGTCAACACAATAGGTAACTCTGGATTGAAATGCACTAAAACTTGTTCCGACGACATATCTTTCTTTAAAATTTCATATGCATCTTGACAGTGCTTTGACCACTGAAATTTCACATCCTTCTTTAATAAATTATAAAGTGGAGCCATCTTCTGTGCAAAATTGTTAATAAACTTTGAATAATAATTTAACATACCAATGAAAGCTCTTAACTCTGATATGTCTTTAGGAATAGGGGCGTTAATGACTGAAGATATTCGATCTTCATTTTTAATCAGCCCATTAGCGTCTATAGTAAATCTTAAGTAGGATATTTCTTTTTGGAAGAATTTGCACTTGCTCACATTCAATTTGAGACCAGCAGCTTGTAACTTGCTTAAAACTAATTTTAAGTTCTTGACGTGATCATGAAGGTCTTTACCTGTTATCGTGATGTCGTCTTGGTATATGACTACGCCAGGAATTTCCCTTAAATGGCTTTCAATGGTTTTTTGGAAGATAGCAGCTGCGGTTTTCACCCCAAAAGGCAATCTCTTAATTTTAAGAGTACCAATATGTGTGCTTAAAGTGCATAACATTTGTGACTTCTCATCTAAAAGCAATTGATTATAGGCATTTGCCAAGTCTAACTTCAAGAATAAGTAACCTCTTTGCAAGGAAGCGAAAATCTCATCTATCCTTGGGAATGGATACTTGAAGTCAACCAAATGTTTATTTATGGTCACTTTAAAATCTCCGCACAGACGTAAATCGCCGTTTGGTTTCAAAATCGGCACAAATGGCGTACCCCACTCTGAGTTGTCCACTTGTTCCAACACATCATCATCAATTAACTGTTTCAACTGTTTTTCTACTTTTGCTTTCCATGCAATCGGTAGCGGACGCGGTTTAAAAAAAATTGGCTTCGCATTTTCATTGATTAATAAAGCCACTTTAGCACATTTGTAAGCTCCTAGTTTATTGTCAAAAACTTCATAATATTGATTCTTTATTTCCTCTGCCATTACTTCCAAATTATTTCTTTCATTAACCGCATTGACTTGAACTAATTCAAATTTAAACTCTCACAAAAACGTTCTACCAAGCAAAGGTGGTGTATTTGTATCCGTGACAACAATAACAATTTTCTTTTTAACACCTTGATACACTACGTCCGAAACGTACTCACCCATATTTTAATTTGTTTTCCACTATAACTCACGTATTTGTGTTGGCAGTGTGTAAGAGACTTCTTAATTCCGTGCTTCTTTAAAAATGTATTTGGTAACAAAGTGCAGGGCGCTCCGGTATCGCAAACTGCTTCAAAACTGACTCCATCTATTGTTACCGGCAGAGAGTAAAGATTCACCGAATTGACACTCAAGACACTAAAAATAGAAAAATCAAACTCGTTATTATCACCAGAAGAATTAAAATCTGAGCTTGATACATAACCTATCTTCTTTCGGCCCTTATCTCTGCATATGGATGCTAAATGGCCTGTTCTACCACACGCATGACACTTGCTTTCCTTAAACTTGCATTGCCTTGAATCGTGATTGCGCCAACCGCAATGAGAACATGCTCCGCTCTGCTTCTCTCAATCACCTCCACCGCTGGTTGCGTTCATACCACCTCTCACGCTGCCTCTGCCACTGCCTCTGCCGCTGCCATTGTTGTCGTTGCCGGTTTTACCTCTTGACTTTTGTTGCCCTTGGTTGTTATTTCTCCACGCCTTTCTTACAAATTGAACTTCTTCTTTTTCAGTCCCGTTACATCCATTTAGCTTGGTCTCCATGATTAGCGTTTTTTTATATGCACTTTCTAATGTTAACCTCTCATATTCTTCGCATATTTTCTCAAATATTTTTGTTGGTAGCCCCATTACAAATTGGTTTAACAAGAACGCTTGAAGGTCATCACCAAACTTGCAACCCATTGCTAATTTTCTGAGCCGTGCATACCAACTTGGTGAAAAATTTTCCTCTCTCGAAAAATTATAGTTTGTGGAGTAAACTGCGTTTGCAAAATTTTGCATATCTCTTTGTACGTTTCATTAACAGGTGACGCCGGGCTACACAAACAATGTAAAACACTGTATGCCTCCGAACCAATAGATTTTAATAAGGTAGCCTTCTTCTTATTTTCGTCGCTACAATTGATTTCGGCGAAATGTATCTCCAGCCTCTCCTTCCACATGACCCAATCGTCCACATTTGGAGAAAACTCCGGTACCGCTTGGGCTTGTGATAACGTAAATGCCACTGGATCTGTCATTTTTCACCTTTACTTTGTTCTTTTTGTGTCTTGTTGTGTGAATGGATTTTTTTTTTTATTAGTTTTGTATTGGGCACTGTTCGCATATATAAAATATACGTAACTCCTTAATTTGTTCGTATCATTTATATGTTATATGTTCATATGTTGAAAATGTTCAGTTATCATAAATATAAATACATTTATTTTTTTTATATCCTCGTCGCCATTATGTTGTGTATTACACTTATTTATTTAGAGCCCGAAGGAAAAATGCAATCGTTTATTCTTTATCTTATTCTAGTTTAAAATCTTTCGTTGAGTTCGCGTTAGGCTTGCCAGATTGTGATGCAAATGGAAATACCTAACAATAACCATCTTGTGTTCTGAAACACAGTTTTATCACAATTCACGGCTATAAAACTCTATCAAGCTCAGTACAAACCTCATATGTCAGCTTGGCCAATACTACTGACATTCTCAAAATGGATCAAGGCCAGCACCGATCACACTACACGAATAATATTGAACAATACAACATTCAATTATCCAATCTCAGCACCATTCAAGGTCAATTATCAGAAAGAGTTTGGGAGTTACCGTCCAAAGTAAAAAAAACTGGGTGTTCACCTTTCTGCAGTCGGGTATTTAGCGCTTACCCTATCGGTTGGTGTAATTATGTATTCAATCTGGAAGATCCAATAAAAAAAGCTTAAATGTGATGTCACTCTACCGCAGCCATTACCGCGGAATAGGATGCCAGAACTAGAAGACGAAACAAAATTTAATACAACTTTTTAAGGTTGTTGACGCAGTCAACGTGCGGGAGAATGTACGAATTCATATAAATATCAATCGCAGAACCTTCAACTGTATATTTGTATGTATCCGTACGTTTGTACCCACAACAACAACAAGGAATATGCAGTCTGCGCGTGCAGTAGCATTGTGGCTCAAATGACACCAGCACAAGAATTAGGTGCATTCCCAAAAATGCAACATAAGCATTTGGGTGGCATTGAAACGTATGTTCATTGAACTTGCACATGCTGCTATGCGCTGCTGTTATATTCTGCTGATATTTACTTTTAGTACATATTAATTATTATTGATGATGTTAGCAATAAGTTATTATTTAAGACGATGAATTTCAATAAACAAATCACTCTTTGATTCTTTAGCAACAAGAAAACTGAGTCTTTTATTTCAGCGACGGATTGTTCAGGTTCAAGTGCTTGAACAATCAAATTATTATTCCTAGTCTCATATTGGTTAGAGTACCTGTATGAGACGTCAATAAGGAATACATCACTACAGTCAAATGAGGCTGTATTTACAGTGGTCTTGGATGATGTCCTTAGGCGTACTAATGTGGAGACGGAGGAGGGGTTGCAGTGGAGATTAAACCAAAAGCTCAGCGATTTGGACTACGCTGATGACATCTGTTTTATGACGCACATGTTAGCAGGCGCGAATCGTCAAGAATACGCCAACTAGCCGTAAACGCTCATGCAGCTGGCCTCAAAATCAACTTCTCCAAAACTATACTTTTGCGACTGCAAACTGCAAATACATCTCCACTCACTGTACTGACAAATGATAACTCCACCATAAACATTGAGTACGTTGACAGCTTCTGCTACCTTGGTAGCTACATGACAAAATATGGGGGTGCAACATCTGATGTGGCAGCACGCATAAACAAAGCACGGTCTGCATTCCGGAATTTAGATCGAATTTGGCGTTCTCGTGTGATATCGCTGCGCACAAAATTACGAATATTTAACACCAGCATAAAACCAGTTCTGTTGTATGGGTCTGAAATATGGTTGGTCTCAGAACAAATAACTCGACAACTTCAAACTTTTGTCAACAAATTTCTACGAAGAATCTGCCGCATTTTCTGGCCGACAACGATCATGAACGAAGACCTGTGGCGCCTCACCAATAGCGAGCCTATTAACACACAAGATAAAAGACGCAAGTGGAGCACATTCTGCGTAGAGAAGACACCAACATTGCAAAGATGGCCTTTCAATGGAACCCACATGGTAGTCGGAAAGCAGGACGCCCACGACAAACATGGGTACGCACTATCCACGCCGAAAGTCACCACAGAGCCACGAACGAAATAAGACACCTGGCTGCTGATAGAAACCGTTGGAGAGCTTTTGTGACCGCCCTATGCTCCGACTAGGAGCGATATTTGACTTTTTTATAATTATGTCTTTTAGTTAACTTTGTTAGCATAAGTATAGTTTTATTGTGTCAAATGTCATGGAATTAATAATAATAACATAAACAAGATAGATAATACTGAAGATCGAAAGAATACTATACTAGATAAATTAACCCAAAATTGTACATTATATCACAGAGATAAATAAAGTAAACTATGTTCAAACTATACAGACATATTAGCATTAGAGACTGATACTTACACTATTAACAATTTTTATAAACAAAAATTGCATTTAAAAGATGAAACACCAGTATATATTAAAAACTACAGGTTACCTCATAATCATAAACCTGAAATTAAAAAACAGATAGAAAAACTAATTAAAGATAACATAATTGAACCATCAGTATCAGAATACAATAGTCCAATCCTCCTGGTTCCAAAGAATCCTTACCAAATTCTTCAGAAAAGAAATGAAGACTTGTGATAGATTATAGACAGGCTAACAAAAAACTTGCGTCAGACAAACACCCACTAACAGGAACCGATGACATTCTCAATCATCTGGGTCGCGCTAAATACTTTTCCTGTCTAGATTTAATCTCGGGTTTTCACCAAATTGAACATGAAGAAGATTCAAGAAATATAACATCATTCTCATCCGATCAAGAGTCATTTAGATTCAAACGATTAGCATTTGGATTAAAAATTGCACCCAACTCACTTCAGCGAATGATGAATGTTGCATTCTCTGGCCTCGGGCCAGGCAAAACATTCAATTATATGGATGATATAATAGTAATAGGCTGTTCCGAAAATCACATGATCGAAAATCTAAAAACAGTTTTTGAAATCTGTAGGGAAACAAATCTCAAACTTCACGCAGACAAATGCAAATTTTTTGACTCTCAAGCAACATTTTTAGGTCACAAGTGTACAAATAAAGGCATCTTACCAGATGAATCAAAGTTTGCAAAAATTCGTTCATATCCAAGACCAACAAATGCTGACGAATGCAAAAGGTTCATAGCATTCGTTAACTAATCATACCAAATTTCTCTAATCATGCAACACACATTAGTAAATTAACAAGAAAGAAAGCTCCTTTCATTTGGACAACTGATTGTGAGAACGCATTTGCAAACCTTAAAAATTCTTTACTAACTCCCAAAATATTAAAATATCCAGATTTTGAAAAACCTTTCTGTATAACAACTGATGCAAGCAAAATAGCTTGTGGTTCTGTATTAAGCCAAAATTATAACGGTACAAATTATCCATTGCTTTTGCCTCGAAAACATTTACAAAAGGAGAATCTAATAAGTCAGAGCCGCAGGTAACTCAAAGGGACTAACACGTACTTAGGTACATGCCGTAATTGAGTTTCTGATGGAAGCCTGATCTATCACCTCCACTTGGTGACAGCTGGAAACAGAGGTGCGTTGGGGGACTGGTGACGTACTATATCTAATGGCACACATCAGTCTCTTAATGGCTAAGATAGACAGACTCCTCATCCAAGGAGGAAGAGCATATGCCGAGGGATGCGTGGCTAATGGGGTGATTAGTCTCGAATATGCGAACTCCGGATACCTGGTGACCTCCGGTTTTAATTAAATGCCTTCCCATGGTACAAGGGCTATGCCATGGGTGACCTATATTCCCTAATACTTTTTTCATATGGATCTAACAAAAAAAAAAAGAATTAAAAATAAACGATGAATCTGCTGATGGGCAATCATCGTCGGTCATTGCGACCGAACCAGCTGTAGGGCTGGAGAACCTCAGACAGAGTTGTTGGACATGCACCTAACCAAATTACAACAACATCTACGTTGGTAGGTGTTGTTGACCAACTATGCCCCGCATCAACATCTACGGTGTTGATTGCAGGTGCAAAGAATGAAACCTTTCGCGTTTCGATGCCACCACCACAGAATCCTGAATCGGGTCATGAGTCAATAGACTCTTCTGACACTGATACACTATGTGGTGACAACAACAGTGTGACCTCAGAGAAATCTGGGTGCACGGTTATTGGTTCAGACCTAAGCAATCTGAACTTAAAAGGGGACTTCATAAAAATGACGTCGGCAGAGAAGAGGACCTTCAAGCAAGCGATGACAAGTGGTCACTCTAGAGAAAAGGCTCTAGAGATTGCTAAAAGGAGGTCCACGTCGAAAAGGGCTCGCCCAGTAAAGTCACCAACAGAAACGCCATCTGTCAAAAAGACCAAAATGTCACCTTATGTAGGTAAGCCAACGTTCAGTCAGGTGGCCAGTATTATTCGGCTGGCAATTGTTCCGACCGATTTAGTAAGGGCACCATTCTCAAAAGAACAGTTGGTTCTTATCCAGGAGACCGTTATTGACGTGATGATAGAGGTCAGCGACAATAACGAAAAGCCAGTATTTGAGGGCCTAGCACACAGAAACGGATGGTTACTGTTCATATGCTCAAACGAGAATACGGCAACTTGGATGAGAAAACACATCGGCCTGATAAAAGGGAAATGTTGTTTGGAGATGACACTCGTTGAGGAAGCAAATTTTCCAAAAACATATGTGGTCAGAGGCTAGTTCCCACAAAGCACCGAGCTCACCAACGAAAAAGTTCTTGCGATCATTGGGGCGCAGAATGAAATGGCAGCCAAGAATTGGAAGGTGATCCAGAGGTCAACCGAAGGTGCGTCACTTCACCTGGTTATCGCGGTGGACGATGAATCACTGTCTAAACTGTCACAGTGCAAGGGGAAGATAGCCTGTCGCTATGGGCACGTGCGTCTCATTTTAAAGAGCAACAGAGGCGCAGAGAAAGCCAGCGATAGCTGAATAGAACAAACAACGCCGACACTCGGGAGCAGTGCTGAAGGGCATGCTGGGGACACAAGGTCCAACGAAGTGGAGGCCGACAAACCATCGACTAGCAAAGCCGCGCTAGAACGACAAAAACAAATCGCACGCGCAACAACAACAACAAGAAAACGCGATCCCGCAGTATGGCATGCGTCGAAAGCGCCTCAGCACCAAAAACCAAAAACCAAGAATACTGGGGGTCATAGGGTCATAGGGTCCAGAAACGCGCTGCGGAAAGCCGCCGCGAATGAGCACTCTTAAAGTGCTACAGGCGAACTTGCACCATGCTATCCATGGCCTTAATACAAGAGCCATGGATAATTGGGGCCAAATCAAAGGCCTTTCAAACAGATGTCTTGCAAACGCGCATCATCATGTCTGGGGAAGCTCGGACATCAACAACAGGGGTGAGTCTCTCTTAAGTTTTCTCTTAAGCAAAAACACAAACATTTGTAATAAGGGTGCGAGACCAACCTTTATTAACGCGGTTAGAGAAGAGGTACTAGACCTAACTGTAACCAGTCCTTACATCGCCAATTTTGTCAGAAATTGGCTTGTATCTGACGAGCCCTCTCTGTCAGATCACTTGCATATAAGATTCGACCTACCAGGTTTGTTTTTTTTTTTTTATTTCGTATATTTATTTATTGTATCTTCCAATCTTAGACTAACAATAAGTAAGCATATCTTAAAAACTAAATAATTAATATTAATATACCTTGCCAATGCTTAGTGCTTTTTAGTAATCACAATGTTATATGTTAGTTCCTGTAATAGATTTTATATTAGTGTTTGTACATGATTAAGGTGTCGATGTTAGTTGTGCTGGTGATTTCGTACGTTTTAGGCGACTTGGAACCCTATTACATGCTAGTATCCTAGCTAGATGATTTGGGTGTTCTTTGATTTTTTGTGCATATTTTAAGCTGGCGTCAAAGATTTCCTTTTTTACGAGCGGAGTGTTCAGATCTTTATGAATGTTTGTATTCTTTATAAACCACGGAGCCCCAGTAATTTTTCTTAGAATTTTGGACTGCGCTCTTTGAATCAGTTCTATGTTAGAGTTGCTTGCGCCGCCCCACAACTAGCTACCGTAAGTCCAAATTGGTTTTATGATGGCTTTGTACAGCAGTGTTTTATATTCTAGGCTCAACCTGGAATTTTTGTGCATGAGCCGGTGTAGGCTATTTGCTTTCAAAGTAATTTGTCTTTTTTTGGCTTCGATGTGGCGCTTCCATGTCAAACGTGAGTCAAGATGAATTCCTAGGTACTTCACCTCATTTGCTTGAGGAATTGGAACGTTGTTGAGTTTTATCGCTGGACATGTACCTTTTTTTATAGTAAAGGTAATATGCGTACTTTTCGATTCATTAACGTTTATTCGCCAGTCAGCCAACCAATTTGTTACTAGGAACAGATGACCTTCTAAGTCACGGGATGCGATTTTGGGATTCGGATGAATGCTAAGGATAGCTGTATCGTCTGCGAAAGTTGCTGTTGTTAAATATTTGTTGGTAGGCAGATCTGAGGTAAATAGTAGATACAACACCGGACCTAGCACGCTTCCTTGTGGTACGCCAGCTTTAATTTCATAGCATTTAGAGTAAGCATTATTGTACCTTGAACTTTCTGCCCCTCAGATACGATTCCAATATGTTGTGTACTTTTGTGGGCAGCAGCTTTTTTATTTTGTAAATAAGCCCCTCGTGCCAGACCTTGTCAAATGCCTGCGCCACGTCTAAAAAGATGACTGAAAAATATTGCTTTTTGTCGAATGCGTTTTTTATTTCGTTCACTATTCGATGAACCTGCTCTATTGTACTATGGTTTTCGCGGAAGCTAAATTGGTGAGTGGGAATAGTGCGTTTTTCGTTTATATGCGGCATTAGTTTTGCAAGAAAAAGCCTTTCTAGGAGTTTTGATAAGATAGGCAGGAGGCTAATCGGTCTATATGATGACGATTGGGAGGGGTCTTTTTCTGGTTTCGGGATCATTGTGATTACTGAGACTTTCCAGGCATTAGGAAAGTATCCTAAGCGCAACAACCCATTAAATAGTGAAGTAAGTAAGATGATGGCCATTTGGGGTAATTTCTTTATCATTTTTCCAGTAATGAGGTCGTGTCCTGGAGCTTTGTTAAGAGCAAGGTTACTAATCGCATTACTTACTTCTTTTGTTTTTAATTTAATAGGCGAGCATGTTGTATCTGGCGAGGGGATTAATATTAGATTATTGGTATTGCGAGGTGGGTTGGGGGTAAAAACATCCCTTAGGTGTTCGGCGAAAACAGCAGACTTTCATCATCGCTTCTTGCCCAGTTTCCGTTTTTTGTATGAATCGGTGGAATTCCGCGTGTAGGTGCTTTCATTTCTCTGACAGTTTTCCACAGAGAGTAATTGGTGACGTCAGCCGGAGAAAGGTTTTTAATATATTGGTCCAGGCAACAATCTGATTCTAGAAGCAAGGCTTTTCTCAAATTTTCACTGGCAATATATAACTTCCGTTTTAGGAAGGGGGACCTGGATTTTTGCCATTCACGACGCGTCTTCCTTTTGTCAGTAAGGAGAATATCGATTTGGGTTGAGGTTTCTGGGCGCCGGATGCTGTTGCAGTTGTTGTCACGCTTGTCCGCAGAGTGGCGCACAGCTAATCTTAGGGTCGAGGAGAATTGTTCCAGAAATGTTTCAATGTCCTCATCAGTTTTGAGACGTGGGTTTAAGCTGAGATGACTACTGATGTATTTTCTGTATTTCAGCCAGTTAGTTTTAGTGGGAGTGAATTCGTAGGTAGGGCGTAACTTTTTGTTCAGATATATTATAATAGGAGAGTGATCTAAAGATAGGTCGTTACGGTGTTCTACTTTGAGTTGCTCTCGTTTTAGGTTTCTAGCAACTCCAAAATCAATAAGGTCAGGTATCTTAAGTGGGTCTGTCGGCCAGTACGATGGTTGTCCTGAAGAGATTATATCAATCTTGGTGTCAGAAAGCATGAAGTTATATAATTGTTTTCCTTTTGGTGTTGTTAGCCGTGAGCCCCAGTAAGTGTGTTTGGCATTGTAGTCGCCAGCAGCTAGAAAACTTGTTCCAAGTGTGGAGAAGAAGTCTGAGAACTGGTTACTTGTTATTTTAAATCTAGGTGGGCAGTACACAGCGGATATTGTTAAGTTATCCTCCCATCCGTCCAGACAAACTGATGTTGCTTGTAGGTACTCCTTGTTGTATTCTTCCATAACGAAGTGTTCTATTCTTTGTTTGATTAGGATTCCAGTGCCACCATGGGCTTTACCAGCGTGATGCTTTGTATCATAGAATTTATATCCCGGTATGTAAAAATTGTGTTTTTCGGTTAGATGGGTTTCGGATATAAGAAGTATGTCGATTTCATTAGAGAGTAAAAATTTGTTGATTTCTAACTTGTGCTGGCTTACACCGTTTGAATTCCATTGACAAATCGTAAGTACGTTCATTTCGGATATAGCAGAAGCTGCATGAGCTGGTTTTGGTTTCTCATCATTTCTTGAATCATTGTTTGTATGTACGTCATGAACTGCGTCATACATTGTGTGAGCGTTGCTATCATTCATTCAAAATTATGCAGATTTGAACCAGTCCCGGTCTGCTGATCGATCCCTAACTTAAGTACCCCTGCACACGTCGTCCCTGTGTCGGGGTATGGAATTGACTTCTGTGGTTGTGCAATGGGCGGTATATTTGGACTAGGTTGAGTGCGCTTATTCTTTAACTGAGGGTCATTGTTTTTAATTTCCTGGTATACAGGACAACCTCTGTAGTTGGCAGTATGGTTACCACCACAATTACTGTACTTTCTAGCAGCTCTATCAGTTTTAGTCTTCGTACATTCTGATGTGGGGTGTAAATCTCCACAGGCAACACATACACTACGAAGAGTGCAGTAGGACCTTGTGTGCCCAAATTCTTGGCAATTAAAACATTGAACTGGGCCGTTTCGTTTGAGAGGCTCCTCCACAGTAATTCTGCGATGCATAAGATAGCGGAGATTATAAATACCATGCACTTCTCCTTTTTTAAGCTTTTGGGTTTCAGGCTCCAATTCCACGCTCAACAATGGCTGAGGGATTCTGTTGCGATTTATAATATTCATAATAGAGCGGGCAGTGAACCCTGCTTCATGTAGTGCTTCTTTCACTTCAGCAGGGGGAATATCTGATTCAAGTCCCTTTATGACAATGGTAAGGCCTTTGCTACTTTTAAGCTGATAGGTGTAGTAGCTTTTTTATCATTGTCGAAGTTTTTTATAACCACTCTGTAGTTGCTCTCACTATGTATTTGGATTTTTGTTTCTTGGATATTTCCTTTAACAAGAGGGGTGAAATGGAAATTTTTAGGACCAATGAGCTCGGTAAGCTTTGCAACTAATTTACTGGAGTTACGTTCTCGTAGGCAAATGGGAGGTGGTTTGAATATAATATTAGGTGCGTCTGCCTCCTCAGCACTTTGAAGTAGTGCGAAGCGATTATTACTGGAGATTAGGCTCTCGCTAGTTTTGCTGATTTTTGCGATGTTAGTTTTCATTGTACTCGATTTTGGGCTTCGCTTGCGCTTGTTTATAATTATATACCTATCTAAACCAGTTTCTGTTGTTCCACTTTTCCCTGCTGGGTTGCTTGAAAAATTTTTGGTTGAGTGGTTTGCATTGATGGTTGGTGTGAGTGCATTTTCAGTGCGCTCAGCCACTGTTGGCGAATTTGTTCTAGCACGATAGGTCGAGTGAGAGAGAGACGTGGGTGGAACCTGTTTGCACTCTTTAGTTATGGACGCCGTTGGGCTGGTTGTTGAACATTGAGCGCCCCAAGAGGGCGCATGCGCAGAGAGTTCCAGAGACACTTTTGCACATTGGTTCTGGTTTGAGTGCGAACTGTGTGTACTTGCACTTGCATTGCTAAGTGCAGTCGCAATTGAACGCTGTGGAGTTGCAGTCGCATGAAGGCCGCTGCCCGGCCGCTCGCCATTGTGGGACATGCTACCTCCGCTCTCTTGTCTCTGTTTTGCAGGCAAATGTGTTGAGCGAACCACATTCGTCGTCAAACCGCTATCGACAGTTATGCCGAGAACATCCAAACTTGCATTGGGGAGAGAAGGTAACATACTGTACTCACTCAGTTGCGCGATTACCGGACGCTGCTGGGAAAGCGACTGAGGAAGATCAGGTGTTAGTGCAAGTGCAGGCACACTATGAGAGCGCATGCGCTGAACAGGAGAGCGCACTCGGTGAGTGGGAGAGCGCACTGGGTGAGTGGGAGAGCGCAATACGGTCCTCCACTGACCGCTATAGTTCCCGCTTCTTTATTAGAAGCTAACACAAATTCAAATTTTAAGTTTAAAAACTGATATTTGATATTTCGCACAAACTCCTTTTGTCAATTTCACTCACTTACTTTTATTATGCGTCTATTTCGCTGGGCTTAAAACTCGAAACATTAAATTATTTCACTTTAAATCACCATATAATTGAGGAGCAACCGAAAAACACACCGAACTCTCTTACTTTCGATGTTTAAAACCAGACCTACCAGGTGAATCTGAATTAAAAAATGAAGTCTTCAATCCAAAAAAAACAAATTGGAGACTATATAGAGAATTATTAGAATCAAGATCCGACTCGCTGGCTACACGTATAAGTTCTGTTGGTGAACTCGAGGAGGCGGTGTATCGACTAAACGATATAATAATCTCAGCATATCATGAAAGTACTGTGGTCAAAACTCACAATGTGACTCGCAAGGTCCCATGGTGGAATGACAAGCTTGAAGGTGTGGGACGACTATAGGGTCGCTCTGACAAATTACAACAAAGACAAGGTCGTATTAGACAAAAGATCCTGGAGTTTGTCTGAAGTAATATTTACCCCAGACAAGGTTAAATGGGCTGTTGGGTCCTTTTAAACCATTCAAGACACCAGGTGAGGATAACATTTTTCCAGCCCTCTTGATAAGAGGACTGGATATAATGCTTAAATCACTTGTTCATATTTTTAGGAACAGTTTCAGCAGGGAGTACATACCATCCATATGGCGTAAAGTCAATGTGGTATTTATTCCAAAATTGGGCAAGAGGTCCAGCGAACTGCCTAAATCTTACAGACCTATCAGTCTCACGTCGTTTCTTCTAAAAACTATGGAAAGATTGGTGGATCTACATATTAGAGAAACGCTAGATAGAACAACACCTCTGCACCAATCTCAGTTTGCATATAAAAGGGAAAATCCACGGAGGGAGCGCTTCATTACCTTGTAACAAAGATACAGAAAGCTCAATATTCCAAGGAAATTGCTTTATGTGCATTCTTAGCTGTCGAGGTCGCCTTTGATAATACCGGTTACGACTCTATAGGGGGGCTATGCTCTGCTAAAATATCGATAAACCGACTGTTGGGTGGGTTAAAACGATGTTAAAAAGCAGAGAAATTAGCACATCTCTTGAAGACGAGGCCGTATCAGTCAAGGCAATGAAAGGCTGTCCCCAAGGCGGTGTGTTGTCACCCCTTCTATGGTCTTTAGTTATTGACGATCTCTTAGTCAAACTACAAGGGTTAGGCTTTGAGGCAATTGGATAAGCTGACGATCTTGCTGTCATTATTAGTGGCAAATTTGAAACAACAGTATCCGACATTATGAATCAGGCTCTAGCGTTCATCTCAGAATGGTGTCGCGCAGAGGGGTTATGCATGAATCCTAGCAAAACCATTCTCGTTCCTTTTACAAACAGATTAAAATTGACCCTTGGTACAATAGCTGTTGGGGTAATCAATATAGAATATTCCGATGGGGTCAAATATCTAGATGTAGTTCTGGATAAGCGACTGAATTGGAACTGTAACCTACACTCGGTGATAAACAAAGCCACAAGAGCAATGTGGGCATGTCGAAGTCTCCTTGGTAGAACATGTGGTCTTGACTCAAAAATGATACACTGGATGTATGTAATGATGGCTAGACCAATCATTACCTATGCATCCCTAGTGTGGTGGCCCAAGACAACAAAAGAATCTGGTAAGAAAATACTTACAAGATTTCAAAGGCAGGCTTGCGTGGCAATCACCGGTGCCATGCGAAACTGCCCAACCGCTGCTATTGAGGCCATAATAGGACTATCCCCACTTCACGCATTCGTGAAAAAATGTGCTGCTAGAAGCGCATGAAAGATGAAGATCTTGTCTAGACAAGAACCTCATGACTATGGTCATTTCAATATTTTAAATAACATAACAGATCAAAACAGAATCTGCGGACTATATGATTCCAAAACGACAGTTTGATCGCAATTTTGAGATTATTATCTCAGACCGTGATGAATGGGACATAGGAGGACCTTGGGTCGACCCTAGAAGTCTAGAATGGTTCACAGACGGTTCAAAAACAAACACCGGAGTCGGTGCAGGGTTCTATGGACCAAATACCAAAATCTCAGAACTAATGGGCAGGTGGCGTAGCGTCTTCCAGGCTGAAATTCAAGCAATCTCAATCTGTGCGCAAGGAGCAAGGACAAATCTGAAAGCGGGTATCAAGGGCGCACACATAGCTATCTATTCAGATAGTCAAGCTGCATTACAGGCATTAGCTTCATATTCTTTAGAATCGAAACTGGTGGAAGAATGCTTCAACAACCTACAATCTCTAGGGGCAACAAATAAGGTTGCAATTTGCTGGGTCCCGGGTCACTCTGGGATTGAAGGCAACGAAATTGCTGACGAGCTGGATAGGGCCGGTTCCGCAGCAAGCCTCATAGGTCCGGAGCCATACTGTGGTATCAACTGGGCGGAGGCTAAATCTAGGGTAGATAACTGGGAACATAGTCTCAGACTGTCACACTGGGAAGGGGTAGAGGGGCTTCGCCAAGCCAAAAGGCTGGTAAGGCCATTCACCTACAATAAAGAATTGCGCAATATGTGCAAAGCAGACATAGGAAAAATAGTAGGTTTTCTATCAGGTCATTATTACCTGAAATATCACCTGACTAGAATCCACATTCTTGATGATATGGAGTGCCGGCTCTGTCTAGAAGAAGATGAAACCACGGAACACATACTGTGCGACTGCATTGCATTGGCAAGAACCAGAATGAATATATTCCACCGCGACCAGTTGGCTCTGGAGGAATTAAAGAATGCTCCGGTTATGGACATTCTCAAATTCATCCATAAAGCGGAAAAGATAATGAAAGAACATGACTTTCAGCTACTTCCTTTCTCTAGAGAAGGAACATCTAGGTAGAAAAGAACCTGATAAATTATTGTGCCGATTTGACATCACCAAACGCACGAAATGCTATGCCATTACGGAAGAAACGCCGGTACTAAACCTATAGGGCATAGTAGATCGGACAATTGTGATCACATGGATCATAGATGACAAATGTAGTATGACACAAAAGATCTTTTAGGTCGCAGTTTCGGCTATTGGGCAAACTACTAAAGCTAAATTATTATTATTATTATTATTATTATCTAATATGTCAGTCATATGTAATGATTTACTCCATGGAATGGAATTGTTATTCGTACGGGTTGCGTATGAAGCGCGCCCGCTATTAAAAACGGCCACAAGGCCTTTTCGTTGCCTCAGAGGGAATTAGCAATTCTATCGCCGCAAAGGCAACTTGGTCAGCAGGCCACAAAGACTGTTGAGACCAAAAAAGTGAAGAGACCAGTCAGTTTTGATTCTGAAGAAGTATTCTTGATTTCTTTATTAAAACGGGGTCTTTTATACCCGTTCTGACTTATTTACTAATACAATTATTATATAAAACATTCTTATTTACTAATCACATTTTATGCTTAGGTATGGATAAAATTATTAATTTTATTTATCGGTCCGAAATGTATTGACACTCATGTGTCCAAACATTTCGGTTCCCACGGATAAATCGCAAGCAGAATGCACGCTGCCGCAGACCGTTCACAGGCATGTGCATGGCATCGCATTACATGTGCCTGTTCTGGCTATGCAGCCGCTACAGCGGCGTGTGCCGCGGCAGAGGCATTCCGCTTAGTGCATTCTAACTGCTGCACTTGGGGCTGCTATGATATAGTGCCAACCATGTGAATTAGGGTATGTGCACTACACATAGAACAAGAGCTGACGGCAATTCATTGGGCTATAAAATTTTTCAAACCATAAATTTATTGTACCAAATTCCTCATAAAAAGCGATCATTAGCCGCTAACGTACCTTTTTGTAATGAAAAATCCCTCCTCTAAACTAACAAGAATGAGGCTTGACCTCGAGGAATTCGATTTTGAAATAGAATATATCAAAGGTAAAGATAATTGCGGCGCAGATGCATTATCTCGCATTGATTTCGGGCAAATCAAACGACTTAAAGAAGAAAACTCTGCTATCACACAAATGATTACAAGGTCGAAGTCTAAAAACACACCCCCTAACACTAAAACCACAGAAACCGGACAAGACGCAATACAACATGTGTATAACACAATTAGAAGTCAAGAAGTGAAAAAGTTACCTCGCCTTACATTTCCAACAAAACGGTGCATCATAAATAAAAAGTTAAAAGAATCCTCAAAATTATCATTATTCCATGGAAAGAAAAAAATATTTAAGCTTGATACAAATGATTTTATTGCTTATGAGAAAATTCTCAAACTTGAAAAAACAGTTGGCAATAATAACTTTAAATGTATAAAGATCGCGGTCAATGACAATTTGTTGAAACATATTGATATAGAGGAATTTAAAAAGGTAGATATCAAAATCTTAAAAAAGGTAGCAATTGGTATAACTACACATAACCAATAACACTTCACCAACACAAAAACTATAAATACTTCAAAAATATCATGACGACCCTACACCCAGGTGTCACAAGATTAGACGACAATACACATGGAAAAACATGGCTTCAGACGTGAAGTCTTATGTTAAAAATTGTGAAAATTCTAAGAAAAATAAGTCTGGTAAAAATAGCAAAGAACGCTTAGTCATAATGAGTACACCAGCAACCGCTTTTGACGTTGTACAAATCGATCCTATAGGCCCTCTTCCTAACTCGTTTAACGGGAATGACTAAATTTATGACTATAGTTGAAAACTGCATCTTAGTTCACGGACCCATTCAACAGATACTAACGGACATGGGTACCGAATATAAAAACAAACTCTTTGAAGAAATATGTAAATTATTAAAAATAGAAAATAGAACATCCACCCCATATCACCACCAAACACTAGGTACTATAGAACGTTCACACAGAACATTTAATGAATACACAAGGTCATATATTTCAACAAATAAGCTAGACTGGGACCATTGGCTTAACTAATTCACGTATTGTTACAATACAACTCCTTCAACAACTCATGGCTACACACTTTTAAGCTAGTTTTCGGTAAAACCCCTGTACCTTATGACTTCATATTAAATGGTAAAGTGCATCCAATTTATAATATAGATTACTATAAAACAGAAATTAAATTCAAATTACAAACAGCTCAGAAACGAGCAGCAGAATTACTAGAAAAGGCAAAAGGAAAGACAAAAGAAATTATGATAAAAGAGCCAAGCCACAGAGTATTCAACCAAACAATATGGTATACCTTAAGGATGAAACCACCCACAAGCTGGACAGCATCTTTAAAGGTCCATATAAAATCCTAGAAACAGATAATTTTGGAAATTGCAAAATCGATATAAATTCACAATAAACAATTGTACATAAAACGAGTACAGAAGTCTGAAGTCGGGTTAGACCGACTTCGAAATACCCTTTACCTTTTCTTGTGCGTGCAAGTTCAACAATGGGGATGTTTTCTTCATAAATCATCATTAGGAGCATAATCACGGAAATTTTTGGTAGGGTACCTTGAAATGATTATATCGGCCCCATTTCTTGTGTAAGGCTTTGTAGTGTCAATATAACCACTAATATAAATTTCGTCAAAAAATATTGTATAGGTCGGAAGTTATAATAATATGTGAATAGTGGGCGTGGCTCTAAAAATAACACGCCCATTTTTTGTGTGGTGTTTAGTGTTAGTACCCGCAACATTGCTGTGAAATTTCGTTGATAAATCTTTAATAGGAACCTAGTAATGATTTTTGAAAAAATTATGGGCGTGGCAGTAGTAATAATCTGCCCATATTGGGAATGCATGCTAGTACAGACCCAGGGTATACATCTACCAATTTGTTTTCATATATCATCACTAGAACCATAGATAGGTTAACTGTCTTTAAGTGAGGTCCTCAAAGTTCATAATATGGAAGGGAGGCGTATCCTCCCTCTGATCGACCCCGAATCTTGTATATGGCTTTGTAGGCTCCATATACATACCAATGTAAAATTTCGTCCAAAAATATTGTATAGGTCGTAAGTTATAATAATATGTGAATAGTAGGCGTGGCTGTAGAAATAACACGCCCTTTTTGTGTGTTATTTAATGTTAGTAACTGCAACATTCTCGAAAGTTCTCTATATCAAAAGTGGGCGTGTCTTTTCTCTGATCAGACCCAATTGTTGCAGATAGCTTTAAAATGTCCACATGTTCCATCCCGTAAAATTTCGCCGATAAATCTCTACCAGATCTTAAGTTATTAATATTTGTTAATAGTGGGCGTGGCAGTTAATATATACTGCCCACTTTTTGCACAGTGTTTAGTAGGACCCACATCTCCATAACTGTCACGATTCCGTCAATTGGACCGAACTTATACTCATTTTAAAAAAGGTGAAAAAAGTTCTTTATATGGGAGGTAGGCGTGGTCTTTGTCCAAATCGGCCCATATAGCAATCTGATTCTGTATCTTTGTCCAGGCTACACTTTTGGAAATCATTCATTAAGATAGCTCTAACGGTGTAGAAAAAAAGTAGCCACAGACGGACAGACGGACAGGCGGACAGAAGGACAGACAGACAGACGAACGGACAAAATAAAAATTGCTTAGAAAGCGATTCTGATAATATCTGTATATATATGTCCATACCTACCTCGCCTCCTTCTTGAAATTGCAACCCCTCTCAAAAGCACAAATTTAGTATACCCTATTTACCTTTTTTAAAGGTAAAGGGTATAAACAATAGTATAAGAACAATAATATACAAATATAAGCATTTACACATACTCGTATACAAATATACAAATATACAAAAATACGGCTTAATAAATCTACAATATGACCAATAGCTCAAAAAAAATTTGTATAAAAATATAAGCACAAGAACATAAAAATTTTTCTAATGTATATAAAAATTTACATTAACAAAAATTAGGAACACCTACTTCATTGTAAAGCATGATCATCGAAATGATTTCAATTTGCATGATCACGCTTTTTAAACGGGAAAGGTGTAATGACCGTCAGTAAAAAGTAGGTAACCGTCAAAACACAACTAAACCGTGCCATAATATTGAATGAGTCAATTGAGTATTTTGTTGCACACTTTTCTTTATGTGACTGTGACACAGATGTCAATCGGTAATTCTAAACCTTTTGACATAATTCGGAAATATGTGACACAGATGTGAATTGGTAATTCCAAACCTTTTGACATACAGTAGTTCGGAAATATATCAATAACACATTGCTCACACATTGCTCCCATATGCAGTTACGGTTTGGTTTGTTCTCAATAAGTAGAATATTTTATTAGTTCAATTACAATTAAGTATTCACACGTTAAAAGACACGGATGTCGGGTAAACTACAATAATATAAAATTTCGTCTTATAATAACAGTATGTTACACATCATTTGGCCTGGTTATGGCCAAAAGAGCCAAAGAACATACTCGTATAAGAATAGACAGTTGATATGATTGTATTTATGCGAGTTCTGCTAGTGTGAGGAGGAATTAAAATTGATGTATGTAGTGGTAAAAATACAATGCACCCCCCATAACTCTAATTTTCGTTATTCCAGAATTCACTCAACTTCTCAAAATAACTGAAAACACAAAATTCTGTTGATAATTTCTCATTGTCAATGAACCCTCAAGATCCACAAGTCGAAATATTATATATTAAAAAAATTAATTCGATAAAATAAAAAATTGTTGTCGTCATTATTAAAGAAAGAAACACTACTTCTGTTTAATTAAAAGCTTAAAGCCGTTAAATTAATTCGCTTAGCTGCATTTTTGACGTATTTTGAAGATTTTTCTGAGATTATTGAAACTGTTGTTATTTGTGAGAATTCTGTGAAAACGCTTAACTCCCTTATGACCGGCAATTTCTTAATTGTCGTTTCACTATGCACCTAATTCTTCTAAGTTTGGTGTCCCTTGTTATCTTTCATTCGTTCATGGCCATAGTTAAATATGCACGCAGAGGGGTGTTACTGGAGCAGTTGGACCCCATGTTAATATAAATGAATTTTTATTAATTATTTTAGTTATTAGTAGTATAATATTATGCCAAAGAACCAAAGAATTATTATTCTACATCTTATGATTACTATGGTGCGCTTACAGTGAACAGAAGTGCAAATGGAAAGCAATTGGATCAGATTTTACATTAAGAATAGTTATAATTTATTAAAAGAACTTGTTAACATTTGAGTTTTGAACTCCAAATTAAATAATACAATTTTTTTTTGATTTATTATCACCTTTTCTTTTTTGAAGTTTAGCAGTTCTTTTTAAAACACAAATGAAGTGACCCCCTAAAAGTTTTATTTAAACGTATCCCTGATTTCTTCTGATTTTTTTCTCCGAATATTCGCTATTTTAGACAACATCCCAGCAGTGAAACCAACTAATTAAAATTCTAGAAAAACTTATATATGTATATAAAATTCATATATATGTATGTACATAATATAATAATGTGTACTCGACATGTAAAATAATTCTTGTGCATAAATGAGGAATGTGTTTAAAATGTTAATTCATGATGCCGCATTTCCACTTTTCTTTGCGAACACTTTGCGGATATTTTAAAACACGTGTTAACTTGAAGATTTACCTCTAAAATGATGAATTACAAAAAGCAAATGAAATTATAAAAAGAATAATAATTATTTTTCTTCAAATTCAAATGTTTGTCTTTACTTCACTTTTTATCAAACTGACAAGAAAGGAACAAAAAATACTCAACATTTATTATACACGCAATGAAGTGCCGCAGAAGTCAGCAATTGCTTAGCTTAATAAATTCACATATACTATACGTGTGACCAAAGAAAATGGTCGGAACGTTAAATAAATATGGAGGGAATTGAATGTCTTTTCTTATTCTTCTTTGCCGATACTGCCGAACGCCACTAGCAATGTGCTGAGTGCCGCTAGCAAAAGCAATTCAGTCGACAATCAGACTTCAACAAAGCAGCCTTGATGCAACGACACAGACAAGAAGCGAGATCAGAATTCTCTGAAAATTTATCTGCACCACCTGTGTCGTTGCATCAAGCAAGAAAGTGGCAATGTATCGCATTACATGTTGAAAATTGCTTCAGTCGCTTCAATGCAATCATGTTGATAATATCTACATATGTTTGATGTCGCAATATTTCACAATAATAAAATTATAAATTTAATGTTCTTTAAAGCTTTAAATTATGTCTATCGTTATTTATTTTATTAAAAAATAGTGTTCCAATTATAATTTGTAATTTTAGTTAATATGCAAATACAGACATGAAATTAAACTATTAGCGCTATCTGTTGTCAATATGTAATTATAATTGTAGCAAGTATACATTTTCTTAACATATTGAATATTTTATTATGTACTTATAGTCAAAGTCTCTGAATAAATATATTTCAAAATTTATTTTCGTCTTTTATAAATTATTTATCTCATGCATTAGTTATTTTATACAAGAAAAAAACGTTATTCTACGTACGACGTTATGATACATCGAAACGCCTGCTTTTTTGTTTTTTTTAATCTAATTTGATTTATTACTACATCTTCGTTATCCTGGTGTGCTGCTTTTGCTCGATAAACTCTGCATTCCATTGTTGGTGGTTGCTCCTGTCGTGGGAATTGTCATCGCATGCGTCATTTTACAATGAGAAGTAGTGCTATTACAAGTATTACAAGCAATGCTATTGCTGTATCTATTCCTCACCTCTTTCACAAGTCGTTTGTTTATTGATGCAGCTCGTTGAATGTTATCATTCCGTCTTCGTTTCTGGCTTCCTTTTGTAGTTCGTTTGTGGTTTTCATGTTTTATCAGTTGTATTCCACGTAGTTCTTGCATTTCATTTCGCCTGTGTGGTATCTTCAGTCTATTTTTATCGTTCCCAGTTCTGCGGTGGTGATATTGTAATGGTGATTTGTCTGTGTATATTAAAACCATCTCTTTGTTTATCACTCTGCAATTTTTGCCTATGTGCATGAGTCCAGTACCTTCTAATTCTAGCCGAACTGTTTTATCTTGGCACATAGATTTCAAGATAACTTTTGTGTTAAAATGGAAAAGCCAACGAATTAATGACTCGGTTGCTATGAGAAATCCACTCATTGCTGGAGCTATCACATGTTCGCATATTTGGCATTTTTCCGGGATGAGTACACATTCGTTGCATAGATCCCAATATTTTTCAGTGCTCATTTTCAATTGTCGTTAAATCAATGTTGTTGTTGTGTGTATAGCTCTCTGCTATATAGTCGTACTGTATTTTCGGCACTAGACTCCAATCCTTTTTTAGGCGTTTGGGAATTGAGTACGTTCTATACAGTGTGATTGGGTCGGGAATTGGTAGTGGAATTCGTATTACTACCGTGAATCCTATTCCTTATCCTTGTATTGAGCTTGCCGCCCGTACCGATGCTAGTTCCTATAAACGTTCTGGCTGTTTAGCATACCAGTGTGCTTTGGGTGGTGCCTTTAGTAGCTCGTTTGACGGTATGAATAATGGAAGTAGTGTACCGCGCAGTAAATCATCGATAAACGCAGTTTTCAGCTGCTGTATTCCTTGTAGCTCCATCAGCTGCTCGGTTCCAATATTCCCCAGAGTAAGTTGTTGACTTCTTAGTATTCTAACAATCGAAGTTCTTGTATGTTAGCAACTGTCTCGTTCACGGCGTTAGATATCCCTGTGAAGTCTGCTTCCAAAACTGTGATCTCTTTGTGAAGTACTTTCAGTGTTTCAGACTGCCGAATAAAAATTTTTTGTAGATGATCATATACTCGTATTTCTTCTGCATCTTTGTGATCCATTGTACCTATCGCCCATTTCGAAACCTCGCTACCCACGTCAATTAAAGACCTCTTCCCTTTTTTTGATCTAGGTTTCATAGACATAATTTTTTTTCTTAACATTGATATCATTGCTGCTTCTTCTACCGTTGACATTTCGCACCTTTATTTTTGGTTGTAATGGTCGAGTGAGTTCTCTGGCATCTGACACAATTCTTTGATTTTTTTTGTAGTTCTACTAGCTGTCCGAGAATTGGTTCTATCTCCGTACTGTGTTGTTGCGACACGAACACCCACTCATCTTTGCAAAACCATGCATCGTTCAGAGATTCCAGATTTGCGTCAGATTTTTCTAGTTGTTCGAGAATTACTTCTGCAGTATTGATGAACACCAGAGACATCAGTAGGATTATCTATTAAGTATTCTATTCTTATTCTATGTATAAGATATATTTATAATTAGTCATATATTGATCATGCTTTTATTCATATTGAATTATTTCCAAACTTATAAAAAATTCCTTAATAATAATGTGCACAGTTAAAGATGTATAATTTAGCTTTGCTTCTCTCATCTTTCTCTTCCAGGATAAAAATTAAACTTTACTTAATTTGTATGAAAATGTTCACTCATTTATATTTACGTGTAGGAAAGAAGAGTGAATTATATGTATTATTGTATGTCATTATTTAAATTATTCAAGTTTGTGCATATCATTAAATTAGTCAAAGTTCTGTTTCGAATTTACATTACTGTATGTTAGTACATTATTTGAAGTTATGTTCCGCATATACTGTGTTGTCTATTACTCCCCCTGTATCATTTTGTTCCATCTGTGTGTGTTGGTAGCATTATTTTCACCTTTAGCTGTATTGTCCTCAAATTTTGAGCTTATGTATTTTCTGATTCTATGGAAATTGCTTAGCAATTTGTTTTATCTTTGAAACTAGCTCTGGGTCTTCATCTTCGCGATCATGTAAATCCATTTAATTTTGTCTTCAGTCGGTAAGGTTAATTTCTTTTGTTTCAAAAAATGAGCAACTGGTGTATTGAGGCTTGTTTAATAATGTGGCGCCGGGTCCTTCGAGGACTTGCATATAATAAGGACTTAATGGTTCATCTAACGGTGGATGGGGGATTGTAGGTGAGATGGGGGATTGTAGGTGCGGAGTATCTGGATGATAATCTGCATTGATGTGGCCCAAGGACGAAATTTCATCCAGTTCGATCGATTGCTGGTGGTTCTACACCGGGTGGAGATCATCCATGGTGCAGACCTGGAGCCTCTCCCGGATGATATTGTAGATATGTTGTATTGTTAGATATATGTATTTTTATAATAAAAATGATGCTCTTCTTTGCTTGAATTCTTGTTTATTCTTATTTTTCTGCTTTTGGTTCAATCGTTCGGTGTATATGTTTGCCCCTCTTCTGTGTGGCGTCCATGCATGTTTGTATGTCGAGGCTGCTGTTTCGTGGTTGGGTGTTGACGGTCGAGTTTCGTCTTCTTATATATGTTTATGTAAAGGTTGTGGTTTTAGAAGTGTGGATTTCAAGCAGAAATAAAACGCTTATAATTTAACGTTATGGCCAAGAATTCAGCTTTATTATAAGGGTTTGCCATTATGTTTTAAAAATGATTTCGGGCAAGTGGCCGCCGCGGCTGCCTCGAATAAATTCCAGACGAGAGGCCCAATTTTCGACCACTTATTGCAGCAATTGGGGCAATCGTCTCAGGCTTATCTGCATAGACAAGCGACTCCACATAACCCCACAAAAAATAGTCCAGCGGTGTTAAATAGCGGCCACGCCACAGGCCCACGACGTGAGATAATGCGCTCACCAAAAGTTTCCTTCAATAAATTGATTGTTTCGTTCGCTGTATGGCAAGTAGCTCCGTCTTGTTATAACCAAAGGTCGTCCACATCAACATCCTCCAATTTAGGCACGAAAAAGTCATTAATCATGGCTCTATAGCGTTCCCCATTGACTGTAACTGTATGGCCGGATTCATTTTTGAAGAAATATGGACCGACCAATGATTCCCTCTGCCCCATAGAGTACACCCAACAGTGACTTTTTGAGGATGTAACGGCGTCTCAACAATGGCTTGTGGATTATCATCACTCCAAATGCGACAATTTTGCTTATTAACGTACCCATTCAACCAAAAGTGAGCTTCATCGCTGAACAAAACTTTCTTGTGAAAATCGGGATCGGTGACCATCCCGTTTTGGGCCCATTCACCGAACGTGCGACGCTCTTGATGGTCGCTTCTAACACCATGATTTTATTTGTTAATGAAGTTTAAAATAAAATCTACACATTTTCTAATACCCAATTTTAAGTTTACTTTCCTATACTGTGAGTTATTCTGACTATTTATATTCTGCTATATTTAGTTAGACTAACTATAATTAATTAGAACCTAGCTGCCGATTGCACAATGAGCTCGAAAATTTTTATAAACTGTTTATGCGCTGGAGTAATTCTATAACTATATAATTCGGATGTTATATTCAACTTTCAATTCTTATAACTGTATTAATTCCTATTATGCTCATCTGAAATGCTTAAATCTGAAATAAAATTTGATTTTTACTTTGGCTTCTTCCGAAATCGCTTGCGTAAGCGCATTTTTTCGTGTGGGATAATTAGAACAGATTCGTTTATTCTTATCTCATTTGTCTAAGAGTAATGTCATTTTATAAAATAACCATTGTGGAAACACCATGTCGGGGAAATTGAGAACGGGTGGCAACATGGTTGTAAACGTTTAGTTATTATAAAAGTAAATAAACGATAAGCAGAGTGGTACTGAGAAATAAAATAAATTAATTGCAAACAAATATTCTGTGGTTCTGAGTGCTTTATTTGGATTTCGGTAGAGTATTACATTGGCGACGAGTGGTAAATAATATTTATGGATATTGTCTATAGACGAAAAATACTCGGCAGCAAATGCCCAAATTGTGCCAGTGTCCGTCCATGAAACAGATAAAAGCAAATTCCATGTTAATGCAATGGCACATTAAATTGTGTGTGTGCGTTTTTTTTTGTTTTTCTTCCAGGCGTTTACATTAAATTGTATATTTGGCTAACACACAGAATTGTGTGGTAAGAAATATTAGCGCATTGAATTGTGCCACTGAAAAGTGCATTAAATTGCTAAACCGGCAGCACATTCAATTGTGCAGGTGGCGACACATTAAATTGTGCAGGGGACGACACATTAAATTGTGCAGGTGACAACACATTAAATTGTGAAATTGGCGGCACATTCAATTGGGGCATTGTCGGAGGGCATTAAATTGCGAAAACTAAACATTCAATTGTGCGTGTTAATTTTTGTTGAAGCACATTAAATTGTGGCATTGGTGGAGCGCACCAAATTGTACTTGCACTTAAATTGTGCGTGGACACATACCCCAAGGTTGGAGACTTCTTATCGGAAGAGCGACAATGTCCGACATAAAACCATTTTTGTGCGACGCAATAGATAAAGCGTTGCTGCGTTCGGAGTGGAAAAATGGTTTCGGTCGTTCAAGTTGTACCTCGCATCGGAGGAAATAGTCTCTCCAATTAAAAAGAAGAACAAGCTTCTTCATTTGGGAGGCCCGCAACTGCAAGAGGTCATCTTCCATATCCCTGGCGCTTTGGTCACATACGACGAGAAATGCAATAACGATGTGTTGACTATATTGGTCTCAAAATTAGTCGAATATTTTTCGCCGAAGAGAAATTCCACATTTGAGAGGCATTTGTACAGGAGCATAACACCAGCTGAGGGAGAGCCCTTTAACAAATTTGTATTGCGCTTGAGGCAACAAGTTGCAAAATGCCATTTTGGATCCACAAAAGCGGAAATAGAAGAAATTTGCATAAAGGACAAGCTAATCGACACGTGGGCTGAAAAAGAGGCTATTGGAAAAAGAGCATAGCTTGAATGAAATCATGGAAGCTTGTCAAATTTACGAGCAGATTAACAAGCAGTCTCAAGGTTTGTTGACAAAGGCCGATGGGGAGATAGTGAACAAAATTTCGTCGAAAAAACGTTTTGCTCAAAACCCAGACGCTGAGTGTTTTAGATGTGGGCGAAAGGGCCATACCGGCACCTCCATGAACTGCCCGGCCCGAAATGCAAAATGCAACAAATGCTCGCTTATTGGTCATTTTGCTCTAAAATGCAAAACCAAAAGCTTCAAGAGGAAATTTGACAGAGGGAGTGACGAAAAGCAGCGCTACACTAGGCCGACGAAGGTACGTTGAATTCAAAATGGAGAAGGAATGGACCCAGATGATGGTGACGCATTGCGCGAATTTGACTGTTTCAAAATCGATGACAATTTCAAAGGTGACGAAATCATAGAGTGTCGTATTGGAGGACAACCATTGCTAATGGTTATTGATTGCGGCTCGCGGTTTAATCTCGTGAGTGAGAAAGACTGGACGATGCTGAAGAACAATAATGCGGTCCTATGGAATATACGATCGAGCTCGTCAAACCAATTCAAGGTATATGCTTCGAACCAGGTCCTGAAAGTCATCTGTGTGTTCGACGCCCCAATTACAGTAAACAACGAGTCTGAAATGATTGCTACATTTTATGTAATTGAAAATGGAAGTCAGTCATTACTAGGGCGCGAAACATCGGTGAGACTCAACGTACTGCGGCTTGGATTGGATGTTAATCGTATCGAAAGCGCTAAGCCATTCCCTAAATAGAAGAGCGTACAAGTTAAACTGTCAATTGATCCCTCTGTGAAGCCTGTACGACGCATACCAATAGCCCTTGAGGAAAAAGTGGCTAATAAGCTTGAGGAGGCAATCAGTCTGGACATAATCGAACCGGTGGTCGGTCCAAGTCCATGGATTTCGCCGATGGTGATAGTATTTAAGGGAAATGGTGAAATGAGGTTATGCATTGATATGCGGCGAGCGAACAAAGCTATCCTGCGAGAAAACTACCCGTTACCGACTTTTGACTCTTTTATGACGAAACTAAGAAGCGCAAAATATTTTTCAAGACTAGACCTTAAAAGCGCATATCACCAGCTTGAGCTACACGAAGGCAGCCGCGAAATAACCACCTTTATAACGCACAAGGGTCTATTTAGATATAAAAGGCTAATGTTCGGCGTAAATTCTGCGCCTGAAATTTTTCAACGGACAGTAGAAGGGCTCTTGGCAACATGTAGTAATTGCCTTAATTATATAGACGATGGCATTATATATGGGAACACGGAAGAAGAGCACGACAAAGCCGTCAAAGAAGTGCTTAATGTAGTTAAGGAACATAATCTGGTACTCAACGAAGAAAAATGCGTTTGGAAAACTCAAAAATTAAAGTTTTTGGGACACATCCTCTCAGACAAGGGCTTCACTGCAGATCTAGAAAAAATTAAGACCATCACAGAATTTCGAGCTCCAAATTCTAGAGAAGAGACCAGAAGTTTCTTGGGCCTGATCACGTACGTAGGTAAATTCATCCCTGACTTGGCAGATGTTACTGAACCATTGAGGATCCTGTTAAAAGCGGACGCAAAATTTGTTTGGGGCCCGGATCAGGCAAACGCTTTTCAAACTCTCAAAACGCAACTAGCCCATATTCCAACTTATCATACTTCGATCCCAAGAAAAGAACTCGCGTAGTGGCAGACGCCAGTCCAGTGGCCTTGGGCGCGGTATTGATCCAGTTTGAGTCTAACAGTGATCCAAAGATTATAACTTTCGCTAGCAAGAGCTTGTCTGACGTTGAAAAGCGATACTCGCTGACGGAAAAAGAAAGTTTGGCTCTAGTTTGGTCAGTTGAAAAATTTTATTATTACCTAGCGAGCTTGGAATTTGAATTAGTGACAGACCACAACCCATTGGAGACCATTTTTAAGCCAACATCTAAGCCTCCGGCCAGAATAGAACGATGGTTATTACGATTACAATCATTTAAGTTTAAGGTAATCTATCGTACAGGAAGAGAAAATATAGCGGATTCGTTATCGAGGCTTTGCAAAATCGATGACGCGGGCTCATTCGACAGGAATTGCGAGGAGAACATATTTCGTATTGTGGCAAGCTCGATCCCTAGATCGCTTACGATCACTGTCATAGCTGAAAGAAGTGCGGAAGATGAAGAAATCTCTAACAATATTGCTCACATCAGAAACGACTCTTGGGATTCTGACAAATCAAGTACCTACTACCCATTCCGGTTTGAGCTCTCGGCGATTGGATGTATCCTCCTGCGGGGTACTCGCATCGTAATACCGAAGTCGCTGCGGAGTGAAATACTTCAGTTAGCTCATGAAGGACACCCAGGAGAGTCAGCTATGAAACGCAGACTAAGAGCTAAAGTCTGGTGGCCGGGTATAGATAAAGAAGCAGAAAACTTTGTCAAGAGCTGTCGCGACTGTCTGCTAGTCTCCCAAGTATCAAATCCGGCGCCGATGCAGAGGCACGCGTTTCCGAATGGCCCCTGGCAATGCGTGGCGACAGACTTATTAGGGCCACTTCCCAACAACGAGCACGTCTTAGTACCGATAGAGGAGGTAGTGTTTCTGAAGAACATATCCTCTGAAAGAATCATAAAGGCCATGGAGGAGATATTTTGTAGACTGGGATTGCCAAAATCGTTGAGAACAGATAATGGCCGCAATACATTAGCGCAGAATTCAAAAACTTTTGTACCCGGAACGGCATCACACAAATCACGACACCACCGTACTGGCCACAGGCCAATGGAGAGGTCGAGAACATGAACAGGTCCCTGGTAAAAAGGTTAAAAATTGCCAACGTAAACAAGGGCAACTATAAGCAGGAGATACAGAAGTTCATTTTAATGTATAACGTTCCACCGCATGGCACGACAGGATCACCTCCATCTGAACTAATGTTTAACCGAGTTATACGGGACAATATCCCAAGCATTCAGGACATTACAGAGGATATGATCGACTCATCTGCAAGAGACTTGGATTGCATAAACAAACAAAAAGGAAAGGAAAGAGGGGATAAAAGACGGAAAGCAAAAGAATCGGAAATAGCTGTTGGAGACAAAGTGCTGCTCAAGAATGTAGTTTTTCCGCATAAGCTCACAACCAACTTTGATGTTACCGAATACGAAGTGGTAAACAGAAGTGGAAACGACGTAGAAGTCAGGGGTAATGGAAAAACATTCAGGAGAAGCATCAGCCATGTTAAAAAGATACCGTCATCCACAGTCCCGCAAAAACCATCATCACCAGTTACGGACTCTTCACAGGCATCGCCATCAACACCGAATAATACCTTGCCACCAAGTCATGTGGATGATTCATCACCAGCCTTTACTTCGCCACCAAGTCATGTGGACGATTTATCACCAGCCTTTACTTCGCCACCAAGTCATGTGGATGATTCACCACCAGCCTTGCCGGGATCAGGAGACCAAGGAATAAAATTAAAGCTAAAAAGGATAGGAGGAATGTGGCAACACTGAGGCATGTCGGGGAAATTGAGAACGGGTGGCAACATGGTTGTAAACGTTTAGTTATTATAAAAGTAAATAAACGATAAGCAGAGTGGTACTGAGAAATAAAATAAATTAATTGCAAACAAATATTCTGTGGTTCTGAGTGCTTTATTTGGATTTCGGTAGAGTATTACAACCATGAACGGCGAATTATGGAACCTCGAGGAATGCATCTTGGAGCATAGACAGGTGTGTGGGTGTTGCAGGAGCACAAGGAGAATTTCGTGTACCCAAGCGTACACCCGATGTCGGCGACAGTGATGAGGGCATTGTTGGTCCTGTCCCCCAATATACCACTGGGTGCCCTAATAGAGGTGGGTAGCTGCTGGGAGCACGAGGCGGAAAAGGTTTGCTTATGGGACCTGGCCGTCACCACTTTGATGTGGCCGAATAATACAGATGTGTATAGTCGTTTTGGCCGCCTACTAGTCCCATCCAGAGTTCGCGTTATACTCCTCTAGACCCCGGATTCGTACCGGAATTTTATGATTAAATTGAAACTCTGAACAATAATAAACAAAGAAAACATTTATTTTCCAGTAAAGATGTTTCCTTGCAGGAACTTCGAAAAAAGGGATCCGCCAAGTCAACCTGAGACTTGAGCTTATGATCAGTTTTTCTATGAGGAAAGAATAGCCATACTTACAGTTCTCCAAATAATACTTACACAAGTCACTTTCAATTATTACAATTAATTAACTTAATGTTCCACCAATCACTTATCAAATAATAAGAGACTTTATTTAACTAATTTACTTATATTTATAATAAATTAATGCTAAATAAGCTAACATGTGCCTGTGGGAATGGAATATCCTCGATGAGTGCATTCGCACGGTGTATTTGAGCAGGTACTGCGCGATTTACGTCCCCACCTACATTAGCGACGACACAACCACCACCCAAACCACCAAGAATAGCAGCAGAGACGATCTAACACGTGTAGTAGCTGAGTACAACAACAACAAGGCCAATGTACTCTACAAATACAACAACAAGTGCAAGTCAGAATTCAACTTGCATTCACCATGCAAGAATACAACAACAACCTTAAGCCAATGCTGACGATAAGTGGAACACCAGACAGCTGAGTAAGGTAGAATAGGAACTAATGAACTGTAATTCTTAGAATAAGACATTTATTTTATTGTTAATTAAGCATGTACCTATTTTGTATAATTTACTTTTAACTATCGATATTAATTATTGAATAAACTTTGTTATTATTTTTTCAATCAAATGAACCTGTTGTGAATTATTGATTATATTGTGATGCAGTGGAAAAGCTATATTTTTTGAAGATTAATAAGGGAGGACTCTTATTTCGCGTGTGGGCTTATTTAGCAAAATAGCGTTAAAATTGGGTTGTGCGTTGCTGTGGTTAGATTGGCACACATGTCGTTCGTTGTGGCAGGGGATTGTGTTAACTTCTCCCCCTTCAAAGGTCTGCGTCCCGCAGATAAAATAGATTTCCTGATTGGTTGAAGGCGAAGACCGATGGCTCATATTGTAAGATGGCCGTGGACTTTCTTCCTGGTTAACATGGCTATTGAAATTGTTGCAATGAACAGGAACAGAGATCCAATTATGGAATAGTTGAATCTGTCTGTAAGGTCTACTATTTTCTCTATATTCCCTACACTCAGACTATGGACGTAATTTACATCGACTTTTTGACTTTCACCAGTGATGTTGGCTAGTGGGGCTGGGAGAACTTGGAGCTTCGTGGATACTTTTCTATTGAATGTCCTATCCCTGATCGTGAATCTTTCGTTATTAATTTGAATCACGCACGTCTCTAAATACTGAGACTGCAAATCTGCAGATATACACAGAGAATGTTAAGGAATGGTTTGATAAACTTTTCTTGAAAATTAATGAAGATAAGACTGTACAAATAATTTTTACAACTAAAACAAAATTTAACCCAATTCATATTAAAATAAACAATAAAGATATAAAAAAGGGTCTACTACTAAATACCTTGGTATAAACATGGACTCAACGCTAAATTGGCACTACCACATCAAACAAAAAACGAAACAAATAAAAGAAAAATTTAGGCAACTATATTGATTATTGGGTAAGCAATCTAAATTCACAATTAACAACAAGTTGCTTCTATACAAGTGTACTATAAAGCCAATTTGGACGTACGGACTCCAAGTATGGGGAACGGCAAAGCGGTCACACATAGAAAAAATTCAAAGACAGCAATCTAGAATATTAAGAGCTATCATAAAGTTTGGTTGGTACACAACAAATGAATATATACGAGGTGTGATCAAAAAATAACCGTTATTGTGTGATCAAAAAATAAAGTATTTATTTATTCATCAACAACTATCATGTCCCCATTAAAGTAATTCCCCTCAGATATAATACCCTTATGCCAGCGTTTTTTCCAATCCTCGATACACTTCTGAAACGCTTTTTTTGGTATCGCCAACAGCTCATGTTTCGATTTTTCTTTTATCTCCTCAATCGTAGCAAATCGCTTTCCTTTCATCGGTGTCTTCAGTTTTGGAAAGAGGAAAAAGTCAGCGGGGGCCAAGTCCGGTGAATCCGGTGGTTGAGGCATGATAACGGTTTTGTTTTTGGCCAAAAACAGCTCCTGAGCGATGTCCATGCGACGTTGTTTTTGCTCAAAATTTAGCAATTTTGGAACAAACTTCGCTGCCTCACGTTTCATGCCTAAAACATCCATAAAAATTGCTTGGTATGAGCCGAACGATATGCCAACATCATCAGCAACCTCTCTGATAGTGATTCGACGATTATCCAAAATCATTTTCTTCACTGCGTCAATGTTTTCATCGGTTGTTGACGTGCTCGGGCGACCAGGACGAGCATCGTCATTGACATCTTCTTGGCCTTCCGTAAACCGGTTATACCACAATTGAACTTGTGTTCTGCTCATAGTAGACTCGTCAAAGGCCACAGTCAACATTTCAAATGTCCTTGCGCATTTAATTTCATTTTTTACATAAAACTGAATACAGTTTCTTTGATCCATTTTTTCGAATAGTACAAAATCGAAGAGCACACCAAAATACGACTAACCTTTTTATCTCTCAAAAACAAACTGACAATCCAAAATGGTTGGTATTGCCAACATATATAGCAACATGTGTACCAACATAACAGAAAAAAAAATGCGAACATCGAACATACGTAACTCACGAAAAGATGAAAATAAGTTTTTTGATCACACCTCGTACACCGCAAATTAAATATGACAAGAATTGACGAAGAAATAAAAAAGATATCCACAAAACAATACGACACACTGCATGGGCATAATAACGAAGAAATAAACGAGTTGCTACATCTAGAAGAAACCACCATGCGCCGTTTAAAGAGAACTTGACCAAACGACCTAATGAACTAGGAAATCCAGACTACACATATTAGTAATAGTATTATAAATGTAAATGTAAAAAATTATCATAAACATAATTTTTATCATAAATTGTTATAATATAATTATAGTGAACTATTATAATTAATGTAAATAATTTTTGTTGTATCACTTCTTGGCACTGGCCAAAATGTGTTTTTAATATTAATTTCCAAACAAATTGTCAAATCATGTGCTAGGTGTCAACATAATGGTGACATATGTATGAAATAGAGGGAAATAAAACAAATACAAAAAAAAAAAAAAAAACGTACGTCCCAAGATTTTATCGGAGTTATACTGTTATTAAAATTCGACAAATAAATGGTGTCTTCTTTAATGGATTCGGCGACTTCTTCCTGGTTTGTCCGGTATGTACAGTTCGCATGTCCTCCCTTCAGCAGTACAGCAACACAATTATCTTACGCAATTCTTTGAAGAGATCTGTCTTCACAAATTCTAGCTTGGTTAATTGACAAGCATGAACCCATTATGCCGTAAGATTCTTCGTGGTTTATGAGCATTTTGTCAAATTGTAAATCGATTTGTCTACCATTCGAATAGGCGCTCTGGTGAATATCACATGAAATTCTTTCCTATTGACTTTTGGCATAGAGAGTACGTACGATTGCAGTGTGTCATTTGAATGAATCAATGGTGTGCCAAATTCGACTACTTCTATTACATTGGAATATGATAATGTTTCAATTTCAGAAAGGATCTGATTAACTTCTTCTTTGTCAAGCATATTTGTATTAACTATATTACTTCTAGCCATTTGGCATGCTCTAAAAATTTCGTTGACCTCCTCTTTTACAATTAGCATTTGGCTTAGGACATCTTGTTCTAACTTCAGGTCAGTTTCTCCTTTAACTTCTTGTCAATTATTCCTTGCGTTACTCTAAAAAGTCTTTCGTTTACTTTATATTGGTGGTTATTGTTTTGGATTACATTCTCTTGGCTTTCCAACAGTTTATCTAAATTGCTGCATCTGGATTGCCTGCCACCCATTTTCATGCTGACCCGATCTAATTGATAAAACGGGTGTTCCTGTGATAGTTTCCTTTAAGCTGGTTTATTCGTTCGTCCAATTGATTTAGATGGAAATTGATGATGGATGGCTTCGGTTGTGACTTGAAGTAAGTCGTCGAATTTAGTTAAGTTGATCACATGCAAACTTTGAAGTCCCAATCAGTAATCCAACTTTTCCCATTTTTAATTGAAACTATGGGTGCTGAATATTAGAATATGTTCATCCCATGTGTGAAGGACACCCACATTATCCCAGAAAAAATATTTGTTTCCATTCTAAAATTGAAATTTTGGTTGGGCCCAAAAGTAGGCACTTATTATAATTTTATAATATGATTATTACAGTTGCTTATAATAATTATTATACTTGATTTATTCTAAAGTCACAAGAACAAAAATTACTTTTCAAAATAGTTTATATAACATATTTTTCACATTTGAAAACATTTTATGACGGCATTTCAAATTAAACATTTTTTAATTAGCCTTGTGCACCCTACGGCCAGACATTGTTGTGACAGTAACGTTATTGTCTTTAGCTACGATCTATGCAGCTAACAAATTTGACATTCTGGATTTCGACTATATATAAATGAGCTATCTCACATGGATATGATTGAAGGTCCAGATTGGTTGGATGTCTATCATACTTGTTTCTTCGTATATCGTCTAATAAGACTAGCCATGCGTGGAAAATAATACCTTTCCAGGATCTGCTCTTTATTCTCATTCGCATTCTGATGAGCTTTTTGTGTTCCGGTTCAACAATTTGGAATACCCGATCCTCATTTTTTACGTCTTCAACGATGCGTTGGGTGATGCGAATCATATATTTACTGAAATTCACTAGGTAGACTTCTTGCAATAGCCCCAAAGTCGTTTCAGGGATTTTTATCCCGTTTGGTCTGAGTCCTTTTAATAGAGCTTCGGTTAACATTTGCTTATTTGGGGCTTCCAAAGCACAAATGCACAATGTGTCTCGTGGATGAGGTTCTTCTACAATTTCCAGTCCTTTCCCTATTTTGGGTATGATTTGGTTCCGGAACACATTCAGAGGAACTTCAACGTGGGGAATGAGACTTGAACTATCTCCATCTGCACTATGGGCTGTCATTTCTGAGCTCCTTTCTTCAGATGCTGTTTCTGTTGTTGATCCATTAAATATGCTCCTTGCGGGATAGGCTATTGATATTCCTTCACTGGCGGTATCGGTGGTAGATCCTGTGTGATTCTCATTTTGAGGTTTTATTATTTTACCTGATTCCGTACTCGTCTTCCTGCGAACGTAATTATGGAGCGCTATGTCACTTGCTGTATCAGTCTCAGAACATTCGGAGGCTGTTAAGTGACTAAGTTCGGTTTTTAACAGAGAGAGAGCGTCGGCTACTACGTTTGTTCTACCCTGTTTATAAAGTAGTTCATGACCCAGGTTCAGGGCCGTTGATGTGAGTAGGCATTCCATATCTTCAGCTTCGCATTGTTGTTTCTGTTACCAAGAGCGTAAGCCAAAAGTTGATGGTCCGTAAAACTACGAATGTTTTTTGTTCCATACAGATAAGATCGCAGATTGTCGAGGGCCCACACTATCGCTAAAATTTCTGCCTCGTTTGTCGCATAATTTTCCTCTACTTTGTGCAATGAACGATAAATGTAGGTTATTGGCCTGTCCTTACCCGACTCTCCTTGGGACAATACGGCTCCAATTGCTGTGTCTGAAGCATCAGTCGTCAGGTTGTAGTCTCTAATGAAACGCCTATAATAGGATGTTAAACCTAAAAAATTCTACAGCTCTTTTAAATTTGTAGGTGGCAAGGTATTACTAATTGTGTCTACTTTCTTTATATCTGGGTTGACACCTTCAGGTGTGATAAAGTACTCTAAAAACTCTACTTCAGTTTGCATGAAGTGCGTTTTCTCTAGGTTCACTTTCAAATTTGATTCAAGTAACCGATTAAAAACGGTTTCGATATTCTTAAGGTGGTTGTCAGCATCTTTTTGTGCCAATGGTCCGCAGTCTGTGATCAGGTGCAGTGAGGTTTCGTCACTTTCTCCACAAAATCTACAGATGGCATCGGAAGATATACCCAACTTGTTCAAATGGTAGTTGAGTCTACAATGTCCGCTTAAAATGCCTGTGATGATTCTTAATTTACTCCGAGGCATATTTCTTAACTCCTTAGCTCTTTTAGGATTAAAATCTCCCATAAGAGGTTTGGAAGAGTTTTCCAGGTTTGACTTCGTTTTGCATCTGTACATTTCTTCAGCAGACCTCCAATGGTATTGGATGATAGTCCACAGAAGGGTTCAGGGCCGTTGAAGTGAGAGGCCGCAGCCTTCCTAGCTAAGCTGTCAGCCTTCTCATTTCCATCTACTCCTATGTGGCCTGGTACCCACATTAGAGATAACTTGTTCATACTGCCTAGGCAGTTTCGCTTCCCAATACAGTCCCACACAAGTTTAGACCTCACTAAGGGTGAGCTCAGACTCTTGAGTGCTGCTTGACCATCAGATAGTATCACGATGTTTTTCCCCCGATACTTCCTATCAATGTTGATCTGGGCACATCTTTCAATAGCGTGAATTTCCGCTTGAAAAATGCTTGGAAAAGAACCCATTGGTTCCTAGGCCCAAATACTCCTGCCCCAGTTCCGTCCATTGTCTTAGAACCGTCAATATACCATAAGAGGGAATTTTCTCTAATTTTATACGTCTCAGTTAGACCTTTCCATTCTCTTTTGCAACTCATCATTGTACAGTATTTGTGTGCAAAATTGAATTTTCTTGGCATAAAATCCTTGTGAGATTTTAGTATACCGTATTCTTGAGTAGAATTTTTACCCCATATATTTTGGGTGCAATTTAATTCCCTCGAAAAAATTTCTTGTATTCTGGTAAGAGATTTCCTAGCAGAGTCTTGAATTACTAGATGTAAGGTTGTTAGATCTAGTATAACTTCCGTTACTGCTGTTGGAAAGGTGCGCATAGCTCCAGTGATAACAAGGCAGGCAAGGCGTTGTACTTTACTTAATGCAGATTTCGTTGTCTTAAGTCTGACTCGATTTGACCAGGCTACAGAACCATAGGTGATGATTGGTCTCACCATCAGGGTATACATCCAGCGAACGATTTTTGGGCTACATCCCCAAGATTTACCAGCAAGCCGTCTACATATCATTATGGAAGCTGTAGCCCTCTTGGTGGTTGCTGTCAGATGAGCCTTTCACAATAACTTTTTGTCGAAAATGACTCCGAGGTATTTAGTCTCAGAGCTAATATCGACCTGTGTACCAAAGAGTGGGTTCAGATTTTCCTCTAACTATTATCACAACATCGTCCGCATATCCTTGACAGGATGTGCCTAGATTTGTGAGTTTTACCAGAAGATCATCAACTACTATGCTCCACAAAACGGGTGATAATACCCCATCCTGCGGACCTCCTTTATTGACTATGACTTTAACAGTTTTGTCACCTGCTTCAGCTTCAGTCAGTCTACTGTTGAGTAAAGCTCGTATCCAATTGGAAGTGGTATTATCTATTCCTCTATTGTTAAGAGCCCTAATCATATATTCATGAGGTGTGTTGTCAAAAGCCCCCTCAATATCGAGAAAGACACAAAGTGCTATTTCTTTTTTATCCTGTGCTGCCTGAATAAAATCAGTCAGATGGCAAGACTTGCCCTAGTGATATTTACCAGGCGCGGAATCAGTGCCTCACCACTCCTTTGGAGAAGGATCGGGAAAATATCATCCGCACCCGGCGATATATATGGCTGAAAAGAGCTGATGGCCCATCTCAACCTCTCAGTAGTTTCTTTGGCCATCTTTCAGCCAATCTTGCTTGCTCTTCTAGGAAGAGCATCCATCTGCAAAGATGACGGTAACTGGATCGAGCTCCCAGGAAAGTGCACACGCAGCAAAAGGAGAGTGCGATCCTTTTCATTTGCCGTGAACGTCCCATCCTCAGATTTCAATGCCAGCTTTAAATCGACTTTGTTTTTCGCAAGAGCTCTATGGAGTCGTGCTACTTCAGGAGTCGATTCTACACTTTCACAAAAGGATCTAAAGCTAGTCCTTGTGGCTTGTCTGATCTCTTTGTTATAGATCGATCTCTTTTTTATATTCTCCCCAGTCCCCCGTACGCTTAGCTAGATTGAATGGCCGACGCACCTTAGTACGCCTAGTAGACAGACTAGAGTTCCACCAAGGAACATTCCTGCTGTTTTTCTTTGTTCTTAGAGGACAAGATAAAACATAGGATACGGAAATAATTTCATTCAGCTCATTGACACCATCCTCTAGCTCCCCCGGATTTTTATATATTCCTTGGATGTTTGAGGATGAGAGTAGTGAATGCACTGAACAATCGAAGAATTCCCAGTTAGTATACCTAGGATTTCTAAAAACTACCGTTTTTGTGACGACACCTCGTATGTCGAACTCAATTATGCTGTGGTCCGACAGAGAGGGTTCGTCCGAAACTTTCCAATTGTTAACAATATCAGTTAGATCTCGACTACAGAAAGTTTGATGAATAACTTCCTCCCTAATTACATTTCTAAAATTGGGTGTGCTCCCCTTATTTAATATATATATATATATATATATATATATATATATATATATATATATATATATATATATATATATAAAGTAAGTGATAATAAAAATTCTAGAACTGACTCACCCCGTTTATTGGTGTCACTGCTACCCCAGATGGTATTGTGTGCATTTGAGTCGTAGCCCACCAAAAGTGGAATCCTTTTGGATAGGCAATACCTCGCCAGCTTATAGACTTCTTCCGGGATGCCATTCATATCTCCCGGAAAGTAGGCCGATGCAACGACTATGTCGCGAGAGATCCCATCATCTATGTACTTTACCATGATGGGTGTGAGATCTCGCGACATGAATTCTGAAAGACAAAAGTAGTTAATATCATTTCTAATCAGGATACAGGTGCGGGGAATGTCAGCATTGGCATCCCATATTACCTTTGTAAACTTACTAGAAAGGCCCCTAATGCTGGCTGCTCTGGCATGATGTATATTTGCTCGAGCCACTTTCAGTCTCGTCATTTATGGAACAGGTTGTGACGGGATGGTGCTATTCCCATTTTCGTCCTCCTCGTCCATAGAGACATCCTCCAGACTGTGTACCGGTGAAGGACAGTATGCGGCCTCAGCCCCTATCTCAACACTGGGGGCCCTGGAAGAGATTTCCGGAGCCACAGTCTTCGGTTCAGCCTCACCTTGGCGAAGGCTACTACTCGTAATTACCTTTGACAGAGGTGGGATGTTTGTCTCCTCTACTTTCTCTGCCTTGGGTTTTTCTTGAGTACGCTTTAAACAACCGACCTTGATGTTGCTAAATCGGTAGTTCAACTCATACCCCGAGCTCTTTATTAATTGCATGGACCCATCATCTATTTCTACGGACAACAACTGTCCGTTGCCCCCGTCCTTGCAACTCCATACTCTCCAGAAATTGGTGTTCAGCCCAATATTTTGGCTGGAGAGAAACTTTTAGTGACACAGCTACCTCTTGTCCACTACTACGAGGGAGTGTCTCCCACTTTGGCGACCAAACTGACGCCCTCTCTCACTGTAAGCTACGTCACGACCCCTTTCAGCCATTCCACCGAGTCCGTCGAACAGCAGTCGATGCTCAGGAAGCCAGGCTTGAAGTGGATACCATCGAAGGAGAATTCTTTGGTCCACTCATCGACCAGCCTCTCAAGCAACATCTGCTCAACACTTGTCAGCTCCTCTCTAGTCAGGATGGTGTTCGGATAGTCAGCCACCTTGGTGACGGATACCACCTTAGCGTAGCTACCTGCTGCCTTGGACCCTCCACGACTAGGTGGACCTGACGGTGTTGCCGTCTTCCTCTTCTTGGCTGGGTCAAGATTAGGAGAAAAGGTGTTTCGTACCCTTTTCTTCATGTTCTTGTTTACATTCGGCTGTGATATTGTGCCAGCCGAATCCTTTACAACCCTGTGCTCCTTTGCCTTGGCAAGAGCATCATCTGGGTGCAAACCCTGAGACAGGTAGGTGAGGTACCATCTGACTCCAGCTCCACTTAGCTCCTTTCTTCTCGGGTCATCCAAACCCCCAGGTTGACCACGATCAGGAAGAGGGATTCCTCTCTTGGCCATCCTGGAGGCTTTCTCCGTGGTGGTAGGACGGGATGGATTACTCCCTTTGTCCCCCAGTTTTACTCCCAGTGTCAACAATCTCTCCTTAGTGGAGATGGGAGTTTGTTGAGTTGGTCCCATTTTTGCCCTGGCAGCAGCAGAAGTGGATGGCACATCATCGGAAGAACGTTTCCGAATTCCTGCACCACCCATCCTGCCTACAGTCATTGAGGGTCCCATAGGTCCACCCACTGTTTTGGTCACGGATGACTGTTCCGTTCATTGACCGCAGCAGCATTTGATTTGGGCTTAGCGGGTGATCTCACCCCACTAAGCATTGGCTCATCAAGGATTCTTTGCTCCATCTGATTTGCCAAATGAATTGCGGTGATGGCCCGCGGAATTTTTTGTTTATTTTTTTGGTTCTTCATGAAGATTCTTTTTGCGGAGAATATAAAGACCACTCGGAAAGAGATCCGCAATACCCGAGATAGGCTATTACCACCGAAGGACTCCTTTTATTCGGGGGCTCCGTTTACGACTAGACTATTTAACAGGGTCTCTAGCCTGGCAGATCATCAGCACGGGTCGCGTGACACCTTGATCCAGCCCTTACCTTTGAACCATAGTCAAGGTGTATTTCTCAATGCTGTACTATTAAGGAGTATCAAACACTGAGCGCTACATCCTGACCTTAGCTAGATCCAGTACCATCAGACAATTCATGCCATTGTAGGCCTATTACCAGCCGGTACCCTCGGGGAGGGTTCAGTCGAAGGATTTTCTACCGGCCTAATAGTGACAATAAGTTAAAACAAAATTGCCACAAAACCAACAATAGCAATAAACGTACATATATATTAAGCGGTAAGGGCGGCAAAATGAGTGTTTTATGCTCGCCACAGAGCGTGCGTAAGAATTCACAAAAAAATGAGATGGTTTCAGTTATGGAAACTCAAAGAGCTAGCTTTCCCATGAGTGCGTTCCCTATGATAGCCAATACCGGTCAATCTATGCCGGACTCTCTCAGAGAGCAATCTTCCAATCAAAAAAACCAAAAGGTTGATGGTATAATTATGCAAGGTGCCCTGTCCTGCTCAAAGCATCTCTCCGATGCCCTAACGACCAGAAACAAAATAATTACAACTCTATCCTCATCAAATGCAACAACAAATACAACCTTTTCATGCACAAATTCAATATGTGCAAGAAAACTCACTACAGCTTCGGCTCCACTTCTAATTACTGAATCTTGCTCAGCAGCAATTGCCCGTTTACCACATAACAGCATTAACACACTCACAATTACGCACCCAATAGGAAATACACAAAATGAATCACCATATAAAAGCCGTGGACTTACTGCTAAAATTCACTCAACAACATATCAGATAAATATATTGATTCACTCACAATAAAAGACCCAGTAGAGAATATAGAAACCGATCCACAATATAAATGTCGTATACAAATTCCTGTAGTGAAAATAAACCAAACTCCTAAACGTGCTAGATCAAGCCCAAAAAACACCACACAAAATAAACAAAAACAGTCTAAACTAGGGGGCATGATTTGCCAGCTAGCTCAAACAGATTCGCTCTACTATCAGAAGTTGAAATCGACGGTACTAGTCCACAAGAAAGGGACCAAAGAGTCCCGAAACCCCCTCCAATCTGGAGTAAATAATGCTCAACCATTACTAGAACTTTTAAAAAACTTTGCCATGAATGAATACCTCAAATTCCTCAAATATAGCGAGGTTAAAATTAAACAAAATTAGGAGAAGGGGACAAAACTATTACAAAAGCTCTGGCTGTAAAGAACAGAGAATTCCATATAAACCCAAACAGGAAAAAGACTTTAGCGTAGTATTAAAAGGGCTACACCACACAATTTGAACAGAAGAAATAAAAAAAGGAAGGTTGGTATTCGATGTTACAAACGTTCGAAATATAAAACAAATAATTATAAAGCATCCGTTGTCGATGTTTTATGTCAACTTAAAACAAACAAAAAATAATACAGACATTTATAAAATTGAAGCAATTATGCACATTATGCACAAAAAATACGAACCACCAAATAAAAAAAGTGAAATAGCTCAGTGCAGAAAATGTCAGAAGTATGGCTACACTATACACAAAATATTGCAACCATACTCCTCGATGCGTTAAATGCGTTGGGAATCATGCAACGACAGACTGCCCTAGTAAAGAAAAATCACAGGATGTGTAATGTGTGTTATGCGGAGGAAACCACCCGGCTAATTACAGAGGGTGCAATGTCTACAAAGAATTACAGCAAAAAACATTCCCCACGCTAAGGCAGAAAGTGTTTGAAAACACTAATTTTAACAAGGCCCCAGTTTCCGAAAGCTAACCAGTTTGCACATATGTGCAAATCGCCAAACAGAACACACAACAAGAGCAAACTTTAAACGAGTACAGAAGTCTGAAATCGGGTTAGACCGACTTCGAAATACCCTTTACCTTTTCTTGTGCGTGCAAGTTCAACAATGGGGATGTTTTCTTCATAAATCATCATTAGGAGCATTTTCACGGAAATTTTTGGTAGGGTACCTTGAAATGATTATATCGGCCCCGTTTCTTGTGTAAGGCTTTGTAGTGTCAATATAACCACTAACATAAAATTTCGTCCAAAAATATTGTATAGGTCGAAAGTTATAATAATATGCCAATAAAGGGCGTGGCTGTAAAAATAACACGGCCATTTTTTGTGCGGTGTTTAATGTTAGTACACGCAACATTGCTATGAAATTTCGTTGAAAAATCTTTAATAGGAACCTAGTAATGATATTTGGTTAATTGTGGGCGTGGCAGTCGTAATAATCTGCCAATATTGGGAATGCATGCTAGTACAGACCCAGAGTATACATATACCAAATTATTTTCATAAATCATCACTAGAAGCATAGATAGGTTAACTGTCTTTAAGTGGGGTCCCCAAAGTTCATTATATGGGAGGGAGACGTATCCTACCTCTGATCGACCCCGAAACTTTTATATGACTCTGTAGGGTCCATATACGTACTAATGTAAAATTTCGTCCAAAAAATTCTATAGGTCGTAGGTTATAATAAGAATGTGAATAGTAGGCGTGGCTGTAGAAATAATACGGCCATTTTTTGTGTGGTGTTTAATGTTAGTACCTGCAACATTCCTGTGAAATTTCGTTGATAAATCTTAAATAGGAATGCAGTAATGATTTTTGGATAATTGTGGGCGTGGCAGTTGTATTATGATCTCCATATTCTGCACACACACTTTTATGGACCCCATGTATATTTCTGCACATTTTTATTCCGCTGGCATCAACACGAGCATAGGTAGGTTTTAATTTTAGAACCGAAAGTTCCTTATATCAAAAGTGGACGTGTCTTTTCGCTGATCAGCCCCAAATTGTCGCAGATAGCTTTATAATGTCCACATGTTCCTTCCCGTAAAATTTCGTCCGTAAATCTCTACCAGATTTTAAGTTATTAATATTTGTTAATAATGGGCGTGGCACTACCGCCCAATTTTTCCACAGTGTTTAGTACGACTCACATCTCCATAACTGCCAAATAATGTCACGATTCCGTCAATTGGACCCAAGTTATAGTCATTATAAAAAAGGTGAAAAAAGTTCCTTATATGGGAGGTAGGAGTGGCCTTTGCCCAAATCGGCCCATATAGCAATCTGGTTCTGTATCTTTGTCCAGGCTACACTTTTGGCAAATTTCATTAAGATAGCTCTAACGGTGTAGAAAAATGTGGCCACAAACGGACAGACGGGCATGCGAGCAGACGGACAGACGGACAGGCGGACGGACAAAATAAAAATTGCTTAGAAAGTGATTCTGATCATATCTGTATATATATGTCCATACCTACCACGCCTCCTACTTGAAATTGCAACCCCTCTCAAAAGTACACAATTAGTATACCCTATTTACCTTTTTTAAAGATAAAGGGGATAACTAGCAAAGTGAAAATCAATTCGCCCCACATCGATCAAATGACATGACTGAATTAAAGAATATGCTGAAAAGCCATCTAGAACAAATGGGAACAATGCTCAATTTATTAACAACAGTGTTAGAAATCAACCAACTTAATGGAAGAAAAACTTAAAATTGTGGTAAGGAATGTGAACGCGCTTTCTCGTCATAGTAATGAAGTCAAAACATTTATGGAACAAAACAACATTTACATAATGCTAATATCTGACACACTTCACAAGAAAATGCTTCTTAAAAATAAATTAGTACAATATATATCACACAAATCTTCCAGCCGGCACATCATCATTAAAATCAAAATAAAACTCATAGTACAAGACAATTATGAAAAATCCCACATTCAAGCAACAAGTATAATAATACAGGAGAATATGGACTCCAACGTATTCCAATAAAAAAGAGCAATATTACCATTTTTTCAAACACTAGGTGTACGATTTTTAGCTGGTGGTGATTACAACGCTAAACACCAACTTTGGAGTTCTCGGACAATAAATCCGAAAGGAATAGAGCTACTAAAAACTATGCAAGAACACAACTTTACACACGTATCAACAGGTTAACCCACATACTGGCCATCGGATAGGAACAAAATTCCAGACGTCATTGAATTTGCTGAAGATATTGAGTTTGCCGTTGAAAAATTTAACAAAACTGTCCAATACGCTGCATGGAACTCTACCCCGGAGCCTAAAAACGCAAACTAAGAAGGGTGTGGCAAAGTGACAGGCATCCGAAAGACAAAAATAATTTTAATAGAGCTGCAAAAAACCTTAAGCGGTACTTGGCGCAGAAGCAGAATGAAGAAATACAGCACTCCTTGTCCACTTTGTCAGCAAAAGAGACCACAGATTACTTACTTTGGAAGGCGACAAAAAAGCTGAAGCAACCGACCCACCCGTGCTCCTCCTATCAAAAGCGGAAATAGCTCCTGGTCAAAAACTGATAGGAGAAAGCAATTACATTTGCAAACACCTTACTTGGGTCTGTAAGCCTTTTCCAGCAATTTCACAGCAAGAGGAAAATGAGGTATTTAATCTTCTTAATTGTCCAAGACAATTAGAGTTACCTATCACGACCTTTACAAAAAAGAAAATATAAAACGCTGTGCACAGGAGAAGTATTAAAGGAACTACCAAATAAGGGAATAAAATACCTAACATATCTCTTCAATGCAATAATTAGATGTGAATATTTTCCGCGACAATGGAAAGTGGCCGAAATTATTGTCACCCTAAAACCGGGAAGCCCTTGGAGGAAGTCACTTCTTATAGACAAATTAGCCTTTTGCTTGTTTGTTTCTAAAATGTTTGAAAAGCTCCTGTTAATCAAACTTAAATCAATTCTGCCGAAAAAGGAGATAATACCCAATCATCAATTTAGATTTAGGGAACACCACGCCACAACAGGACAAGTGCATCGAGTGTACAGCATAATAAGAAACGCTCTTGAGGAAAACCGTTATTGTTCAACTGCTTTCCTAGAAATAATACAGGAGTTCTATCAAGTATGGCACCCTGGCTTACTCTCTAATCTGAAAAAGTTACTACCTCAGACGTTTTATTATATCTTAAGATCATATCTTGAAAAGCGGCATTTCAGAGTAAAGGCCAATGAAGAAGTCACTGAACTGTTCTCTATAAAAGCGGGTGTACCACAAGGCAGTGTTCTAGGTTCTGTGCTCTACAATATCTACACGGCTGACCTTACACTGACGGAGAATACACAAATCGCAACCTACGCGGATGATACTGTTATAATGGCTACAAGCAGCAACAATCGGTACAAATTATCTCCAAGAAAGCTTGGATAAGCTTTAAATCTGGCAAAATAAGTGGAGAATTAAGGTGAATGCAACTAAGTCTGTACAAGTAACCTTCAGCTTAAAACAGAAGACTTGTCCATCAGTGATACTAAATGATTGTCAACTGCCCTAATCCGAAGACGTGAAATCTTTTACGAAGAGAAACAACTTGGAATCAAGCTTACTTCTCTATATTGGCTTTTGGGGTATAAATCCCAGTTATCGCTTGAGAATATACTGCTCTTTTATAAAAAAATCTTTAAACCTATATGGACATATGGTAATAATAAAAAGTAATAGCAAAACATTGAGAGATTCCAAGCAAAAGTATTACGCATAAAGGCGCGTAAAGGCTCCATGGTTCGTCAGGAATGAAATAATACGTCACGACCTAAACATCCTTACTGTCGATGAGGAAATATCAAGATAGAGCATTAAATACCAGGAACGACTAAGAAAACATCCTAATATACTAGCTTCAAATCTTCTGGAGAGGACAGGCACAACACGGCGACTGAAGCGTGCAACACCACTCAATTTATGATAATAATTTTCTTATGCAATAGTGCTCAACTAACCTTATGGGAGATTAGCACTGGCTCCTCTTCCTCATGTTGTTTTAAATAACTATTTAAAAAATAACTTTGTGTATTTATTTATGTAGTTTTTTAACGCAGTATCTCGACTAGCTCTAATTCATGGCAATGTTCATGTCTTAACATCAAAATGTTGAGTGGAGACTCCTTATGTTAATGTCATACCAAAAAAATTAAACAATCTGTCAAGACAGCAGTTCTGCTAGAAACCCTGACATAAATTTAAAGTTTCACTCGATTTTAACTTTTGTCTATTTAAAAATGGCACAAATTAAATTTAATAGAAGCAAAATAATTAATTTAATAGTTATTAATCGAGAATTTGAGTGTTTGTGCAATTACAAACTGTTCAATTTCTGATTGAAGTTTTTTTAACTCTCTTAAAGCATTCAATGCGAGAACGCATCTCTGTTGTTTACTGTTCAAAGCTATGAAAAAAATTAAATGCTCTAACATAATTTGCCCACTTCATATTCTGACAGCCGTCTGCTGCTCAGACATGAATATGAACATTGCCATGAATTATAGCTAGTCGAGACACTATGTAATATTGCTATTTAATTTGATTATTACCTATAAGGCCTACATAGACATCATTAATTATCCGTTAAAAGATTGCTGGTGGATTCTTTAATCCGAAGGGAAGTCCCAAAAATTCAAACTTTTTATTCATTGTTGAGAATGCGGTCTTTGGAATATCGGAGTCCTTCATTAGTATTTGGTGAAATTCTGACTTTAAATCAACGGTGGTAAACTACATTGCTTTGCCCAGATATGCCAATGTTGAATTTATATCTGGTAATGTATAGGTATCGGCGATGGTAACAGACCAGATACTTGAAATCAATTACCATCCTGTACTGCTTTTCAGCTGATGGTTTCGGCTTCTTTGGAACGATCCAGATGGGTGAGTTGTAAGTACTTTTTGATTGTTTAATTACGTATTGACTCAGCAACTCCTTTATTTGATTGTCCATTTCCTCCGCATACATGCAGGATATGGATAGCTCTTAGTATAAATCGGGTCCTCGGTTGCTGTTCTGATTTCGGCCCTAACACTTGTTTCCAACATCTCATGTCCATCAATCGGTCCAAAGAGCGGAGATTCTTAATAATCACAACCCCTCTCAAAAGCACAAAATTAGTATACCCTATTTACCTTTTTGAAAGGTAAAGGGTATAATACACCTTTTTCACTCTACCTTTGAGGTAAAATTATTTGTAGTTTTTATACCCTTTACCTTTAATAATAGTAAATACGGTATATTAATTTTGTGCTTTTGAGAGAGGTTGCAATTTCAAGAAGGAAGCTTGGTAGGTATGGACATATATATACAGATATGATCAGAATCACTTTCTAAGCAATTTTTATTTTGTCCGTCCGTTTGTCCGCCTGTGGCCACTTTTTTTATAATTTTATATTAGTGGTTATATTGACACTACAAAGCCATACACAATAAATGGGGCCGATATAATACCAAAAATTACCGTGAATATTCTCCTAATGATGATTTAGGAAGAAAGCATCCCCATTGTTAAACTGGCACGCACAAGGAAAGGTAAAGGGTATTTCGAAGTCGGTCTAACCCGACTTCAGACTTCTGTACTCGTTTATATGTTCCAGTCGGCCTAATCCACAATTATATTCGCAGACTATTGCTCGTGGTATTTCATATAGCCGGATTCCTCATACAACTATATTGTAAACTCATAGGCTATTGCAATATATGGATAAAGTGTGGTGGTTGTTCTTAATACAAAAAAAAAAATACATAATTTTCTATCTTATATATTCATTATCTTATAAAAAAAATACAAACTTGTCTACGCATTGAATACGCACCACAAAATTAAATATTTTTAATAATTTTCTTTGTCCAGCAACTGAAAACTATAAAAAACCAAACAATCGGTATGCGAAATAAAGATGAACTGCCTGTTCGTAGTACCAAAAATATGATATCAATTGCTGCGCAAAATAAAGTTAATTTGGGAGCTATAACAAATATAGCAGCTAAGAAATGTAAAAAATCAAATCCAGTATGACAAAAGAAATTCTGAAAGGTAACTATGATGAAAAAAGAAATGAAAGAAACCTGTTATCACAAAATCTTGCAAAATCTAATAGATCAGTTCAATTAACCACTTAAATGTCGCTTGTTAAAACTTGAGATTAAATTAATTAAACTAACTAAAACTAAAAGTCTAAGTTCCTAAAAATTATGCAATGGATTAGAGCATCAAGATGATTTGAAAGCACTTCATAACCTTCAAAATATACAAGTTTGTCTAATCACAGAAACTCATTTTACTATTCAATCATACACAAATTTCAAAAATTTTGCAACATATCATAACCACATAATTACGCTTGCGGTGGAAGTGTTGCTATTATTAAGAATAATATAAAACATTTCGAAGAAGAAGAAATCAATACAGAAATATATAATGCAACAAGCATAACTGTTGAATTCTCACAAAGATGGCAGCTCTGTTTAGTTTTTTAGTCATTCTCGTTCTTCTTATTAAAGTCGTTGAACTGTGCAGACGTATGTTTTTCTCCTTTCTCTCTCAAATTTTAATAAAAGAAGTTTGCAACAATTTGGTTATGGGCCCAGGCCGTGTCCCAATTGCGTAAAATATATTATATCATAATAAAATATAAATTAAAATATGAAAATTAACTCGACAATGTTTAATATTGAAAAGTTGGATAAGTCCAACTATGACTCTTGGTGTGTTCAAGTTAAAAGTACCTTGGTGTACAAGGAACTATGGGTTATGGTGACGGGTGCGCTGCAGCAGCCGAACAATGCAGATGGAAACGTGATTGAGCAAATAACGTGGAAGTCAGCCGATGAGAAGGACAGACCTACAATTATGTTGAGCATAACGCCTATGCAAGTAACATATGTAAAACGGTGCAAAGCCTACAAAGAGGCATGGTACGTTTTGAAAGAAATTCACAGGCCCAAAGGATCGCGAGAAAGATAGATGTCGTTATTTAAGCAGTTGCTGTGAATGCGCATGAGAGAATGTAAGTTAGTTTAACAGTTTGTAGGCAATTTTACGACTCTTGTTGAGAAACCATCATATATAACGATGAGAGCCCTTATATTTACCCTATAAAGAGCAGTAGGTCATTAGGGGAGTGAAGTAGTTATAGATCTCTCCATTGATTCCTTGCGGGAAGCTACCTTGGTATTTCACTTCACTGGAACCACGGACATTTACACCTTACACATTTAGTAAAAGCAGCTTAAGTCCTATCAGTTTTCATTTTCGTGTTAACTATACTACAGATGTCTTACTCAGATTAATTGTAAGTCCCAAGGAATATGCACCACTCAGCAATCATTCCAAGAGTCCTCAGTACGTTTGCACATACAGTCCTTAGGAATATTCCTGATGCCAGTTCACATACGTCATCCGCATATGCTTGGATGTGTATTTCGAGGCTCTATCAGAAGAGAGTCCACCACAAAACACTGTAGAAGAGGAGAGAGTACCCGACCCTGAGGGCATCCTCGAGCAAGTTGTGCCACAATGCAATTGTCGTTCGTCTCCCCAAAGTGACCTAGAGCAAGACAAGCAACGTAGATTTTCTTCAAGACCTTGTTGAATTTATCCCCTCCTCTCTTATACATGATCAGGGCCAGGTGATTTCACCATTTGAGCTGTCATCCTCCATCCTAATTCATGCGTCAGTAATGATGCTGCTACCCGGGATGTGGGGTTTCAGTAGCGAATTGTAAGTTTCAACTATTGAATTGGTGTAAGAACTATCAGACCTTGGAAGAGAGTCAATCCTAACTGTACGGTTCCGCTGAAGTACCCTGCACATCCTAGCCGACTCCTTCATGTTGTCAATTTCACTACAGAAACTTCTATAAGAATTTATTTTCATTGACATTATCCTTTTCGTGGTTCTAAAGCCTTATACAGAAGTCTTCTGGACCTTTTTCATAACTATGAAAGTACAGCACTCCACCATGGAGTTTAACCCTGCCTTCTAATTCTTAACGGACACACTTTCTTATGACTTCTATCAAAGTTCTCTTTACCTGTTGGATCGCCTCTTCGATTGTCGCAGTGGTCCTGAGTTTAGAAAGCCTGGGAATCGTCAGCAAGAACCCCAACCATTTACCAGTTCGCCTAATATGTTAGAAACCTATCAATTAGTGTTAGATCAATCACTTCTTGCCTTCTGTGCGTCACAAATGTCGGTTTGTTACCTACATTGTGTATCACAAAATCTGAAGACAGAATAAATACCAACCTCTTGTTACCCCGAGAGTACTGTGTTCTGTGCATTTGTGTCACAGTCCACAATCAGGCCCCAACTATTGGATACTGCGTACTGAAAGATATCTGCAACTTTCCTTGATGGTGGGTGAAGTACAGAATCGTAGGGCAGGTAGGCCGAGACAATAGCTGCCTCGGCCATGATCCCTCCCCGGTTGTACATTATTTTTGCGGTAACGACATCTTGAGAACAGTCTATGCATCGTGTGTCAAGCGGATGGTCGTGTGGGAGGGTGCAATCTTACCTTGATTTGCCTTCGGTATTGAGACACTAACACAATTACGTTTAAAAGGTTTATTTAATGTTTATATAAAAGAGTTTGTTTAAATACAATGGAGAGTGACAATGTATGAACCGATTAGTTTGAATGTTAATTAGCAACTGAACTTATTTGTGTCTGTCCTTCGTATGGGCAAAAGAAATGTCAAAAAAAACGGAATTCATAAATTAAAGAGTTGCCAGGACAGAAACAATAGAAAATAGGGTAACCAAAATAATATTAGGTGACAGTTCGGCCGACCTGACGATAGCTCGTCCTCGAGTTATAGAGTCTCATCTTCATCTAGGCATTCACCATTAGGGTCATCTTCGTAGTCATCATCAATCTCTGGAAATAGTATATGTACACCATGGTTTTAATTTATCGCTGCTGGCCACAGTACTAAACTTGCGTTGATTTCGTTGAGCACCTTCAATGTCCTCGATCACATATCTATCAAACCGCAAAACTTGCGTTATCTCATACGGACCTTTGTATTTAGCATCAAGTTTTCGCGATTCACCAGTACTCGGCATCGCACTTTCAATTAAGACTAGATCGCCTACATTATATTGATGTGGTGGTTTGTGTTTTAAATCGAATCTCGCCGTCCAGATTGCTCTAGCTGATGAAATATTCTTAACAGCCTCTTCTCGTCGTTTACTCGGCGTTGGAGTTTCGATGTCGATGTTATCATCATGGATTGCTGACAACAATTTATTGGCGATGATATCTCGTAGTGGGAAGTCATAAATAAAATTAATAGGTGCATATTTCGTAGTTGCGTTGACTGTTGTATTGATCTTCCACTGCACGTTCCGTAGTTCGTTGTCCCAGTCTTTGGAGTTGGATGATATTCTGAGATATAACAGCACAGACTGATTGACTCGTTCGGCAAGTCCGTTGGCTCTTGGTGTACGTACAGCGATCTTAATGTGCTGAATATCATTGCAGTTGCAATACTCCTTGGACACTGACGATGTAAACGCTGAACCCCGATCGGTGACGATTCTTCTAGGCAGACCAAAGTTTAATGTTAGTTGATTTAGAGCATCTAGTACTGGCTTTGTTTTCGTTGACCGGACAGGCACAATGACGGAATAAAGTGTCATTGCATCTACGATTACCAGGATATGCTCATAACCTCGACGACTTTTGATGAATGGCCCCAGGTGATGCATATGAATCAAATCAAAAGGTACTAGTGGGACTTCCATTCCGTACAGCTGACACTCTTTCCTTGCTGTTTCTCGGCTGCAGCAACACTCTACACATGACTTTATGTAGCCCTTAACGAAATTTCGGACTCGTCGAAACCAAAATTTTTGCCCTGGAGATATAGTCGGAATCGTTCACAAGCTTCTACTAGTGCTAAGATCTCCAGTTCATAGGCATGGTATTTGCTCTCGGCGTCACTGCAAATACGATTAAAATATGCGATGGGCCTCTTTGTCCCATTATCTTCTTGTTGAATCAAAATTCCGGCAAGCTTATTGCTGCTTGCATCAGTGTGAAGTTCTTGGTCCTTTTTAACGTCGTAGATACCCAAGACAGGTTTGCTGGTTATAGCCTTTGTTAAAGTTTTAAAAGAGTCTTTACATTTGGCGCACCAGTTGAAATAAACATCCTTTCTTGTTAATCTCGTCAGTGGAGAAGCAATATGACCATAATTCTCCACAAACTTACGGAAATAGCCAGTTAACCCCAAGAATCGTCTTATCTCAGTAACATTCATTGGTCTTGGAAATTCTTCAATAGCTATAGTCTTGATTTGTCCAGGACTTATTCCATTTTCATCCACTATGTGTCCCAAGAACGATACGCTGCTTTGCATGAAGAAACATTTCGAAGCCCTGAGTGTCAGATCTTCTTTTCGAATAATTTTAAGAAATTCTTCCAAATTGCGTAAACCTTCCTCAAATGTATCTGAGGCAACAATAACTTCGTCGACGTAGCTTACAACCTTTCCCTTTAACGGCTCTATTATCCTCGCAATCATCTTCTGGAACGTACATGGCGCATTCTTCAGCCCAAATGGCATACGGTTAAATTCAAAATGGCCATTGTGCGTAATGAAAGCCGTAAACTTTTTCGATTGTTCTTCCATCTCGATCTGGGAATAGCCAGACATCATATCAAGAGTGGTAAAGTACTTCTTACCTGACAGAGTCGACAAAACACCATCCACCGTAGGCATTGGCCATGGCTGTTTCCCGGTTATCGCATTTCACGCCCGATAATCTACACAGAGTCTGTCTTCGCCATTAGCCTTCGGAGCTAACACGATCGGAGATGCGTATAACGATGTCGACGGACGTATTATAATCAATTCCAACAATTCACTCACGATACGATCGACTACTTGTCTTTTTGGAATCGGTATTAAATACGGTTTTCTTGTGATTGGTGTGGGAGATGTAACCGATATCTCCATTTTCATCGCGCTGCATTTACCGAGTTCTCTTAAATTGTCACCAAAACACGTTGAATAACCATTTAATAATTTTACAAGTTTGTCTTTTTCGCTCGATCATAAATTTTCACCGCACTGAATATTATTCTCTGTTATAGCGTACACTTTGCAATTTCCGTTTTCAAGTACTACCCGACCATTTGATAGAATGTCCAGACCGATTACAACATCATATGTCATTTCATTGTCATCGATTCTAAGTAATTCCGAGTCATAACACTGTTTATCGATTGTCACTTTAACTTCATTTATTTTTTCCACACATTTATATTCACCTCCCGCGAAGCCTTGTAGTGATTTGTAACATTCTTTCACGTCTCGATTTAATTTTCTCGCAACGGATTGTTTGACGAGAGACACAGCACTCCCCGAGTCTATTAATGCATGATGTGTTGTCATATTTTGCATATATCGATTCACATTCGATGCCACGGACGTAATCATTGGCGCACACACAGTGCTTGTTGTTGCTGTCGGCGCAACAGCAAAGGCATTCGAATCAAAACAACACAACAAATCATTTGAGTCTAATCTTTTACTCTCATTTTCTCTTTTGTCATGTTCTTCCGAAAATGGTGGTTGTTTTCGACATTCCTCTTGTTGTGCTGAGATGCTGCTCGCATGATGCTCTACCAAATTCTCTGCACCCGAAGTGGCAGTTACAACATTTTCAAATTTCTCTGCAACAGAATACTGCAGAAGCAACACATTCGTACCCATCGTCGACGTCGTCGTAGAATATGTTTGTAATTGTTGAGTGAGCGACTCCATAGTTCGCTGGAGACGCAATACGTCACCCCGCAACCCCTCCATTATATTCTCCGTTGTCATTGGTACTACTTCGATCTTCTGCAAACTCTGTAGTTTCTCCTCCATGTCGTTGTCATGCACCCACCCTTTCGCTTCTCTCAGACGTTTAATGAGTTCTAATTTAATTCCCGATGTTTTCAAACCGACTTCGAGTAGCTTTTCTTTGAGCTGAACTATTGTCCACTTCTCCATACGATACGCACTTGATTTCACAATAGTTTTTTTTTTTTTTTTTTTTGTTTTCGTCTCTACCGTTTTCTTTCCGAAGACATACACTCAATACCGAACCGATACATATATCCCACTTCTGAAATTTGTCAAGCGGATGGTCGTGTGGGAGGGTGAGATCTTACCTTGATTTGCCTTCGGTATTGAGACACTAACACAATTACGTTTAAAAGGGTTATTTAATGTTTATATGAAAGAGTTTGTTTAAATACAATGGAGAGTGACAATGTACGATCGAACCGATTAGTTTGAATGTTAATTAGCAACTGAACTTATTTGTGTCTGTCCTTCGTATGGGCAAAAGAAATGTAAAAAAAAGGAATTCATAAATTAAAGAGTAGCCAGGACAGAAACAATAGAAAATAGGGTAACCAAAATAATATTAGGTGACACGTGCATTCTTTAAACCGTGACATGATAATATATGCACGCGGACTCATTCCCTTCACACTGAAGGATATGACCCCATTTTATTGCTTCTAGCTCACATATACGTTTATAACATACCCATGGTTCTTGGGATAATATTATTTAGTTTGATAGCTGTTGCTTAAAAATAAATGATGATACAACTGTACAACTAATATTTACAACTTAAAGAAAATTCACTTTCATACCTATTCAAATTAGCAATAAAGATAAAAAAATAGAGATTACGCCTAAATACTTTAGCATACTCATGCACTCAAAGTTAAATTGGTACTACCACATCAAACAAAAAACGAAACAAATAAAAGAAAGATTCCGTAAACTATATTGGCTAATGGGTAAACGATCTAAACTCAATTATCAACAAGTTTTTGTAACACAAGTTTATAATATAGCCAATTTTGTTATTCGGACTCCAAATATGGGGGACGTAACCGGTCAGACTTATCAAAAATTCAAAGACAGCAATGAAAATCTTGCGGATAATAAAAAAGACTGGTTGGTACACAACAAATAAAGATATACATCGCAAATTAAATATGATAATTGACGAAGAGATAAAAAAGATATGCAGATCGAAGAAGTAAACGAGCTGCTATATTTAGAAGATATCGCCAAACGCCGTTTGAAGAGAACAACCAAACGACCTCATGAACTAGGAAAATCAACCTAGATTGTGCATTATGTGCAATCAATATGTATATGTGTGTATTGTAATATATATAACAATTTTAATGTAAATTATTATTAGTGTATCACTCTTTGCCACTGTGATTTATATTAATTTCCTATCAAATTGTCAAATCATGTAGTATGTGTCAATATATGAGGTCTGTTCAAAATGTATCGCGACTTTTGAATTTTCGGGGACTCCGGATGTTCGAATTTTGATCTTTTTGTGGCGTTATGTTGGCACTCATGACCCTCACTTATGTTGACAATCTCGGCCATTTTGAATGTTCAGTCAGTTTTTGAAAGCTATTGTGCGTGGACGTGTTTTAGCTTGTCTTCGATTTTTGTCTATCACGAAAAATGGATCAAAGAATTTGTATCAAATTTTGTGTGAAAAACAACATAAAGTGCGCGGAAGTATTCCGAATGTTGACTATTGCATACGGCGAAGCTACTTTGGACAAAAGCAACGTTTATCGGTGGTACAAAATGTTTTCAGAGGGTCGAGGAGATGTGAGCGACGAAGAGCGTTCCGGACGCCTGAGCACGTCAACAACATATACATATATATATATATATATATATATATATATATATATATATATATATATATATATATATATATATATATATATATATATATATATATATATATATATATATATATATATATATATATATATATATATATATATATATATATATAAATATAATATATATATATATATATATATATATATATATATATATATATATATATATATATATATAGATTTCTTTTGCATGGCCACCACGGGCACGCTTCCAGAAGTCCAGACGCTGAACCCCATTTTCATCGGTTTGCAAGCATAAATCGGCCGATACTGCTGCAATTTCACGTTCGATATTCGTACGAAGTTCATCAATCGTCGCTGGCTTGTTGGCATAGACCATAGACTTGACGTAGCCCCACAGGAAATAATCTAACGGCGTCAAATCGCACGACCGAGGCGGCCAATCGACTGGGCCATTTCGTGAGATAACACGTTCACCAAACTTGGTTTGCAGTAAATTGATTGTGGCTTTCGCTGTGTGGCTTGTGGCGCCGTCCTGTTGGAACCACATGTCCTCCAAGTCCATATTATCCAATTGGGGAAAAAAATATTCGGTTATCATTGAACGGTAGCGATTCGCATTCACAGTAATGTGCCGGTCTTGATCATCACGGAAGAAGTACGGCCCAATGACGCCGCCGGCCCATCAACCGCACCAAACCGTAATTTTTTCGGGTTGCAATGATGACTCATGGAGTACGTGTGGATTGCTGTCTAACCAATAACGCATATTTTGCTTATTGACGAAGCCATTCAGCCAGAAATGAGCCTCATCATAAATTGGACGTAGCGCTCTTAAAGTTGAAGCGACTGACTCCGAATGGCGTCGTTTGCTGTCACTATCGATTTACTTTTGTAGCGTTTCTTTTGAAAAACCCATTATATATATATACGAGGGCGGATTGATATTGAAGCTACCTAAGTACGAAAAAAACATTTTTTTTTTTCAAAAACCATTTATTTCGCAACATAGTCTCCTTCTACTTCGACACACTTAGTAAGACGATAATCCAACTTTTTTTTACCATCTGAATAATACGATTTCGGGAACGCCTCAAAATACGCGTTAGTTTCGGTAATCACTTCCTCGTTTGAGATGAATCTTTTTCCTGTGAGCCATTTTTTCAAGTTTGGAAACAGGAAAAAGTCACTAGGAGCTAAATCTGGACTATAAGGTGGATGATTAACCAATTCGAAGTGTATTTCATGTAATTTTAGCATCGTATCTAATGCTGTGTGAACCGGTGCATTGTCTTGAAGAAAGAGCATTTTTTTCTTCTTTAAATGTGGTCGTTTTTCCTTGATTGCATCAATCAATTGATCCAATAATGCACAATAATACTTTCCTGTGATTGTGGATTCTTTTTCAAGATAATCTATGAGCAATGTTCCGAAATACAGTTGCCATAACCTTGCCAGCCGATTTCACTGCCTTCGCCTTCTTCGGAGCACTTCCACCAGCTTCCACCCATTGTTTCGATTGATTTTTGGTTTCAGGTGTGTAGTGGTGGACCCACGTTTCATCAACAGTTATTAATCGACGCCAAAAATCAACAGGATTACGCTTTATCATGTCCAAACACCGCTATGAAGTGGTCTGTCGAACTGGTTTTTGTTCGACACTGAGCAAACGCGGCACCCATCTTGCCGATAGCTTTTTCATATGCAAATTTTCATGCAAAATGTTGAACACACGTTCATATGATATGTTTACCATTTCAACAATCTCACGCAACTTGACTCGGCGATCATTCATAACGATATCGAGGATTTTCTTGATATTTTCTTCAGTAACTACCTCTTTTGGCCTTCCTGTTGATGGTATTGTTGCAGTGCTTGTTCGGCCGCGTTTAAATTCAGCAATCCAATATTTTACCATGTAATCTGACGGAGCAGACTCACCGTAGTGTTTATCGAGCTTTTCTTTGTCTCTTTCGCCGTTTTCCCTTTCAAATAATAGTGTTTAATCACTGCACGAAATTCGCTTTTTTCCATTTTTCAAGAAACACAAAAGTTGCTTACTTCAAACCACTACAACAAATAAACTAATCGATGAATTTGGGTGATATTTTAACAGCTGACGTTTGACAGATCACAATTTCTAAAAAAAAAAGTGTTTGTGTTTGTGCTGCCATCTAGCGCTAGGTAGCTTCAACACCAATCCGCGCTCGTATATATATATACTCGTATATATAAATATTATTTTTTGAAAATTTTCTTTTCATTTGTTATTTTTTGTATCTTCAATATAAATTGGACTAATCAAATTTTAACTCTAAAACTGTTTATTATTAAGTCCAGTGAATGCTAGACAAAACAAATTAGATTCTGCTATTGTTTCTGTGGATGTCTTTCACGTCTCACCTAATCGGCTGAGAGCAAGTGTGTCCCTCCTTCTCAGCCGAGTCTGACCTCTATAATTTAGAATATTGCGGGCCAGTGGATTTGGGTGGAACTCAAGCTGCTTTATGTACACGTATGTTGTCACATGTTTTGAAAACACAGTTTTTACCATCTGGACGTTTAGATCTTTGTGAATGCACGAGCGGCTGTAATCATTTGGAGGATTTTATTTTGTTGCCTTTAAATTTTTTACCCCATAACTGAATCCCGTAGCACCATATTGGTTTTAGAATCGAGTTGTATAGTAGAAGTTTACAGTCTAGGCTTATTGTCGAATTTCTCCCAATAAGCCAAATAATTTAAACTGTTTATACCCTTTACCTTTAAAAAAGGTAAATAGGGTATACTAATTTTGTGCTTTTGAGAGGGGTTGGAATTTCAAGAAGGAGGCGTGGTAGGTATGGACATATATATACAGATATGATCAGAATCACTTTCTAAGCAATTTTTATTTTGTCCGTCTGTTTGTCCGTCAGTCCGTCTGACCGTCTGTGGCCACTTTTTTTCTACACTGTTAGAGCTATCTTATTAAAATTTTCCAAAATTGTAGCCTGGACAAAGATACAGAACCAGATTGCTATATGGGCCGATTTGGGCAAAGACCACGCCTACCTCCCATATAAGGAACTTTTTTCACCTTTTTTAAAATGACTATAACTTCGGTCCAATTGATGGAATCGTGACATTATTTGGCATTTATGGAGATTTGGGTCTTATTAAACACTGTGCAATAAGTGGGCGGTATATATTAATTGCCACGCCCACTATTAATAAATATGATTAACTTAAGATCTGGTAGAGATTTACGGACGAAATTTTACGGGAAGGAACATGTGGACATTATAAAGCTATCTGCAACAATTGGGGCTGATCAGAGAAAAGACACGCCCACTTTTGATATAAGGAGCTTTCGGGTCTAAAATTAAAACTAGCCTACCTATGCTCGTATTGATGCCAGCGGAATAAAAATTTGCAGAAATATAAAATTTGCAGAATATGGAGATCATAATACAACTGCCACGCCCACAATTATTCAAAAATCATTACTCTGTTCCTATTAAAGATTTATCATCGAAATTTCAAAGGAATGTTGCAGGTACTAACATTAAACACCACACAAAAAATGGGCGTGTTATTTCTACAGCCACGCCTACTATTCCCATAATTTTGGACGAAATTTTACATTAGTATGTGTATGGACCCTACAAAGCCATATACAAGACTCGGGGTCGATCAGAGGAAGGATACGCCTCCCTCCCATATTATGAACTTTGGGGACCCCACTTAAAGACAGTTACCTTATCTGTGGTTCTAGTGATGATATATGAAAACAAATTGGTAGATGTATACCCTGGGTCTGTACTAGCACACATTCCAAATATGGGCAGATTATTACTACTGCCACGCCCACAATTAACCAAAAATCATTACTAGGTTCCTATTAAAGATTTATTAACGAAATTTCACAGGACTGTTGCGGGTACTAACATTAAACACCGCACAAAAATGGGCGTGTTTTTTTTACAGCCAAGCCCACTATTGGCATATTATTATAACTTACCTATACAATATTTTTTGACGAAATTATATTAGTGGTTATATTGACACTACAAAGCCATACACAAGGAATGGGGCCGATATAATCATTTCATGGTACCCTACCAAAAATTACCGTGAATATACTCCTAATTATGATTTATGAAGCAAACATCCCCATTGTTGAACTTGCATGCACAAGAAAAGGTAAAGGGTATTTCGAAGTCGGTCTAACTCGACTTCAGACTTCTGTACTCATTTTAGTTTCATTTGGATCAAGTTTGCTTCTATCTGGGTTTTCCATGTTAATCGACGATCAAGATGAATACCGAGGTATTTAATATCGTTGTGCAGCGGTATAGTCTGGGTGTTGATATGGATAGGCGGGCATGTTTCCCTGCGCAATGTAAATGTAATATGTACACATTTTTGTTCGTTCACCTTTATCCTCCATTGTTGTAGCCATTTTTCCAACTGAAGCATCCCGCAAATTCTTGTAATTTGCGGGATGCTTCTTGAGGGGTTTCGTGGACTCGTAGGAAAGCTGTATCATCAGCGAATGTTGATACGTGGATATTATTGCTTATTGGCATATCAGAGGCGTATATCAAATATAAGATAAAACCCAAAATCGGCTTGAATCGGTTGAGGTGTGCTCAGTAAAGTACCTTCTTTGATGATAAATTTTCGTCCAGTTAAATAGTTTTTAAATAGCTTATGAGTGTTTGCGGGTAAGTTTTGCTTTAATTTCAAAATTAAATCTTCATGCCATACTTTATCAAAAGCCTGGGAAACGTCAATGAAGAGGGCAGAACAATATTTCTTTTCTTCGAACGTTTTTCTAACTACGTTTACAAGTCTATGTGTTTGTTCAATAGTGCTATGTTTTCGTCTGAATCGAAATTGATGATCTGGAATGCATCCATTCTCATTTAGTATGGGGGTCAGCTTGCTCATAAGTAGTTTTTTAAATAGTTTTGACATATTAGATAATAGGCTAATAGGTCTATAAGATTCTGCTTTCGTATGGTCTTTCCGGGCTTAGGCATAATCAACGAAACCTTCCATTCAGTAGGACACTGTTGGAGGCTTAAAATAGCATTAAAAATGAAAAGATTTTTTTTCTTACTATACGGGGCAGTTCTGAAAGCATCCTATTACTGATTTTGTCATTACCTGTGGCTTTCCTCGAGTTTAAGCCAGCAATAGCGGTTTCAATATCCCGAATATTAAATCTCAGAGGAATCGCTGCTTCCGCGACCACAGTTGGCAGCTCAATTAAATCAGCAGATATGTTTGGAGTGAAAACGGTTTTCAATTATTTACAAAAAGATTCCCTTTTTCAGCGGCAGTTCTTGCCCAGGCTCCGCCCAAAGTTCGTAGGGGAGGCTTACATATCTCAGATTTTTTAAGTCCTCTGGTTGCTCGCCATAGCGAATAATCTGTTTGTGGCGTTGCATCCTTGGAGAAATTTCTGCAGAGATGCTGATTTTTTATATTCTAATAATTTTCTAAGCTGTTTGGTACATTCTTTGAGCCTGATTTTTAACTGCGGGGATCTGTATCGTTGCCATTCTCTTCGCACTCTACTTTTTTCTCACAAAAGCCATTCTACATTGTATTATATCTGACCTGTCGGTTGGTGGAAATAGCATGTTCAACAGCTTGTTTGAGGATTGCATCCAGCTTTCTAATAGAGTCATCTATGTCTGCAAGCGTTCTTAACAGCATGTTATCGGTGCAATGGGCACTGAGGTATTTCCTGTTAATCAACCAGTTAACATGTGTAACTGTCGTCACCAAATCACCAGTTTCTCGAGGGGTTCCGTATGGTAACAATAGTGGGAGAATGATCTGAAGATAATTCTAGTGAGGCCTCAACTAGAAACATTTCGCTGGGAACGCCCTTTACCACTCCAAAATCAATAACATCTGGAGTCTTTTTTTGGTTGTCCGCATGAAATTACTTTTAACCCAATTTTAGTAATTGTATCAAACAGAACACGTCCCTTCGGGGTGATTAGCCGTGATCCCCAGAAAGTATGCTTAGCGTTGTAATTACCAGCTGCCAGAAAACGTGGTCCTAGTGATTTATAAAAATGACTGTATTGACTTTCTGTGATTGAAAATCTAAGAGGAGAATAAATCTATGAAATCACCAGGTCCTGGTGGAAATTTTCGACGCAGTAATTTGTTGCCTGAAGGTAATCCTCCCAAGTGTCTCCCAGAGAATAGTGTTTGAGTCGCGACTTGATAAATATTGCCGAGCTACCACAAGCACTTCCTCGGGGGTCCTTGGTTTCGTATAAAGTGTATCCATTTATTTTGAAAAAGCTTCTAGACGTCAAATCTGTCTCAGAGATCAGCATTACGTACATTTGTTTATCCAATAGGAAATATTCAAGTTCGTTTTTATGTTGGCGGATGCCGTTTGCGTTGCAGAAACAGATTTTTAGATTCATGGTTTGTTTAATACCGCCTGCAGCAGTGTAGATTGTATTTTCAACATTTCCTGCATCATGCAGGTCATGTTGATTGTAAAACTATTTACTGACTGAATTAAAGTCTCTATTAAAGCTCTATTAAAGCTAATATTAAAGCTCTATTAAAGCTAAACTGAATTAAAGTATCTATTAAAGCTAAAATTAATTCTGTGGATTTCGTTTGCTGGTTGCTCTTTTTGCACTATAGTCTGGCTAGACTTTAAAATATTAGCGTATGAAAATTAACTGGTAGATTGGTTGGGCTGACTGTGGGAAATTTGAGTTAAGCAGATTCATAGGCTGAGTGGATGTAGGATTAGATTTTTTGGTCAAAGATCGACTTACGTGCGCGAGTTATGGTAGAAGATACTCCAAATTTAAATATAAGAAAAACAGACAAGCCCAGCATATTCTGAGCATGCAAACAGAATATGCTGGTGAAAAATGTAGGCAGGTACACACCAAAGCGGCTCAAGCTGCATAGCAAAGAACGCTGAGCTCGCATATTATAGTTAGATAAGAAAAGGAATGCAAAGCTGAGTATGCTGATTCAGCTTTGCCTAAGAAATATAGCATAAGAAATATAGCATAAGATATTTGAAAGAGCCAGTGGTGACTGAGCAGCAGAATAATAAAGACGTCTGTATTTTTAAATCCGTTACAATATACGGAGAATAGAAAAAGCATACTGTTTCTTTTTGATTTATACCTATACCCAATAGTTACTCCTCGGTTTAAGGAGTAGCCAGAGGATTAAGGTGCCGGACCACTCACCATAACTATAACTTGCGTAAACAGGGCACCCCCTATAGTTGGCAGTGTAGTTTCCACCGCAATTGCAACATTTTTTATTTTTGCTTCATCTTTTGGTTTGACACATTTGGCGGTACCATGGAAGTCCCCACACACTACGTAAACGGAGGGTAACTTGCAGTAAGTCTTAGTATGGCCAAATTCTTGGCAGTTCAGGCACTGAACGGGTCCTGCACGTTTATGCGGTTCTTCTACAGTTACTCTACGGTACAACAAATATTTTAGCTTATAAATGGGGTGAGGTTTGTTCTTCTTCAGTTTCATATCACATGGTTCTAATTCCACCCGAAATAGTGGTTGTGGGACTCTGTCTCTGTTTCTGATATAGGTAACATTTTCAACTTTGAAGCCATTGATTTGCAAGCCTCCCTTTACCTCCTCGGAGCCACGCAGGAGTCAATGCTAATAATCTGTAGACCCTTAGCGCTTTTTAGGTGGTAAGTGAAGAAATTTTAAATCTGAAACAATTTTACGGTAATCATTTTCCTGGTTTACCTGGATTTTCATTTATATATATATACTCGTATATATATATATATATATATATATATATATATATATATATATATATATATATATATATATATATATATATATATATATATATATATATATATATATATATATATATATATATATATATATATATATATATATATATATATATATATATATATATATATATATATATATATATATATATATATATATATATATATATATATATATATATATATATATATATATATATATATATATATATATATATACGAGTATGTATATATGTATATAAATATATATATATATATATATATATATATATATATATATATATATATATATATATATATATATATATACGAGTATATACAGAAATTAATGCTTATAACGAACTTTAAGGGACCGTTAGCTTTGTTCCTTATAAGCGATAGATCGTTATAAGAGATATTGTAACATGGTTATTTAGCACCTTTTTTCTATAATTTTTTGTTGTAATAGATTCATTTTAAATTTTATGTTCAATTTTCCTAATGGAATCCAATGACATCTCGTAGAATCTTCCTTGCATAGTAATAAAGCGCAGCAGCTTTTTACTGCTTAAAATTCTGCACCGATTGTTACTGCCTCTCCCTGGACTGCAATCTCTGAAACGAAATAAATATAAAAGTAAGGAGTACATACTCTTAGGTATAATATACAAATTAAAGCGTTGTTAGCTTCATGGCAAATTGCTTGCAGTGTGATTGTTGGTGATGGACTGTAGAATATCTTCGTCCGCTAAAAGCGTATTAATCTGTCGTCAACTGACGCAAAATCTTCTAAATTATACGATCCGACAATATCTTCATTCGACTGAATGCGAACAATCCAATCATTTATATGAATTTCGTCCCCTGCATCAAAATTTTCTTTACATTAGACTAAAGCATTTTCCTTTTGTCTTGTATACACTAATAGCAAATGTCTTCTTTTGAGTATCAATAATTTGAATTAAAGAAAGGATTTGAATTTTTCAGTAGTGTTCTATTAAGGTTTTTTTTTATTTTTAGATCCATTTGTTGCAATACGGCAGTGATCTTCGCTGGTTAAAACACCAACTTGATAGCTACACAGACCTCGATCATTAAATATGCTGTGCAGTTATCTACCAAGATCAAAATATTTGTTTTTTTTTAAATTTATCTGTCCCAATTTTGTAAACACTTTTCAAAAATATCGGATGTGATTCGTATAGTTTTCGTATAAAACTGGTAACTTTTTATATTTTTAAAATATCTTGGATTTTTCGATTTTCCAATGAAAAGTTTTTTTTCATATTACTATTTCATATTTATTGTAACAACTCATAGAGACTAAAAATAAGAAATTATATCTCAAAACTAAACAACAATGTTTCATCCTCCATACCACTGTACGGAGAAGATTTTATTGAACACTTATTATTTTAAGAAAACAATAAAAGTAAAGTTAGGTACAGAAATAGTATATAATAATAATGATAAATAGTTATTCAAAAATTTCGAAGGTAGATCTGCTCTCTTCAAACGAGACGTGGGCATGGTTTGTAGCAGTTTCCTTGCTAGTATATTGGGGTAAGTCGATAATTTGATTTCATACTTCTTTATATTTTTGAGTGCACCTGAGCTATTAAGGGCACACCAAGATCGCTGTGGATGTTTATATTATTCACGTACCATGATGCACCAGTGAGTATTTTTAATTGAGTCATTTGAAACCGTAGTGTTTTTAATTGAGTCCTTTGCAACAGTTCGGTGTTTGATGTTTTTGTTTCGCCCCACAGCTGAATTCCATATGTCCAGATGGTTACTATTATGGGTTTATATAAGACGATTTTGTAATCAATGCTCAGTTTATAATTTTTATTTAAAAGCCAGTTAACACTTACAGCTTTTTATTTAATATGCGCTCTTTTCTTTCTAATAGGATTGCTCCATGTAAAGCGTCTGTCAAGGTGGACACATAGATATTTCACTTTTGTCTCCTGTGGAATAGTTTTGTTGTTGACTGTGATAGCAGGGCACTTTTTTTATTGAGTGTAAATGTTATATAAGTGCTTTTTAGTTCGTTTACGCCAGTTCAAGAGACATTTTTCAACTTACTGGCAAGATAAAAACGCAATGTCATGGGCATAAGTTGAGGTGAGTAGGTCTTTGTTTGTTCGTAGATCTGCGGTATATATTGTGTACAGTATCGGGCCAAGAACACTTCCTTGTGGTACTCCAGCCATTATGTCAATTTTTGTCGAAAGGTAAGCTTCATATTTAACTATATACGAGTATATTATATATTATTATGTTTGCGACTTGGAATTGATGTTGAAAATTGAGGATGTGATTGTTGTTGCTGTAGCTGCAGTCAACTGTAAGTACGGAGAAACCTTGGACTTTAGCTATCATTATTTCTGCCTCTTCAGAAAATGTACACACTGGCCTATGAAATAATGGCAGGTACGAAGGTTTCATTTGTTCTTTGTTGTGTTCTTGGTCTTCTTCTCCTTCTTCTACCTTCAATTCATCGTCCGCTTCTGTTACCTTTTTGTTCGCTGTAACATTTGATCTGCTTTTCTGATTGATAGATATTTTTGTTCGTTTCATGCATTTTTTGCCCATCACTGGCTTCAAGCAAAGTTACCATAAATTCAAATACAGTTAGATTCCGTTCCAAACTGAATGTTTGGAAGTTTGGGCCACAGTGGTTGTAGAGCTAACTTCAATTTTGAAACTGCTATTCCATCCAATCTACCGTTTACTGTTCTCAGGGACGATGGTTTGTTTCATTCTCTGATTTCGATGTTGGAGTAAGCTGGTTTAAAAATCATATTACATAATGAAGCCACCAGGATATTCTTGTTAGCCCAGCAATGCCTTAATATTAATATATCGAACTTCTTTCTGTATATTCTTCATTAGTTTACCGAAATGTTATTTTTCTTTTTGTCTATTACATTTATTTCATTATAAATTTTGACTTTAAAAAATCACTTTCTGTAATTATAATTATTTTATAAACTATTTTTGTTTTTATTTAAACTTTTACATCAACTATATTTACATCAACTATATTACAGAAACAATTACTGGTAACGACTTTGTACAACGAATAAAACTGCAGACACTAGGAGAACCGATAAGTAACTCCTCTTTATCTGCTATACCTTTAGGTGTTGTACGCACCCGGTCACATTCACTGAGCAACTATTTCACATATGACACGAGCAAAAATAAAATTCAAACCGGTATCGATCGTTACATCACAGTCACAAAAAGTCAGAGAAGCCCGAAATCAATATTGCCAGGAAATCAATCAAAAAAATGCTGATACGGATATTGTCAACTCAAACCGTTTTGCTCTCTTAAATGATAAATATGAAGAATCAGTCAAACCTGTGAATACAGCGAAACCTCCTCCAATATATTTAAGAGAACAAAATTCAACCACCTTAGTCAGGCGCCCTTGTAGGTAGAGGACAATTTCATGTTATTCCTCTGTTAAAAGGGACCTTACATGAGACCAAGATTCAAATTTATGAAAAAGGCAATTTTCGTAAATTGATAAAAGATTTATATTCAAGTAAAATAAACTACTATACTTATCAAATGAACTCTGCCAAAGGGTTAACAGTTGTCATCAAAGGCATAGAGCATTCTGTTGGCAATGAAGAAATTACAGCTTCTCTAAATGATGAGGGATATGCGGTCAAATCCGTTTTCAACATACGCAATCGTAACAAAGTGCCCCAGTCCTTATTTAAGGTAGAACTTGAACCAGAGAAAATTAAATTTAAAGGTGAATATCACCCCATCTACGCATTAAAGCATCTGATCCACCGCAAAATTACTGTAGAAGAGCGTAGAAAATATAATGGTCCGGTTCAGTGCCATAACTGTCAGGACTATGGGCACACTAAAGCATACTGTACTCTACGTGCGATCTGTGTAATATGTGGAGATATACATGCATCTAAAGATCGTGAAAAAAAAGGGAGATCACACAGTGAAAATATGCAGTAATTGCGAAGGTAACTATACGGCAAATTATAGAGGCTGCTCAGTGTACGCAAGCGAGTGGAGAGATCGTTCATCCTCAAATCGACATCTAGCTACTCATCAAAATGACATATGACAAAGACAAACTTTTGGTCCCTTACACGAGAACCATCAGCATGAGAGTTACTCTGATGTTGCAAACAAGCTATACAATAAAGTGAATAAAGTGACACTTGGTGTATATTTAGTACTAACCAGCATAACCTAATGCAACAAATGATGAAAACAGAAGTGTCGCTCCTGCAAAAAATTCTTTCCAAAGTATGAATTTATCGTTGAAATTTTGCTCTTGGAACGCAAACGGAACTGGCTGACTTTCTGACAGCTCAACAAAAATATATAATGCTAATATCTGAAACCCACTTAACAACAAAAAACAACTTTACAGGATATACATTTTACGATTCAAAACATCCAAACGATAGAGCGCGAAGGAAGTGGTTTACTTATATGTAGTAGAATGAAGCATGTATCAGGTTTTTCAATAAGAGCGCTACAAACAAAATAGAACAAAACCGGTTTTAGATATCAATGAAATTATTTATTCCTGTGAAAGTACGTTCGATGCCATTATGTATGGAACTCGATTTCTTTTGCATGGCCACCACTGCAGAAGTCCAGACGCTAAACCCAATTTTCAACGGTTCTCAAGCATAAATCAGCCGATACTGCTGCAATTTCACGTTCGATATTCGTACGAAGTTCATCAATCGTCGCTGGCTTGTTGGCATAGACCATAGACTTGACGTAGCCCCACAGGAAATAATCTAACGGCATCAAATCGCACGACCGAGGCGGCCAATCGACTGGGCCATTTCGTGAGATAACACGTTCACCAAACTTGGTTTGCAGGAAATTGATTGTGGCATTCGCTGTGTGGCTTGTGGCGCCGTCCTATGGTTCCACATGTCCTCCAAGTCCATATTATCTAATTGGGGCCAAAAATATTAGGTTATCATTGAATGGTAGCGATTCGCATTCACAGTAATGTGCCGGTCTTGATCATCACGGAAGAAGTAAGGCCCAATGACTCCGCCGGCCCATAAACCGTACCAAACCGTAATTTTTTCGGGATGCAATGATGACTCGTGGAGTACGTGTGGATTGCTGTCTAACCAATAACGCATATTTGGCTTATTGATGAAGCCATTCAGCCAGAAATGAGCCTCATCAAAAATTGGACGTAGCGCTCTTAAAGTTGAGGCGACTGACTCCGAAGTTCGGTAGTAAATTTTAATAATTTCGACTCGTTGTTGGCTAGTATATCTTTGCATAATGAAATGGTAAACCTTACTGAAGAGAAATGTCAAAAAAGCGGGAAAAAATATGGCGTCGTTTGCTGTCAGAATCGACTTACTTTTGTAGCGTTTCTTTTGAAAAACCCTTTACAAGGTTTTTTCAAAACATATCGCGAATTTTGAATTTTCGCGGGCTACGGATGTTCGATTTTCGATCTTTTTGTGGCGTTATGTTGGTTCTCATGACCCCCACTTATGCTGACAATCTCGGTTATTTTGAATGTTCAGTCTGTTTTTGACAGCTATTGTGCGGGGACGTGTTTTAGCTTGTCTTCGATTTTTGTCTATCTCCTCAATCGTGGCGTTGCGTCGTCCCTTCATCGTCCTTTTCAGTTTCGGGAACAAGAAAAAGTCATAGGGGGCCAGGTCTGGGGAATGCGGTGGCTGCGGCATTATTACAGTGTTGTTTTTGGCCAAAAATTCGCGCACAAGTAATGATGTGTGAGCAGGGGCATTATCATAATGCAAAAGCCAATTTTTGTTCTTCTACAACGTTTCTGGCGGATTGCTTTTCGCAAATTGCGCATTACTTGAAGATAATATTCGCGATAATTTTGAACAAACCTCGCAGTCCTTGAAAACGTCAGCGAAATCTACCTGCAAGCAACTAACTCCAAACTATTAGAAGGAAATATCACCATATCCGCCATCTACTGTCAACCAAGATTTTCAATTAAGTCTATTACCTTCCAAACTTTTTTTAAGTCACAAGTTCTTTGTAGCAGGTGATTTCAATGCAAAGCACTCATTGTGGGGATCCCGCATTGTATCACCGAAATATAGACAACTTTATGATGCCATAAGTACCTTGGGTCTAGGGTTATGTCAACCGGGGAGCCAACCTACTGGCCGTCTGATATCAACAAACGACCAGACCTCATAGACTTCGGTGTGTTTAGAAACATAAAAAAGGAAAACATTACCACTGACACTTCGTTTGATCTTTCGTCTGACCACTCGCCAACATTCATTCATCTGAAAACCTCATCAGTGTCTTCAAATTCCAACTCTGTTCACCTGACAAATAGATGCACTGACTGGCTTAAATACAAAAAATTTATAACTACTCACATTAACTATAAAGCCTCCCTAAAAAATGATCGTGACATCGAAAATACCTTGAATGACCTGATAAATGTTTTAAAGGAAGCCGCATATTTATCCAACACACCCATAACACAAAAAGCTTCACTATTGTACCGTCCTAGTGATGTGGAAAAATTGGTTAGAAGAAGATGAATGGTAAAATCATCGGTCACGAAAATTGAAGAGTGAACTCGCGTGTTGCACCCGTAAACTAAAAAACATATTGAAGCAGAAACACAAAAAATCAGTTGCAGACTATTTTGGAAGCTTAAGTCCTCTTAGCGATAATTATTTTTTTTTAATTTTTTAATTTTTATTTTTTTTGTAACGAATTTTATACCATATACAGAAACGTTTTATAATTGCACCTAGTAAATACTGGTAATACTAACTAGCAATTTTGTTCCAATAAATTAAACAATTAAAAGAAAAGCGTTAATTATTTTATGTACATGCTAACATATAACATATAAATAAAATATCGGCTACTCGAGTTCCATTAGGTCTGACACTGTTTTCCATTTTAGCCGCCTACGCTGTGAAGTCATCAGGAGTAAACTGGATGCTGCCACGTTGACAAGCAATTTCAGTCGCTGTTTGTGAGAAATGGCAAATTTTTTTGCCACATCAGTGACATTTGGCATGCCAAGATCACGATGGAGATCGCTATTTCTACATACAATACATACAATACATCGCAACACTTTATTTTGAAAACGTTGGATAGTGGCAATGTATATTTCACTAGCACATCCCCAAAATTGGATGCCATAGGTCCAGGTCGGCTTCAGTATTTGTTTATATACCATTAGTTTGTTGTGAATGTGAATTGACAGGGTAGAGTGTCTGCCAATAAGGTGGTACAATTTGTTGAGTTTCAGGTCAAGCTCCTCTCGTTTTTTCTTTACGTGAGCTTTCCAGCGCAATTTGACGTCGAGTGTAATATCCAGGTATTTGGCTTCGTTGACATGTGGGATCATTAACTCATCCATGAAAATCGGTTTGTAAGGTACATTTTTCAGTGAAAAAACTATATGCGCTGATTTGGTTTTGTTTAACTTAATGCGCCATTTCTTAGCCCATGAAGCAATACAATTAACAGCCTCTTGTAGCTTAGCCGTCACGTCTTCGATAGTGTTACCTGTAGCCAGAACACAAGTATCGTCCGCAAATATTGCGGTTACTTGCTGATTTGCTGTTGGTAGGTCGTATGTATACAGGAGGTACAGCAGGATGCTCCCTTGCGGTACACCAGCACTAATTTTTCAAAGAAGAATGGGCGTTTTCGTACTTAACACTAAGGTACCTGTCATCAAAGTATGATGAAAGCACCTCGCAATATTGCATTGGCAACAATGTCCGCAGCTTTTTTAATAGACCTGCATGCCACACCTTATCGAAAGCTTGTGAAACGTCTAGGAAGACGGCGGAACACACTTTTTTCCCTTCCAACGCATTTTCGACCATATTCACAACTCTGTGGATTTGATCAGTTGTCGACTGATTTTTCCTAAAACCAAACTGGTGAGCGGGAATCAATTTTTTATTCTGAAATATTGGTATTAAGCGCGTTAAAGGCAATTTTTCAAATAGTTTTGACAATGCTGGCAGTAAGGATATTGGGCTATACGATGATACGTCGTTGAGTGATTTCCCAGGCTTGGGACACCATAATGATTACCATGATTACCTCTGAGAATTTCCAATATATAGGAACATGCCTCAACCTGAAGCACATATTAATTAAACAAGACAGATAAGAAATGCAATTATTGGGCAGTTTACGAAGAACTTCCGTCGTTATTAAGTCAAATCCTGGCGCTTTTTTTAGTTTCATTTTATGAATTTGCTTACCAACTTCTTCGGGAGTTACTTGAGTAATGTGGGTATCGCACTCTAGCCAACTTTCATTAATAACTATTTCATCATTTTCTTCATTTGGACTAAAGTTCTTTTCAAGATGTTCAGCAAACAACTTTGCTTTTTGTGCGCTTGTTTTGGCCCACAGTGTATCGTTGATTTTAACTGGAGCACAGTGTTGTATTGGCTTGCTGAATGATTTAGCCGCCTTCCACAAAGAGAACTCTGTGGTCTTGTCAGCTGTAAGATCCATCAGAAATCGATTAAATGTATCATTATTGAGTGACTTGATTGCTGTGTGTAAATGTTTACAAAATACATGGAAAAATCGATGTTCTCTTGGGCGCAGAGCTGTATTACGACCTCATAGAAATGGGCCAAATCAAACTTTCCAAAACACAACGCTTGGTTGGGTGATAAGTGGAAAAATTGGCCAAAGCTCAACAAAAACAGCAACATGTGCAGTCTACACTGGTCAGGAGAATGGTTCCCTCAACGACACTCTTGAAAAATTCTGGCAAATTGAAGGATGTGATTCACCGAGCTGTAAGTTTACAACCGCCGAGCGTCGCTGTGAAGAACATTTTCTGCAAAATTATCAACGTGATATCAATGGGCGCTTCATAGTGAAATTGCCGTTCCAAACCACTCCAAACCAACTGGGAGAATCGCAGAAGTTAGCTCTGCAACGGTTCATGACAATTGAACGAAAAATGATAAAGATTCCTGAATTCTAGGCCCAATATGTAGCCTTCATGCGAGAATACGAGAAGCTTGGTCATATGGAAGATATTGATATAACTAGCATCAAGAGTTCCCACTACTTTCTTCCACATCATGCCGTTTTGAAGCCAGACAGCTCAACGACAAAGCTAAGAGTCGTATTCGATGCTTCAGCCAAAACATCAACAAATGTCTCTTTAAACAATCTTCTGGCAACAGGACCAACTATCCAGGAAGATGTGTTCACTATTCTTTTGATGAGATATTTGTTTTAACTGTTTTAAGTTTCACTGTTCGGACGTGTTTTTGTACGCTCAGTGTTTGATCGGATTTACATATTTCTCAAATATTATTTTGTTGTATTAATATTATCAATTAAATCAAAATAATCTCGAAAAATTTAACAGTTCGTTTAATAAATTAAATACATATATGAAATATAATTCAAAAAGTAAACACTAAAAATATAATCATAAATATATACATAAAGCTATGAGTGTCGCTCACTCTCCTCATAGAGAGCGTCGGCACTCGGTGCATATACCCGTTGCACCAAGCAATAACACTACAACAATACAATACGGCATATTATCGGCAACAACAATGCCACTAGCAGAGTCATCATCGGTGTCAGTAGCAGCGTCGGCAACAGCAGCGACCTCAACAGAAAAGTCGATCCCAGCAACTGTCGCTACAGGAAAGAGCGCGATGACTTTCGTCGAAACAACAACGAAGGCAAGGCAGCCCAGTATAGCGCCGTCACCAAACTCAGCAGCAGTAAGGAATCCAGCAACAATGCCTCTGCAGGCGGTAATAAACGGTGAGGTAAAGAAAATAAAAAAGTGGCGGTAGTGCAGACTGGTATTGACCGCTACATAAACATTAATATTAAAAGAAAGATAAGTCCACAAAAGGTCATGGGCGTCGCCAAAAGGGCAAACACAACAAACTCAGGTGCTCCTCTGGAGAATAACAGATTTGCACTTTTTAGTGTAGAGAATTCTACTACTACATCGAAAGGTGAACCTGTAGTCAGTAATGCCAGACCGCCACCAATTTACCTGCGCGAGCGTAGTTCTAATCAATTAGTATTGAACATCGCAAATATTATAGGCACAAATAATTTTCACATTGTGCCTCTTAGAAAAGGTAGTATTGAGGAGACAAAGATACAGGCATATAGTGAAAAGCACTATCGTGATATTATAAATTTTTTTAACGGGGAACAAGAAAAGTTATTATTCCTATCAGCTAAAGAGCTCAAAAGGCCTTGTTATTGTTTTAAAAGGAATCGAAGCCACAGTAGATTCTGGCGATATTAAAGAGGCTCTTGAAGAGCAAGGGTTCCCCGTTAAGGTTGTGATAAATATTGTGAATAGAAATAAGGTTCCACAACCTATATTTAAAGTTGAACTGCTCCCCAACTCAACCCAGCTTAAAAAGAACGAGACGCACCCAATATATAACCTAAGATATCTTTTACACCGCAGAATTACGGTTGAAGAACCGCACAAACGTAACGGCCCAATACAATGTATGAATTGTCAAGAATTCGGCCACTCTAAATCGTACTGCACTCTGCGCAGTGTTTGTGTAGTTTGCGGTGATCTCCACCCTACAAGGACTTGCACCTTAGCTAAAACTGACACATCCGCAAAGAAATGTAGTAACTGTGGTGGTAGCCACACGGCAAATTACAGAGGTTGCCCTGTATATAAAGATCTAAAATCAAAACTGTCGCAGAGTATACAATTAAAACGTAACTTATCCCCAAATCCTATTTATATCAGCCTGCCACCTCAAATCCTCAGATAGGTGACCCTATTATGCAAAAACCTAATTCTGGTCAAGCAACCTACGCAAGTGTTCTGCAGGGTAACGTACGGCAAGTTAACAATAACAATGCATCTAATAGTGGAGTAGAAGCCATGATCCTAAATCTTACTCAGTGTATGACTCAATTCATGTCTACAGTGCAAAATATGCTACAAGATTTAATTAAAGCTCAAAATCAGATGATTCAAACTCTTGTAAATAAAAAATGAGTTTGTTAAAAATATGTTTATGGAACGCAAACGGTGTTAACCAGCATAAACTAGCCCTTAATAAGTTTCTACATGACCACGAAATTGATGTTATGCTTTTGTCAGAAACACATCTCACAAACAAATACAACTTTCATCTCCCAGGCTTCAAATTTTATAACACAAATCATCCTGATGGTAAGGCACATGGCGGTACGGCTATTCTAATCAGAAATCGGCTTAAGCATCATCTTATGCAATCGCATTCGATGCAATGGATGCAAGCTACATCAGTATCTATTAAAAATCGTGGCAAAGACCTGACGCTTTCAGCTATATACTGCCCACCCCGTTTTACTGTTACAGAAACTCAATTTAAAGAACTTTTTGATTCCCTTGGTGATAGATTTCTAGCTGGCGGTGATTATAATGCGAAACATAAACACTGGGGCTCTCGCCTAATTAATCCAAAAGGCCGACAATTGTACAATGCAATAACTAACAGACATAGTAAATACGATTTTGTCTCACCAGGACAGCCCACTTATTGGCCAACAGACCCAAAGAAAATTCCTGATCTTATTGATTTTGCTATTTCTAAAAATATAGATAGGTCTTTAGTATCAGCGGAAACCTGTGTCGATCTGTCCTCTGATCACTCGCCTGTAATAATCAACCTTTATGAACAACCAGAATATACAAGCCCACAGTTTCGCCTAGGGACCAACCAAACCGATTGGTTAAAATACAAAAAGTATATTAGTAGTCATATCTCGACAAGAGTTGAGGTGAAACATGCAGATGATATAGATAATAATATTGATATTTTCAACTCCATGCTAGCGACTGCAGCCGTAGTGGCAACGCCAAAAAATACTTCTAGAAAGTGCAAGTATGCCTGTACAAATAGCCAAATTGAAAAACTTGTAGCACAGAAACGACGGCTGCGCCGAGAATGGCAGAAACATCGCTCACCCATCTCTAAATACAATCTTAAAGCAGCCGAAAGGGCGCTTAATGATGCTCTTACAAAGGAGGAAGATAAAAACCTAAAAGAGTACCTGAAGAAGGTAACCCCAAATTCTACCGAAAGGTATTCCCTTTGGAAGGCATCTAAAAACTTTAAGCCTCCAATGGAAGGTGTAAAACCTATAAGAAACCCGAACGGCGCGTGGGCTCAAAGCGATCAAGAAAAAGCACTCTGCTTTGCACAACATCTATGCAACGTGTTCCAGCCGAATATGGCTACAAACTCCTTTGCACTGCCTGCCTTACCTTGCAGTACTGAGATTGCTCAGCCTATTAAAATTTCCCTTCCAGAAATAACCAAACAAATTAAACAACTGAATCCAAAAAAATCACCTGGATTCGATAATATTACCCCGAAAATGCTAAAACAGTTACCAGATTCTGCATCAGCATTTCTCTGTAAGCTTTTTAACGCAATCTTGGGCATCGGTTACTATCCGAATGCATGGAAGAAGATATGTATGATAGCTAAACCTGGAAAAGACGCAACGCTACCGTCATCATATAGACCTATCAGCCTGTTGCCTTGCCTTTCCAAATTGTTTGAGAAACTACTATTAAATAAACTATCTGCTTTTCTTCATGAACATAGCGTAATACCGCAACACCAATTCGGTTTTCGCGAAAAGCACAGCACTATTGAGCGAGTCAATCGAATTTCAAATGAAATAAGAAAAGCATTTGAACTCGGGGAGTTTTGCTCTGCAATATTCCTTGACGTGGCTCAAGCATTTGATAAGGTATGGCATCAAGGACTGATGTTCAAAATCAAAAAGTTTCTTCCAAAAAGCTATCATAAAATTCTTGAGTCTTATTTATCCAATAGACGTTTCAGGGTAAAAGTAAACGAATTCATTTCCGAAGATTTTCCAATTTTAGCCGGTGTGCCCCAAGGTAGCGTTCTAGGCCCTACATTATATGTAATATTCACATCTGATACTCCTATAAGTGAAAGCACGCTAATTTCAACATTTGCGGATGATACCGCCATACTCAGTTGCAATAAATGTCCGATAAAGGCGTCGAGAGCTCTACAAGAGCACTTAGTTAGGGTAGAAGAATGGTTAGGAATGTGGCGTATAAAAGTCAATGAGCAAAAAAGCAAAAACGTAACATTCTCTTTGAGGCCTGGTACGTGTCCAGCCATTCGGCTCAATAATATTGAGATTCCACAAGCTAATGAAGTCACCTATCTCGGCATTCATTTAGACAGGCGCTTAACTTGGCGTACGCACATTTCAACTAAAATTTTAAATATGAAGTTGAAAGTCGCCAAGCTGCATTGGCTAATAAACCACAAATCTACCTTAAGCCTAGAATACAAAAGCCTCCTATACAATGCAGTTATTAAGCCGATATGGTTGTACGGGATTCAACTGTGGGGTAATGCATCCGCTTCTAACATTGCCATAATCCAAAGGTTTCAGTCGAAGATACTTAGGTTAATAACAGGTGCTCCATGGTACATGCGTAACGAAAATATTCACAAAGACCTGAAAATACCAACAGTTATCTCAGAAATAAATGCTAGAAAGCAGATATACATAGCAAAACTGAAAAATCACTCGAATCCACTAGCTAAATCCCTCGCAAAACCGATAAGCCGATCCCGCCTGCAGAGAAGAGACCTTCCGGCCTTTTGAAGAGCGAAGCAGAACCGAAATTTTGATGGCCAAATACAATTTGGGTTAAAATTATTTTTTAGTGACTAGTTTTAAGATTTGATATACTTATTGTTAGGCTTAATTTAAGCAAATTCAATAAATAATAAATTCTTGTAAAAAAAAAAAAAAAAAAAAAAAAAACTATTCTTTTGCGTTTCCGGCTCCCTCGATTTGTCTCTACAGCCGACATTGAAAAGATGTATCGACAAGTGCGAGTAGATAAAGACGATCAAAAGTTCCAACTTATCTGGTGGAGAGAGGATCCCTCACATCCCATGAAGTGTTATCAGCTCACGACAGTCACCTACGGTACAACATCTGCACCGTATTTGGCTATCCGCACACTTCAGGCTCTGGCTGACGATCAAGCCAACAAATATCAACTAGGAGCAGAGTCGTAAAATCCAATTTTTATGTCGATGATGTAATGAGCGGATCTGATCATCTCTCCACTGCATGTGAAATACAGCGGCAACTTCGACTCATGCTTAGTTCCGCGGGTTTCAATTTACGGAAATGGTGCGCGAATCACCCAAGGTTACTAGAAGAAATTCCAGTCACGGACCGTGAAGTAAATATGGAATTCGGTGACACACTGGACGACAACATCAAAACAATGGGATTGATTTGGAGCCCTTCTAATGATGACTTTAAGGTCAAGGTTGGTGTAGTAGAATCCGGTAGGATAACAAAGCGTTCAGCCTTAGCAGATATTTCACGTATTTTCGATCCCCTTGGCTTCGTCGCGCCAGTTACGACCACAGCAAAAGTATTCCTTCAACAACTATGGAAACTTAAAATAGACTGGGACACAGACCTTTCAGCACCACTTCACAAAACATGGCTAACCTTCAAAAAGGACTTGCAGAAGTTAGAAACCATCAGCGTGCCACGCCACGTCTTCGGTCCCACAGTACACAAGGACCCCCAAGTACACATTTTCGCTGACGCGTCAGAACGTGCCTATGGAGCGGTAGCATACATGCGAACACAAGATTCCCAAAACCAGATAATCGTTCGCTTCCTATGCGCGAAATCACGAGTAGCTCCAACAAAGCAAGTAACATTACCAAGACTGGAATTGTGCGCTGCTAAGGTCGCCGTGGAATTGATGCAGAAGCTCCATGAAAGCCCATTCTTCAAAAGCGTTACAACGCATTTTTGGTCTGATTCCACAGCGGTGCTGGGGTGGATAAATGCAGAATCAGCACACTACCACAAATTCGTGGTAAACCGAATTTCGGCTAATCTACAACAATGGCGTCACGTGCCGTCCCAAGACAATCCCGCAGATCTGGTATCAAGAGGCGTGACAGCAGCTAAATTGGTAGACAACCTGTTTTGGCTATATGGACCTAAGTTCCTGCACGGATCTATGACAATTTGGCCACTTCAACCTCCACGAGAACAATGTGCCTTGGAACTCAGGCGGCAGACGAGTGCAGCTCTAACACTCAATTCGAAAGAGACAACAACTTTCTGGGAAGAAATCAATCACAGGAACTCATTTCGACGCCTGCAAAGAATTGTAGCATATGTCATTCGGTATGTGAAAGTATTAAGAAACAAGGTATCCCACCCTACAATAGCACCAACAGCTGAAGAAATGGAGGCATCATTGACATTGATTGTCAAGGGTACCCAAGGAAGAGCCTTTTACGATGACATTAAAAACTTAGAGCGTCACTCAACTGTCAATAACACTAGCGATATCAGTAATTTGTCACCGTTTATTGATTACCAAGGTATCCTAAGAGTTGGAGGACGGCTAGAAGCATCTAACTTGAGCTATGACGCAAAACATCCCATGTTGCTGCCATACAATGACCATATCTCCAGAATGATTCTCGTCATGATGCATGAGATTAATTTGCATTGTGGTCCACAAGGTTTGCTATCAGCGTCAAGGCAACGATTTTGGATAATAAAAGGAAAAATAATGGCCCGAAACGTTGTACAAAATTTGTACAACGTTTCGGGCCAAAAGTACAGATCATGCAGCGACCGTGGAATAAACTTCAAATTTATTCCTCCTAGAGCTCCACATTTTGGAGGCTTATGGGAAGCAGCTGTTAAATCCTCCAAGCATTTGCTACTACGAAGTGTATCGACGGCATCACTGACCTACGAAGAACTCGAAACCATCGTCGTGGAGATCGAGGGAATTTTGAATTCTCGACCACTTACCCCAATGTCAACAGATCCAGATGACCTAACAGCGGTAACTCCGGGACACTTCTTGATAGGCGAACCGTTAACTTCACAGATAGATAGGAACATGTCAGAATCCAAGGTATCCCTACAAACTAGATGGAAATTTGGGACACACCTTAAATACGAGTTCTGGAAACGTTGGTCACACGAGTACCTTCACCAACTTCAGCAACGACACAAATGGAAGGGTCCAACTAGCACCATAGAGCCAAATACTATGGTAATCGTCAAAGAAGATAACTTACCAGTGCTCCAATGGCATCTAGGGCGAATTGTTAAGGTGTACAAGGGTGACGATGGCTTAGTAAGAGTGTGCGACGTAAAAACACAAAGGGGCATATTTAAAAGAGCAATTCAAAGACTGGCACCATTATTCTCGGCAGCTCATGACGACATCGAAGTAGATCCAGAAGAGCAACCAGTGCCAAAAAGGAGAAGAATAATACCAGCAATCACTAATGGTTTGGCATTGCTACTCACAATAATGATGTTACCAATAATATTGGGATCTCCAGTGCAAGTTAATCGTTTTGGTTCAAAACTTGGCATCCACTTCGAAAATATAGGATCAGTTGCTATTTCATCTACGGAATGGAACTTGCTCGTATACTACGATCTGAAACCATATTGGACAGAAGCATCAACGCTGTTCAACGGTACCAGCACCCTACGTCAACTTTGCCGAAAGAATAAACAAAACTACACTTGTAGTCATCTAACTGACAGCTTCGATCGACTTGAAGAAGAATTGCGTGTAGATAATAATCTGATAAGAAGCAGTCGCAACAGGAGAGGGGCAGTAAATCTCGTTGGAAACCTTGCACATACACTATTTGGCGTGTTAGATTCAGAGTATTCCAAAAAGATGTCAAGGACAATATTAAACGTCAAAGAAAACGAGTCCAATCTGCTACATCTGCTGAAGAATCAAACATCCATCATTGATTCCACCGTCAACATCATAAAGCAGGATCAGATAGCGGTTAAGACAAAATTTGATGAATTTGACCAACAAGTGAATCAAATGTGGAATCAATTGCAGAAAGAAGACGAAGAGCTGCAACAATCGAAATTGTTGGAACTATTCAACGCTCTGTCAATTCAACTAACTCTAATCGCAACCGATTTACAACGTACACAGTCAGCTATACTGGATGTTCTCACAGACACTCACCATGGTAAATTCAATCCGCTACTTTTAACTCCCGAGCAATTGCACACCGAAGTTGACAAAATTAAACTCCACCTGCCATCATCATTAGAACTACCTGCAAATCAAGAGGACTTAATACAACTGTATAGGATAATGAAGGTCAAGGGAGGACTCACTCAGGACCATGTTGTGTTTAAGATTACATTACCGTTGGTGGAACATGACCGATTTGAACTCTTTCTGCTCATTTCGGTACCAAATTGGATCAACAACACTATGGTGGCAATTGATACATGCACCACCTTTCTGGCCACAAATGCTGCTCGCGATCAATACCTCCGAATTAGCTCCGACGACTTTGCATCATGTGAGCGAATCAATCAAAATGAATACCTATGTTCAAATGTGCCAATCTGGTACAGCTATGAGGCTGAGATGTGTTCCTGCGAAATCAATTTGTTTAACAACAACACTCAACCAAATTGTAAACTAAAACCTGTGGCCAATAACATTACGTGGCTACCATTGAAGAAAAAAAATCAATGGATTTATGCAATTCCGTCAACTTCACGAGCCACTGCAGTCTGCGGCAAAGAAATCATCCCGTTGACACTGAAAGGCTCAGGACTACTGACACTTCAGCCAGAATGCGTGCTGAAACACAATGCAATCTCAATACATGGGCAAGAATCCGTGTCCAGTTCGTTAACAGCATCACGCACAAGCCTAGGAAAAATTACAGAATTATCTAATAGTGAACAAATAAGCCCACTATTGCAGAAAATCAACGCGATCACTTACACAACACAACTGAAGAATCTCACAGAATTACACAATGCTCTGGCCAAGGAAAAACTGATGACACTGCACAAAATTCAACCACCAGACTATTACCACCATGCGGTCAGTTATACCGCACTGTTCCTGTCCGTGATACTTTTAATTACTGGGCTCATATGGAAAATACGAAGTCAACGTGGCGTCAATGTACCAGAAATCATCACGTCAACAGATACGGTGCCTCAGCCTCGCCCTCGCCACCAACCAATAGAGAATCTTATATAGGTTGAGCTGTGCTCAACGCGCGGGAGAAATGTTAATTGCATTAACAGTTGATGTGCAAACCACATTGGGAGGTATGTAACATTCAAACTTTTAATGCATAACATCTTCTTTTGCATACAATTAGGCTTGTGTTAAGCAAACCTTGCCAGCTTAACGATGGAATTTGCATTGTTGACAAAAACTCCAATATATACTACATCAGCGAAGGCATTGCACTGGATGAAACTTGATATCAAGTGCAATACGCTGAGAAACTCAATTCAAGGCCAGCTTGCAGATTTGTCAATAATGCACATTTCATGGTTATGCTGTCAATTCAATAAAACCTAATATGTATAGCCAAATTATATGTAATATATGTATATAGAAAAATGAATAAATACCCACGATTGGCACATCCAAAAGTCAGTCAATCAGTAAGAGTTAACTGTGAGTCTTTTCATTTTAACTAAACATTGATTGATTCTCCTTCTCCGACACCAAGGTTTATGTGCCTGTTGTCAAACCCACCATCAACTCGGTACAAGCACCGCTGTTGACATTAGGTCCTTTTTCAACGATACCAAGGTTTACGTGCCTGGTATCAACTTTATAATCAACTCGGTACAAGAACCGTTGTTGAAATTCAGCTGTTAAATTTAGTTTAACACCAAGATTATGAGTATTCACTGTGGCGTGCTACTAAGAAGTTCAAAGGTCCAATACAACATAAGTCGCCATGCGATGATGAAAAATGCGCTGCCTTCACATATCACCTGAGTAATGTCCTCTGTCCAAATCCCCACATTGTATCGTTTGAACTTCGTGAAATACTGAATAGTGGAAACAGTGAGCGCCTGAAAACTTCAAGGAAGGAGGTAAACAACACCATTAAAGACTTAAATCTTAAATAAGCACCAGGAATGGATCAGATATCAGCAAACATGATAAAAGAATCACCCAGTATAGCTGTATAACACTTTACGCACTGGGCACTATCCTCAATGCTGGAAGATTTCGTAGATAATAATGATCCCAAAGCCAGGTAAGGATGTTACTCAGGATTGTTCCTACAGACCCATTAGTCTACTGCCCACCTTATCTAAAATCTTTGAAAAAATAGTTCATCGGCAGGTCTTACAGTATTTAAATAAAAACAATGCGATTCCCCAATACCAGTTCGGCTTCCGTGAAAATCATGGCACGATAGAGCAAGTGCATCGAATAGTAAGAGTTATATGCTCAGCATTCGGACAAAAGAGATACTGCTCTGCTGCATTCCTTGACATTACGCAATCCTTTGATAAGGTGTGGCACAAAGGGCACACACATATATAAACTTAAAGAAATTCTTCCAAAGAAATTTCACACACTACATTAATGGCAGAAAAATCATGGTAAGCCAAGGTGACTCTACATCCGACTACTTTGATATCAAAGCAGGAGTCCCTCAAGGCAGTGTGCTTGGACCACTACTGTATTTGCTTTTTACAGCTGACATGCCAACTTCCGATCACACGGCTATATTCACATTTGCCGATGCATGATACCGCCATATTGAGTACAAACAGCTCCCATCTTGAATCCTCGCAATGGCTACAGAGCCACTTACTGTCTATTGAACAGTGGCTTAATAAATAGAGAATAAAGGTCAACGAAGCAAAATGTGCACACCTAACATTCACCATGTGCTCTCCTATTCGCATTAATGGTCAAAACATTCCACAACGCTCTGACATAAAGTACCTGTAAATCCACTTCGACATACGATTAACCTGGACTAAACACATGGACTCAAAGTGTGCTCAGATCAAATTGAAACTCCATACCTTGAACTAGCTACTAAATAGGCATTCAAACTTTGCCTTAGAATATAAGGTACAAATTTATACTAGTGTCATTAAGCCAATATGGACATATGTGATTCAATTGTGGGGCACCGCGTGTCCGCCAAACAGGGAGAAACTCCAACGCCTCCAATTGAAAATTTTGAGAATGATCACCGGTGCTCCATGCTTCCCTCTACAAGACGCCTCAAATGTACATATACCTAATTTAATGACGCTGTGGAAACACCAAATATTCGATGCAGTGGATGAGGATATTACCTAGTTATAGAAATGTAGTCTTGTTATCTTAAAAAAATTACTAATTTTTTCCTCATTTCTGCCAAATATATATATATATATATATATATATATATATATATATATGTTCGCGCCGGAGCCCTCCTGATAATGGCTGCTGCCTGCTCACAGTCACCATGCGACTCTGAGCGGGACTCAGTGCGGAGAGAATTCCGCTCATTGGGTTCCGCCAAAGTCGTGCGGCAGGCCGCAGCCATCTTTATTTTTGCCATACGAAAGTGCCGACTCAGGCAGAGGAGGAGAGTCGGTCGGCAATACTGCGTGCCGAGGGCAGTTGTTTTGTAGCTCGCAACCAAGAAGGTTGCCGAACATCCGATAAGCTTACGTTGTAATCAAGTAGAAACAAATTATAATTAATAATTAAAATAAAGTATTCCGTTAAATCAAGTGTGTTACTTTCGAGCCAAAATCAAACATGATTTCCTTAAAAAAAAAACGAAAAACTTTTATAACCAATAATTTTGCTGCAATTATAATAAAGAAGATAAGGCGAAGAACGCACCTACAATTCCAAGCATTATTAAATTCCACAGGAATTCAATCATTAAACATGGAATCAGAAAGTTACTTGGCTCTGCGAAACAATATATATATATATATATATATATATATATATATATATATATATATATATATATATATATATATATATATATATATATATATATATATATATATATATATATATATATATATATATATATATATATATATATATATATATATATATATACGAGGTGTGATCACAAAATAATCGTTATTTTCATCTTTTCGTGAGTTACGTATGTTCGATGTTCGCATTTTTTTTTTTATGGTGGTACACATGTCTGTTATATATGTTGGCAATACCAACCATTTTGGATTTGGTTTGTTTTTGACAGATAAAAAGGTTAGTCGTGTTTTGGTGTGCTCTTCGATTTGGTACTATTCGAAAAAAATGGATCAAAGAAACTGTATTCAGTTTTGTGTAAAAAATGAAATTAAATGCGCAAGGACATTTGAAATGTTGACTGTGGCCTTTGGCGAGTCTACTATAAGCAGAACACAAGTTCAATTGTGATATAACCGGTTTAAGGAAGGCCGAGAAGATGTCAATGACGATTATCGTCCTGGTCGCCCGAGCACGTCAACAACCGATGAAAACATTGACGCAGTGAAGAAAATGATTTTGGATAATCGTCGAATCACTATCAGAGAGGTTGCTGATGATGTTGGCATATCGTTCGGCTCATGCCATGCAATTTTTACAAATGTTTTAGGCATGAAACGTGCGGCAGCGAAGATTGTTCCAAAATTGCTAAATTTTGAGCAAAAACAACGTCGAATGGACATCGCTCAGGAGCTGTTTTTGGCCAAAAACAAAACCGTTATCATGCCTCAACCACCGTATTCACCGGACTTGGCCCCCGCTGACTTTTTCCTCTTTCCAAAACTGTAGAAAAATCATGGTAAGCCAAGGTGACTCTACATCCGACTACTTTGATATCAAAGCAGGAGTCCCTCAAGGCAGTGTGCTTGGACCACTACTGTATTTGCTTTTTACAGCTGACATGCCAACTTCCGATCACACGGCTATATTCACATTTGCCGATGCATGATACCGCCATATTGAGTACAAACAGCTCCCATCTTGAATCCTCGCAATGGCTACAGAGCCACTTACTGTCTATTGAACAGTGGCTTAATAAATAGAGAATAAAGGTCAACGAAGCAAAATGTGCACACCTAACATTCACCATGTGCTCTCCTATTCGCATTAATGGTCAAAACATTCCACAACGCTCTGACATAAAGTACCTGTAAATCCACTTCGACATACGATTAACCTGGACTAAACACATGGACTCAAAGTGTGCTCAGATCAAATTGAAACTCCATACCTTGAACTAGCTACTAAATAGGCATTCAAACCTTGCCTTAGAATATAAGGTACAAATTTATACTAGTGTCATTAAGCCAATATGGACATATGTGATTCAATTGTGGGGCACCGCGTGTCCGCCAAACAGGGAGAAACTCCAACGCCTCCAATTGAAAATTTTGAGAATGATCACCGGTGCTCCATGCTTCCCTCTACAAGACGCCTCAAATGTACATATACCTAATTTAATGACGCTGTGGAAACACCAAATATTCGATGCAGTGGATGAGGATATTACCTAGTTATAGAAATGTAGTCTTGTTATCTTAAAAAAATTACTAATTTTTTCCTCATTTCTGCCAAATATATATATATATATATATATATATATATATATATATATATATATATATATATATATATATATATATATATATATATATATATATATATATATATATATATATGTTCGCGCCGGAGCCCTCCTGATAATGGCTGCTGCCTGCTCACAGTCACCATGCGACTCTGAGCGGGACTCAGTGCGGAGAGAATTCCGCTCATTGGGTTCCGCCAAAGTCGTGCGGCAGGCCGCAGCCATCTTTATTTTTGCCATACGAAAGTGCCGACTCAGGCAGAGGAGGAGAGTCGGTCGGCAATACTGCGTGCCGAGGGCAGTTGTTTTGTAGCTCGCAACCAAGAAGGTTGCCGAACATCCGATAAGCTTACGTTGTAATCAAGTAGAAACAAATTATAATTAATAATTAAAATAAAGTATTCCGTTAAATCAAGTGTGTTACTTTCGAGCCAAAATCAAACATGATTTCCTTAAAAAAAAACGAAAAACTTTTATAACCAATAATTTTGCTGCAATTATAATAAAGAAGATAAGGCGAAGAACGCACCTACAATTCCAAGCATTATTAAATTCCACAGGAATTCAATCATTAAACATGGAATCAGAAAGTTACTTGGCTCTGCGAAACAATATATATATATATATATATATATATATATATATATATATATATATATATATATATATATATATATATATATATATATATATATATATATATATATATATATATATATATATATATATATATATATATATATATATATATATATATATATATATATATATATATATATATATATATATATATATATATATACGAGGTGTGATCACAAAATAATCGTTATTTTCATCTTTTCGTGAGTTACGTATGTTCGATGTTCGCATTTTTTTTTATGTCTGTTATATATGTTGGCAATACCAACCATTTTGGATTTGGTTTGTTTTTGACAGATAAAAAGGTTAGTCGTGTTTTGGTGTGCTCTTCGATTTGGTACTATTCGAAAAAAATGGATCAAAGAAACTGTATTCAGTTTTGTGTAAAAAATGAAATTAAATGCGCAAGGACATTTGAAATGTTGACTGTGGCCTTTGGCGAGTCTACTATAAGCAGAACACAAGTTCAATTGTGGTATAACCGGTTTAAGGAAGGCCGAGAAGATGTCAATGACGATTATCGTCCTGGTCGCCCGAGCACGTCAACAACCGATGAAAACATTGACGCAGTGAAGAAAATGATTTTGGATAATCGTCGAATCACTATCAGAGAGGTTGCTGATGATGTTGGCATATCGTTCGGCTCATGCCATGCAATTTTTACAAATGTTTTAGGCATGAAACGTGCGGCAGCGAAGATTGTTCCAAAATTGCTAAATTTTGAGCAAAAACAACGTCGAATGGACATCGCTCAGGAGCTGTTTTTGGCCAAAAACAAAACCGTTATCATGCCTCAACCACCGTATTCACCGGACTTGGCCCCCGCTGACTTTTTCCTCTTTCCAAAACTGAAGACACCGAAGAAAGGAAAGCGTTTTGCTACGATTGAGGAGATAAAAGAAAAATCGAAACAGGAGCTGTAGGCGATACCAAAAAAGCGTTTCAGAAGTGTTTCGAGGATTGAAAAAATGCTGGCATAAGTGTATTATATCTGAGGGGAATTACTTTAAAGGGGACAAGATAGTTGTTGATGAATAAATAAACACTTTATTTTTTGATCACAAAATAACGGTTCTTTTTTGATCACACCTACATATATATATATATATATATTACTTTGTCCGATAATTTTTAAATATGCATAATAGTTTTGTATTTATTTTACAAATGAATGTAAATATATTTATTTTTCATTCTGGGCAAATCTATTTACCCATCCGACATAAACGAGAATATTTAAGTTTATGTAAAAGTATTGTTAATTGTATGACCAAATCTTTCATTGGATCTAATTATCTTATTTACTTTTAACGTGGTATGTATATCCCTAGAAACAAACATATCCTACCACACTCTGTATCCCGCCCGTATGGATACATACATACCTTCCAGGCAACCCCTCTTAGCTAGTCTAACCTACAGCTAGTAATAGTACTCCTACCAGGTTCTACTCTTCAATTCTATCTACAAATCCATTATATTCTCAAATTTCACAAAGCCGTATCTATCTCTAAATTTCTCCTAAATTCTTTAAGTAAGAACTATTAAAAATATCCCCAATCTCCACTCTAATCTGGTTCTTTTATTTTTAAGTATCAACCCTTGTTCCCATTCTTTACAATTACAAGAGACGTGTCTAACAATCACGTTTCAGAGTTTGTGAATATGTATGTACATGTATGCGCATAGTATATGTGTTATATATGTGTGTATATTCATACTCCGCCTGATTCATGCTTTGCGCATTGACGAATGAATTTTAGTAGATTGCAAATTTAATTTGCGCCTGACTGTGACAAATACTTAAATTAAACCCTCAACGAAATATTAGTCTTATGGATTGTGTTTTCCTATAATATATGTATTTAATCCGCAATTTATATTACTTGTCTAATATTTCCATTCTTTATTATTTTAAATTAAAATTTCCGTATGCTTACTTAATAAATTAATCACATTTATCCCCGTCTCCTAAAAGTATATTTTCGCTGGCAAGCTTCCTATACCTATCTGAATTTCTTATTATTATATTAAAATCTTGTCGACCTAATTAAGCTATAAAATAAAATACTGCCAGACTTACATATGAAAACGTAAGTAAGTAAGTTTTCTTCCAGGAATTTCAAAAAAGGTGATCCGCCAAGTCAACCTGAGACTTGGCCTTATTATCTGGTTTTCAATGTGTGTGCTTAATCACCAAAATAGCGCTAAATTTGGGTTGTGCGTTGCTGCGGTTAGATTGGCACACGTGTCGTTGGTTATGGCAGGGGATTGTGTTAACTCCTCCCCCTTCAGAGATCTGCGTCCCTTAGATGAAATGGATTTCCTGATTGGTTGAAGGCGCCGACCCATGGCTGATATTGTAAGAAGGCCGTGGACTCTTTTACAAATTAACATGGCTACTGAAATGTCTGCGATAAACCGGAAAAGCGATCCAATTATGGAATAGTTGAATCTGCTTGTAAGGTCTACTATTTTCTCTATATTCCCTACACTCAGATTAGGGACGTAAGTTACATCGACTTACCTCGTGACACTTTCGGTATTAATTTGAATGACGTACGTCCCAGTTAGGAGTTTATCGGAGTTATTAAAGGTTATACTGTTATTAAAATTCTACAAATAAATGGTGTCTTCTTTAATGGATTCGATGAGTTTTTCCTGGTTTGTGCGGTATGTACACTTCGCATGTCCTTCCTTCAGCAGTACAGCAACACAATTATCTTACGCAATTCTTTGAAGAGATCTGTCTTCACAAATTTTAACATTGTTAATTGACAAGCATGAACCCATTATGCCGTAAGATTCTTCGTGGTTTATGAGCATTTTGTCAAATTGTAAATCGATTTGTCTACCATTTCGAATAGGCGCTCTGGTGAATATCACATTAAATTCTTTGCTATTGACTTTTGGCATAGAGAGTACGTAAGATTGCAGTGTGTTATTTGAATGAATCTATGGTGTGCCAAATTCGACTACTTCTATCACATTGGAATATGATAATGTTTCAATTTCAGAAAGGATCTGATTAACTTCTTCTTTGTCAAGCATATTTGTATTAACTATATTACTTCTAGCCATTTGGCATGCTCTAAAAATTTCGTTGACCTCCTCTTTTACAATTAGCATTTGGCTTAGGACATCTTGTTCTAACTTCAGGTCAGTTTCTCCTTTAACTTCTTGTCAATTATTCCTTGCGTTACTCCAAAAAGTCTTTCGTTTACTTTATATTGGTGGTTATTGTTTTGGATTACATTCTATTGGCTTTCCAACAGATTATCTAAATTGCTGCATCTGGATTGCCTGCCACCCATTTTCATGCTGACCCGATCCAATTGATAAAACGGGTGTTCCTGTGATGGTTTCCCTTAAGCTGGTTTATTCGTTCGTCCAATTTTTTATTATATTTATTATTAACAGGCTAAAAGAACACCGCGACCTAAAAGATCTTTTGTGCAGCCTCGTACCCAACTAAAACAGTCCTAGACTGTTTATAAATCTCGTAACTGCTGTGGGCTTAATTTTAACTAGGTGATTTGGAGATATGAACCCACTGCCTAGGTACTTTTGTCTGCGTCTTGCCACCGCTGGGCAAGTGCATAGAATGTGTTCTGCCGTTTCCTGCTCCTCTTGACAGAGTCGACAAGAATCGTCTTCTACCACGCCTATTTTCTTCAGGTGGTAATTTAATTTACAGTGTCCTGTTAAAAGTTCAGTGTAGAGTTTGATGTCATTTCTGCTGAGGTTTAAAGAAGCATCTACCCTGATGTGTTCAGGATCAATGAGTAGTCTCGACTGCCGCATGCCTTTTTGGGCTCTCCAGTAGTTTAGCAGACTTCGTTTTTCCTGTTCGCACAACAAGTTATTTGTGAAGCTACTGTTTACCCCACAGAAGGGTTCTGGGCCTATAAAGGCAGTGTCTGCACCCTTTTTTGCTAATGAATCTGCCATTTCGTTGCCCTCATGTCCCTCGTGTCCCGGTACCCACATTAGCGTAACAGAGTTTCTCGCTGCTAGGGTATTGAGAAGTTTACAGAATTCCCAGACCAGCTTTGATTGGAATGAGAAGTTTATTAATGATTTTAGAGCTGCCTGGCTATCTGAGAGTATGCATATTTTGGTGTTGCGTGTACCCCTGCGTAAACATTCTCTAGCACATAACTCTAAAGCGTGGACCTCCGCCTGAAAAATGGAAGCTGTTTTTCCCATTGCAATTGCTTTTTGGAAATTTGGCCCTACAATTCCAGCTCCTGCACTGCCATCTTCCATTTTGGACCCATCTGTATACCACAACTGAGAGTCCTGTTTTATTATTATTTCCTTGTTTCTCCAAGCTGAACGGTCACTGATGACCACTTTGAATTGCTTTGAGAAGTTTAATTTTCTGTCCATTTTGTCGAAGACCATGAGGCACGGAGAATTCCAGACAGTGTCCAGAATCTTTGCGTGCCCCGAAAGGTTGCCTTCTTTAAGATGGGCTAGATTAGGTAGCCTTAGGGCTGCGCTGGCCGCCATCCTTTTAACTACAAGGTGTAGAGGAGTCAGTCCAGTGATCACTCCCAAAGCTAGTGTGGGGCACGTTCTCATTGCTCCCGTCACACTCAAACAGGCTATACGGTGAATCTTGTTAAGAGTCATCTGAGCTCCTGTTTGGTTTACTTTTGGCCACCATACCAACGACGCATAAGTAATCATTGGTACTATTATTGTTTTATATGACCACGCCATCATTTTTGGCCGTAGTCCCCATGTTTTACCGTACAACCTCTGGCAAGCATAGGTTGCTCTTAAGGCTTTACTAGTTATGTATGATAAGTGGTTTTTCCAAGTTAGAGTTTTGTCCAGGATTACTCCCAGATATTTCATTTCATTGGACATTGTTAAGTTTGTGGTCCCTAAACTTAAGGTCCCCAGATTCAGTTTCCTTCTTTTGGTGAAGGGTACCACGTTTGTTTTATTCGGATTTATCGATAGGCCTTTCTCCTGACACCAGTTTTGAGTGATGTCAAGAGCCAGTTGCATGCGATCTGTTATGGTAGAGTCAAACTTGCCTCTGACCATAATTACCAAATCATCCGCAAAGCCCTGAACTTCGTATCCGAGGTCATTGAGAGTTTGTAAGAGCTCGTCGATAACCAATAACCATAGGAGTGGCGATAGGACGCCCCCCTGGGGACATCCTTTGGTTGACCTGACAATTTGCTTTGCTGTCCCTGTTTCAAAGATTGTCGTTCTGTTTTTCAGCATATTGAGAACCCATGTTATGATCAGTCTTTGTATACCTTTCCTGTTCATCCCCTCCTCAATTGATCTGAAAGAAGCATTGTCAAAAGCCCCCGTAATGTCAACCGTTGCACAGAGAGCTATTTCTTTACCCTCAAACGCCTTTTCAATTTTGCTTGTTAAGCTATGTATGGCTGTCTCAGTCGATTTGCCTGATTGGTAAGCGTATTGTTCAATATGAAGAGGAGAATCTTTAAGATAAGTTTCCCTGATATATTGGTCCTGAATTTTTTCCATAACTTTTAGCAGGAATGACGTCAGGCTAATGGGCCGATAGACTTTTGGCGTGTGGTCCGCCTTTTTGCGTGCTTTCGGTATGAAAGCCACCCTAGCCTTCGTCCAAGGTTTAGGCACTATGCCTAGTTCCAGGCTTATCCTGAAAATGTTTTTTGGCACAAGTGCTAATACATCAACACCTTGCCGAAGTAGGCACGGTTGTATATTATCGACACCTGGCGATTTGAATGGTCTAAAAGTGGAGATAGCCCATTTGGTTTTATTGACGGTGAAGATTCTGCGAGCCAGTGAGAGTTCCCTCCGTGTAGGCATCAAGAAACGAGTATTCTCGATGATTTCACTATCCTCTCCGCTAGTGGCACAGCCTGGAAAGTGAGTGTCCAACAAAAGCTGTCCCGTCTCTTCCAGGCTCTCCGTAAAATTTCCGTCAGGCTTCTTGAGTGTAGAAAGTCCGTTTGAGTGATCTTTATTGAGTGATTTCTGGAGTCGGGTAGCTGCTGGGAGGGTTTCAATCTCCTCACACTACTTTTTCCATGAGTCTCTCTTAGATCTTCTCAACTCATTATTATAGGCCGTTAAGGCACTTCTATAAGATGCCCAGTTACCATTAGACTTGGCTCTATTAAAGAGTTGACGGGCTTTTTTGTGCCAAACATTTAGCTCCCCGCTCCACCAGGGTACGTTCCTAGAACGTTTCTTCACAACTAAATTGCAGCTACTTTCAAAAGCCTCGATTATTATATTATTTAATTTGTTAACTTCAAGATCTAGTTCCTGAGAGTTACTTATTTTTTCTTCTTTGGTCTTCCTAACATTTCTCATTTCGAAGGTGCCTCCAATCTCCCCCCCCCCCAGATCAAAGCAAATGTACCTATGGTCCGACAAGGAGACCTCATTAAGCACCCTCCAATTAGAAATGTTATTTGATATGAATGCGCTAGTTAGGGTGAGATCTAACACCTCCCCCCTTATCGCATTCATAAAGGTAGGTTCGTCACCCCTATTTACCACCACCAGATTGTTTGTCGTAATAAAATCAAGAAGTGACTCACCTCGCCCGTTCGTGTCCGTGCTTCCCCATACCGTGTGGTGCGCGTTTGCGTCGCAGCACACCACCCACTGTAGACTGCGAGTGCGACAGTACTCCGTAAGCTGCTGGAGCTCGCGCGATACCGCGTCCTCTTTGTCGCCAGGTAAGTACATGGAGGCCAGGACTACCGTTCTCCTCCCTTTGGCACTAGGCACTTCTGCCTGTACTGCCACCAGATCGCGTTGTAGAAGCTCTGAAATTGGGAGGAATTTAATATTTTTGTTGATCATGATCGCTGCCCTCGGTCGGTCAACATTATTATCATAGATCAACTTACATGTTTTTGTCTGCAGACCATCTATGCGCCCATTTGTGGCCCATGGTTCTTGAATGGCTACGAAGTCCAGAATCTGGTGTTCCACCAAGGCACTGAGCCTGTAAGAGGCTGCTATAGCCCTGTGGAGATTTATTTGGAGACAGTGAAGCTGCTTCCAAGAGTTTTGCGTTCGTGATGGGGCCTGGGACATTATTTCCCAGACCGATCCTTGCGGATCTTACCACCCTTTGTGCTCCGCAAAGTTTCCGCAGCCTCCGGGTCTTTTCTCTCCCATTTCCTGAGCCTACCAGAGAGAGCAGATGGTTTTGGACGTTGGACACGTGTGTTGCCTCTCTCCGCTCTCGGTACTGGCTTCGTGAAAATGGACCCCGTTTTCGGCTTCTGGCTACTCTGCTTTGCCCGCGCTGCAACAGATGTTGTTGGTTGCTCTTCAACACCAACAGCAGATTTTGCCCTGTTCCCCTTCAGTCTAGGTCGGAGCTGGGCACTGCCAAAGCCATAGTAGACCTTGTTACCCAGTGTGTCAACCCTTTCAGACGAGATGGGGTCCAGAGCAATTGCCAGCTCGACCTGGTCACCTTTTTGTAGGCGATGGAGCACCCGCCACTCGCTGACACTAATGCCCGAATTCTGCGACTCCACTTGCCCCAAAATTCGGTCATTTTGCCAAGATACCGAGCCGGGAAAGTAGCCAACGAAGATCTTGGCCTTTGGCACTTTTGCCTCGTCCACCACCTTCAACTCACCCCCTCCCATGGCTTCATGGCTGGTATCCATTCTTCAGCCCAGGCTACGGTTTCGTCGTCCAGACAGTTGATCGTCAACCATCCAGGCTTGAAACTACAGCCTGCAAAGTGTGGCTCCACTGGGCCCCCACGAGTCTCGAACATCTTGTCGAGAATACACCGTTGTACCTTCCCAATTTCTTCAGTGGACCATATGCCCTCCGGGAAATTGCTAGGTATAACCCCTATCTTTTTGGAGCAGACTGTCTCCGCTAGAGTAGGCTTTGAGCAGGGGACCCCCAAGGAGGCGCCCTGCACGCCATGTCTTTCAGAGACACTCGCCACCCTCTTACTGGGACCAGGTTCGCCCCCAAGTAAGGTCTCCGCCTCCTTCATCTCACCACACACCGGCGGGTCCGCTGGGGGCACTATTGACATTTTATCAATGTTTTTGTTGCCCTCTTGTGCAAACCGCTTTGTCGGCCTGGAGTTCGATGTCGGCGTGGAGCCATCTGAACGGGATCTTTTAGGGGTCCATCGCGCAGACACGTTGGCTGGATTTGCCGCCAAGGACCGAGCTGTTTCCAGCGATATGCCCCTGGCAAGCAAAGCCTTAAAACGTTTACGTCCAGCTCCGGACAGCTTCACCCTAAGTTTTGGAATCTTCTCTGGAGCAGGTTCAAGAAGATTTCTTTCCTGTTCCGAGGAGATAGACACCCTAGCCGATTCCTGGCTAAGTGGGATGTCCATCTCCTCCGGCCTGTCGGTTAAGGGACCGGGTGCCCCCCCCCCCCCAACAGGTCGTGCTCCATGCTTTCATTGTCGATGGGACCAGATGCCCCCTCGGCCAATGATGGCTGTTGGCTCATTGTAGCCACACTATGCACATTTGAAGGTGTGCAGTCCAGCTTAAGTTTTCCATATATTTTTCTTTAATTTTCTTTTGCGTTTTGGTCACCCACGGGCGCCCCTGTGGTAAGGCTAATTAAAACCGTAGGTTCGCCGGACCTCGTACGGAGTTCGCTATTAAGCTTCACTCTACCCCGTCAAGCAAGCTCACTGGCATAGCTGTTCCACCGTGAATTTAGGGTGTTTTTTTTTTGTGGGTCAATAGGTCTGGTGAACCCTGCCCCAGGGAGTTTTCTCTCTCCCCCGCCCGGCAAATCGGCGACCCAAGTCCAGCAGAGACATGACCGTACTGAAAGTGGGCCATTGGTCTGTAAAGGAATTGCCGCACTTCCCCGAAGGGCTGACCAATTGTTAGTGTCTAGGCGATCCGGCGGTCTCAGTGAGACGTTCGATATTGGCCAGTACGACTACTAACTAGCCTTAACGACTGAGCAGGAATCGTAGAAAACTACTTTCAACCTGTGCGTTGAAGGTAGTTCTTAGTTTGCGTAACTGGACCATGTCACCGTCTTTCATGTGCCATGTTCCAGCACACAGTAAGCCCCTACACCGCAACAAGGTGACTACCCATCGTAGGAGAGTTGATATAGATGGAAATTGATGATAGATTTCCTTTGCTTATCTTTCACAAAGTTGTTAATTGCTTCGGTTGTGACTTGAAGTAAGTCGGCGAAATTAGTTAAGTTGATCACATGCAAACTTTGAAGTCCCCATCAGTAATCCAACCTTTCCCATTTTTAATTGAAACTATGGGTGCTGAATATTCGAATATAATCATCCCATTTGTGAACGGCACCCACATTATCCAACTAAAGATATTTGTTTCTAAGTCTAAATATTCATTTCTTTTGATACTTCATAATTTGATTACAGGTTGTGCCCAAAAGCTGGCACTTATTATAATTTTATAATATGATTAATACAGTTTCTTATAAAAATTATTATACTTAATTTATTCTAAAGTCACAAAATTTACTTGTAAATTTTTTTTTAATCATATTTTTGACATTTGAAGGCATTTTATGACGGCATTTATGTTAAACATTTTTTATATGAGCCTTTTTCACCCTACGGCCAGACATTGTTGTGACAGTAACGTTATTGTCTTTAGATACGATTTCCTTTTGTACAATGGTTTCTGTTTCCCTTTAATATCCTTGCAAGCAGTGTAAATGACTTCACCTGCATTGTGTGCTCTTTTATTCTCTTCAATCTAATGAAAAATATGTCAGCAGGTTTTTTCTTAGTCACAGAATGGACAGAATTATTGTATCTATCTACTGATATATTTATTAATTCTTTAAACTTTAGATCCCTATGTTCTACTTTCAGACATCTAAAAATCTCTATAATTGTAGAGTGAAATCGCTTCTTTAAAAAGGAGTCTGGTAAATTTTGATGCCAAACAATTTGAAGAAATTAATAATTATAGGACTTCCGAAGCTACTCTCATTATCAGTGACGAGGATTCTAGGAACTGTATAGTAGTGTAATATTTTAATGATTTTGTCTCTCATATGCAGGACGGAACGATTCTTTATTTGAAATAGCTTACCAAATTTAGATAATTTATCTATGCAGCTAATAAATTTGACATTTTGGATTTCGACTATGGCTAGATGAAGTATCTCACATGGATATGACGGATTTGTTGGATGTCTATCATACTTGTTTGCTTAACAGATATCGCAGGTTTTCGTATATCTTCTAATAAGGAAAATAATACCTTTACAAGATTTGCTCTCTATTCTCATACGCATTATTTTATGTTCTTGTTCTATAATCTGGAACACCCAATCCTCATTTTTTACGTTTTCAACGATGCGTTGGGTAATGCGAATCTTATATTTACTTAAATTCTCTACGTAGACTTCTTGCAATAGACCCAAATTTGTTTCAGGGTTTTTTATTCCATTGATCAAATTTGGTCTGAGTCTTTTTACTAGAGCTTTGGTTAATATTTGTTTATTTGGGGCTTCCAAAGCAACATAGTAGCGTGTGTATCCTCGTTCTTCTACAATTTCCAGTCCTTTCCCAACCTTTAGTATGATTTCATTCCGGAACACATTTAGTGGTACTTCAACGTAGGGAATGAGATCTGATCTAACTCTATCTGCACTATGGGCTGTCATTTCTGAACTCCTTCCTTCAGATGCTGTTTCCGTAGTTGATCCATGCGGGATAGGCTATTGGCATTCCTTCGGTGGCGGTATCGGTGGTAGATCCCATATGATTTTCATTTTGAGGATTTATTATTTTACCTGATTCTGTACTCGTCTTCCTGTGAGCATTATTATGGAGCGCTGTTTCACTTGCTGTATCACTCTCAGAGCCTTCGGAGGCTGTTAAGTGATTAAGTTCGGTTTTCAACCGAGAAAGGGCGTCGGCTACTAAATACATTTGTTCGAACTGGTTTATAGATTAGCTCATGATTAAAGTCTTCAATTCGGGCCTTCCACCTTTTGAGTTTCGCATTGTTGTTTCTGTTACCGAGAGCGTAAGTCAAGGGTTGATGGTCCGAGAAAATACGAATCATTTTTGTTCCATACAGATAAGATCACAAGTTGTCGAGGGCCCACACTATCGCTAAAATTTCTGCCTCGTTTGTCGCATAATTTTCTTCTGCTTTGTGCAACGAACCAAAAATGAAGGCTATTGGCCTGTCCTTGCTCGACTCTCCTTGGCACAATACTGCTCTCTCTGAAGCATCAGTCGTCAGGTTGAATGGTTTTTTAAAGCCAGGGAGAGCGAGAACTTCGGAAAATACTAACAAGGTCTTTAAATCAGCAAATGCACTAAGAGCTTCTTCATCTAAATTTACAACTACCCGTTTTGACTGATTTCCTTTCACTTGAGAATTATCGCCGCTTGTGAGATTTGTTAGTGGTTTAGCGACCTTAGCATAGTGCTTTACGCCAATAATAAGATGTTAAACCTAAAAAACTCTTCAACTCTTTTAAATTTGCAGGGGGCAAGATATTCCTAATTGCATCCACTTTCTTCATATCTGGCTAAATACCTTCAGGTGTGATAACGTTATCCTAAAAATTCTACTTCAGTTTGCATGAAGTGCGTTTTCTCTAGATTCACCTTCAAATTTGACTCAAGTAACCGATTAAAGACTGTTTCGATATTCCTAAGGTGATCGTCAGCATCTTTACCGAATATGATAATGTAGTCAACACATAGCAGATTTTCCCTATGTATGCCTTTAAGACATCATCAATCATCCGCTGAAAAATAGCTGGTGCATTATTTAATCCGAAGGGAAGTCTCAAAAATTCAAACTTCCCATTCATTGTTGAGAATGCGGTTTTTGGAATTTCGGACTCCTTCATTAGTATTTGATGAAATCCCGACATTAAATCAATGGTGGTAAAGTACTTTGCTTTGCCCAGATTTGCCAATGTTGAATTTATATCTGGTATTGGATAGGTATCGACGATGGTAACAGCATTCAGACGCTTGAAATCAATTACCATCCTGTACTGCTTCTCACTTGATGGTTTCGGCTTCTTTGGAACGATCCAGATGGGTGAGTTGTAAGGGCTTTTTGACGGCCTGATTATGTGTTCACTCAGCAGCTCCTTTATTTGTTTGTCCACTTCCTCCCTCATGCATGTAGGATATGGGTAACTCTTAGTGTAAATGGGGTTCTCGGTGGCTGTTCTAATTTCGGCCCTAACACTTGTTTCCACCATCTCATGTTCATCAATCGGTCCAAAGAGCGGGGTATACCTGTCTAAAATTTTTTTGATTTTCAACCGTGTTTTCTAGAAAGATCCCCATCCAAGCCTCTGATAAAAACATCAAGAGCTCGATTCCTATACGTTTCCACAAGAGCATTCATAGTCTCTTGGGAATAGGTTTCAGTTTTTAGTTTATTGACTATTAAAGAGAATTGATAATTGACGGATGCGTAGAATTCATCAACCCTCGAGCCTTTTTGACACAAATGGCTCAGCTGGTGTTCTAGAGTTATAATGTCTCTTTTATCAGCATAATGCAAAGAGAGAATTTTTTTATAATAGACCAGTCCTGGTCAAATATTATACGAAATGAGGGCTGCATCAGCACCTCCACAATTCTTTTGCCTTATATTTTGAAGGATAGCTCGAAATATCGTTTTATTCCTCACTATTTCGTAAGCCTTCAAAATATTTTCAACTGAGTGAACCCAGGAAACATACTGAACAGGATTACAAACTGCCACTGTTGCTACTTACGTGAATTGAGTTTATAAATTAAATATAAATGACAATATCTTAAGGTATTATAAGATACAAAAAATGTATTATATTTCAGTTGTCAATTTAATCAGTTAAATATTTAAGTTCTAGCCATACAAAGTTAAAAGTTAAATAAATATGCAGTACTTACAGATTAATTATAATTATTAAGCACATTATTTTTCCTAAGTTTTCCTTGATTATACTTGTTTCGCGAGCTGTTTTAATGGAAAAAGGAACTCATAGTTAATAATTTTTAATAATTTTAGTTTTCCAAAAGAACTTTTCTACATATTATTTGAGTTATTTCCATTTTCCGACGTGATCTCCAATATTGGAAACTATAAGTTTAAGCTTACTATACTATGTTCTTATGTGGATAGTTTCGCAAACTGCTTATAGTGAACACAGGAATAGAAAATTTCGTCAAATAAACATTATCTTATGGTATTCGTTAGAAATTGCTCTTTAGAAATTTCATTAAATTTTTTGTAAGAAACTGTCTATTTCGTTTTGATATGGTATTGGCGGAAGGTCCGTGTTAATCCCGTTTAGTCGTAATGGATCATATTAAGTTTCCAAGCGACCTACTAATGGCACAAATCACTTCACATTCCAGGCCCAAAGTTTGAATAAACAATGCGCACAATTTTCAAATTCGAACCATCAAGTCACTTTTTTTTAAAGAATTTATGTAACTTCGTGTATACAAGTGAATTTATACTTTTCATTAAACTTCATTTTCTTACTTGCACAATAAATGTGTAAGTTTGATATCCTTACTATTTATTGTGTTACACCATTTTTCACTTACGAACATTTTTTATTTTGTGCTTGATTATATCAACTAGAAGGACTCGTAAGTTTCGCAGTTCGATCAATGCATTTTACTTTTCGTAAATGTTGGCAAGGGGTTGAATCTTGTGTCGTCCATAATCGGAGACACCCAGCGATTCGCCAAATACATTTACCGATAATTTAGTTTATATCTTTCATGGTTATTTTCTTATATTGAAATTTAATTTTTCAATTTATCGGCGTACACTGTGTGTGCACGCAGTTTCTCGATTGTGTACATCATGATGAATATTTTATTTTGATTAAGGAACCTTTGTACCATTTTCAATGATCGCTCTTAAGCGACTTGGGAATACCACAAAAAAATTCATATTAGGTCTGAGGGTCTTCGGGGTCACAGAGCCTTTTTCTTTTGTTATATCGGTCCCTTGGGAGTTTCAGGATGTAGACGTAAGGATTTATTTATTTTAACTTGAAATTTTTATATCACCATGTTCACACAATATTTTTCAAGGGCCACTGTATTTGTATCGGAAGGGCTTTTCTTTATTTTCAGGATTAATTCACTTAGACATTGCTAGGGTCTCTTGGGAATCGCTGAGCAATTTTTAGGACAATTTTTATACCCTTTACCATTAAAAAAGGTAAATAGGGTATAATAATTTTGTGCTTTTGAGAGGGGTTGGAATTTCAAGGAGGAGGCGTGGTAGGTATGGACATACTCGTATATATACAGATGTGATCAGAATCACTTTCTAAGCAATATTTATTTTTTCCATCCGTCTGTCCGTCTGTGGCCACTTTTTTTCTACACCGTTAGAGCTATCTTAATGAAATTTTTCAAAAGTGTAGCCTGGACAAAGATACAGAACCAGATTGCTATATGGGCCGATTTGGACAAGTACCACGCCTACCTCCCATATAAGGTACTTTTTTCACCTTTTTTAAAATGACTATAACTTCGGGCCAATTGACGCAATCGTGACATTATTTGGCAGTTATGGAGATGTGGGTCCTACTAAACAGCGCGCAAAAAGTGGGCGGTATATATCAATTGCCACGCCCACAATTAACAAATATTAATAACTTAAGATCTGGTAGAGATTTACGGACGAAATTTTACGGGAAGGAACATGTAGACATTATAACACTATCTGCAACAATTGCGGCTGATCAGAGAAAAGACACGCCCACTTTTGATATAAGGAACTTTCGGGTCTAAAATTAAAATTAGCATACCTATGCCCTTATTGAAGACAGCGGAATAAAAATTTGCAGAAATATACATTGTATTATAGCTTTCGACCTATACAATATTTTTTGAGAAGTTTTATATTAGTGGTTATATTGACACTACAAAGCCATACACACGAAATGGGGCCGATATAATCATTTCAAGGTAACCTACCAAAAATTACCGTAAATATGCTCCTAAAAATTTTTTATGAAGAAAACATTCCCATTGTTGAACTTGCACGCACAAGAAAAGGTAAAGGGTATTTCGAAGTCGGTCTAACCCGACTCCAGACTTCTGTACTCATTTAATTTTGTTTTAATAACTTTCAAATTATTTTTTATTAAGCCCTTCCGTTCTTAGGGAGCCCGCTCTTTTAGCGGTTCCCTGCTCGGGCGCCAGTAAAGAAGTTTCCTACCAGGAACTTCAAAAAAGGAGATCCGCCAAGACAACCTGAGACTTGGGCTTATGTTCTGGTTTTCAATAAGGAAAGAATAGTCATACTCACATTTTCCAAAATAATCCTCACACACGTCCTCTTTAAATGTTAATATTTATTAACTAGGTGTTCCACAAGTAATGCAACAAAGAATAAGAGAGCTTATTTAACTAAGTGACTTGTATTTATAATAAATTAATGCTAACTAAGCTAATATGTGCCTGTGGGAATAGAATGTCTTCGATGAGTGGATTCACACGGTGCATTTGAGCAGATACCGCGCGAGTTACGTATAAATATGAGAACACAATTGATCAATTTATGTCAAACTTAATAAAAGAACAGGAAAGCAATAAAATAAAGGAAACTGCGTTTCCGCAAAATATTTAAATGAATATGTAAAATGCAAACAAGATTCCAAGAATTTAAATAAATGCTTTAAATCAATAAAATTGTTGAATTAACACTTTTTTCAAATAATGGCAATTATAAGAATTGCAACACCAAATGTAAATTGCATAATAAGCATTTTTAGAGTACACAAAATTAATGTCTAACGTAAGAATGATTATTAAATAAAATTCAGTTTGGTTTGGATTCTGATCAGTGACAGTTCAATGCAATAAAAAACTTGTTTTCTCTTTTTTTAAAAAGTCGTTCGGACACAACAAAAACACAAGTCGCGTGTGTGCTTAATCAGCAAAATAGCGCTAAATTTGGGTTGTGCGTTGCTGCGGTTAGATTGGCACACGTGTCGTTGGTTATGGCAGGGGATTGTGTTAACTCGTATGACCATATATTCGTTCCAAAATATTGAAGTGTGTTTATCACGTATGCATTAATGTATGCCCATCGTATTGTAATTGTGCGCGGTGAATTGCAACGGACGCGGCGATATACTGAACACATATATATACAATAAATGCAACGGTTGTTAACATCATAATAATCGTAATTATAATGCAATTGTAATTTTTATTTGAAGCAAATGCACTATGAACATGTAGTACATATGTATGCATTCTTGCGGCTTCTCATTTTTTTCTTTCTTCCGATTTACGCGTATGCAAGAAAAAAATGTTGTGTGCATCAATTTTTTTTCGGTTTTGGTTTGGAGCCTTAGTCATCAATATCTTTTTTTTTTTGTATATTGTATTACTAGCGTTTCTTTGTCGTTTTCAAATTGAAAATCAAAAAATCATGATTTTACTTCAGCTGTCATTGCTCGGACAAACTGAATTTGGGGCAGATCAAGAGAGAGATATTTGCCATCATTAATTTATTAAGGAAATGTTTCAGTGCCAAGTGATCGTCTTGTAAATCTATTGAGGCGATGTGTAGGAGTACAAGAGATAATTGTGAAAACGTTTGACTTTATTTCCCATTCGGATCTCTGTTGTTACAGGTCTCAGAATTATTTTTACCTTATATGGTCCTAGCCATATATTGGAATAATTATTCTTTTTATTACTGTTACACAGTAAAATGCTGTCTCCGGATATAAATTGTATCGAATTACCAGAAATATCGTATTGCTTTTTTTACATATATTTCGCCTTTTCCTGCACTGTGTTGTTATGCGCATGCATCGCTGATACTATCCATTGATCCTATCATTATAAATTCAAACTACCAACCGATAGCGCTCACGGCATTGTACAGTCCGCCGAGATACAAAATTAATAGTGAATTGTACGTTAAATTTATAAATAAGCACGAAACCAGATTTATAGTCCGAGGAGATTTCAATGCCAAAAACATCTATTGGGATCCAGACTAACAACAGCAAAAGAGCGAGAGTTATTTAAAGCTGCCAGAGATAAGGGTTGTGAGTTTATCTCAACTAGTAAGCCAACTTATTGGCCAAGCGATCCTGGAAAGATACCTGATTTAATAGATTTATTTTTAATTAAAAAAGTTTCATAGAACTATTTACAAATAAATGAAGGGTTTGATCTGAATTCCGACCACTCTCCGGTTTTCTTATCAGTAAGCGAAAATATAATAAAAAAAAATTCAAAATAAATATTTAACCAACAAGTTTACCGAATGGCACTATTTCAAAGAAGTGCTAGGTAAAAACACTCGATACATAGAACCACCAAAAACACAAGGACAACTAGAATACGAAGCCTTAAAACTAACGCAAAATATTCAAAATGCTGCTTGGGCTAGCACGTCAATTTTAAAAAGGAAATCCGAAGGATGTTTTTATCCGAAAGAAATAAAAATTCTAATAACAAACAAAAGAAAACTCCGGCGTCGCTGGCACCAAAGTAGGTCACACAATGATAAACATGCGCTTAACAAAGCTACAAAGAAGCTAAGTCAAGAAATAAAAGTTTTCAAAAATGAATCGACTAGCAGGCTCTTACGAAACCCCTCACACGAAAAAAACAATGACTACTCCTTGTGGAAAGCCACGAAAAACATAAAAAGGCCCACATTACCGATTCCTCCAATTAAAATGGATAATGATGCCTGTGTCAAAAGCACCATTGAAAAGGCTCACACTTTTGCACTTTTGCACCTTATGAAAACATTTCGCCAAATGATGGCGTAGAAATTGATACGAATTACAACATCAACTATGAGAATAAGGCAGGCACTCTGAGGTGTACCCCTTCCGAAGTAAAATGTGAGATAAAAAACCTACAATTTAAAAGAAGTCCAGGTTTTGATCTGATAGCAGCAGAAATTTTGCCACAGCTGCCAGAGATGTGTATTGAAAATCTTTCAACTTTATATAACGCCACATTCAAACTTGACATGTCCCAAGCATCTGGCCGAAGTAATAATGCTTCCCAAACCAGGCAAAGTACCACAAGAAGTGTCATCATATAGAACAATCTCTCTGTTACCGATACTATTGAAAGCTGCTACACAAAAAACTCCAGACAATTATTGAAGAAAAGAAACTCATACCAAGCCTCCAATTTGGTGTCAGAAGACAACATTCAACTATAGGTCAAGTTCACAGGATCTTCGAAGTTATTGAAAACTCATTTGAAGAGAAAAAGTCTGTTCTGCGGTATTTCTAGATGTAGCGCAGGCATTCGACAAAGTTTGGCATAAAGGTCTGCTCCATAAACTGCAATTGATTCTACCTGCCGAATATTGTGAATTTATCGAATCATACCTTCAAAAAAGACACTTCAGAATTAAGCAAGATGATGCCTATTCTGGGCTCCGCGAAGTTACGGCAGATGTTCCTCAAGGCAGCATCCTAAGGCCCCTACTCTATCTCCTATTACCGCAGCATTCGCTGACGATACGACACTCATAGCTACTGGTGGAATAGAGGAAATCTCAGTAGAGAAACTCCTACGTGCCATAAATTCAATATTTAATTGGACAAAGAAATGGCGTATTAAAATAAATCGGTGCACATCGACTTTACGAAAAAAAGGTTAAACATAACCCGCTATATATAGACGGAATAGAAGTACTATACTCAAATAACGCTAAGTATTTGGATATGACACTAGACGTGAAGCTCCGATGGTGTGCACATGTGAAAAAGACAAGAGAAGAACTCGAAATAAAGTATAAGAAAATGTACTGGTTAATTGGCAAATCATCTACGCTTTCTGCATATAACAAGCTTTTGTTATGTAATCAAATCTTGAAACCCGTATGGAGTTACGGTATTCAACTTTGGGGATGCACCACACAAATCAATATTAAGATAAAAAAAAATTTCAAAACAAAGTTCTACGGAACGTAGTCAATGCACAATGGTACCTACGAATGTCAGACCTCCACAGAGATCTTGGCGTGAAGGCGGTTCACAGCGAAATTACTAAAGTCGCAACCTTACATTACGAACGACTTCAACACCACATAAACGAAGAGGCATCGAAACTCTCAGAACTAAACAAAACGGAACGACGTCTTAAGAGAACGAAGCCGAGAGACCTCACAAACTAGTAGCACCAATGCGGTGTGAATTATCCAGCTGAATATAATGAATAAACTTAAATTGCTCGTAAGTTTTTGAATGTATAAATTAGTTGCAATATTATAAACGCTGTATATGTACTTATAATTATAGCGTTTAAACAAAAAAAAAAAAGATGTGCATGCATCGCTGATACTAATCATTGATCCCAATTCGATCCATCCTCCTTCACAAAATTACGTAAATTTACAGCTTCTGTCCGATGACTGCACTCCAACGGGCCATTAGCTTGTGGGTGGTAAGGAGTAATATGGAGTCCTTTCACTTTTAGCAACTTGCAAGTTTCGGACAAAATTTTTGAAATGAAATTGCTCCATAATCCTTCACTAGTACTCTGGGGCCCTCAGTTTCGATATCATTTCTCTCAACAAAATCCTTGCTACAGTGGTGGCTTCTGCATCCGGCTAGCAACCGCTTTAGGCAATTTATCTGGAACGTTGAAATATATTTATTTCCGGATGAAGTCTACAGCCCATCGCATGTCCATAAATATCTTATCGAAAGTTTTACTTGCAGTATCAGTGAGCTGCATAGGCATTTTTGTTAGCCGAAAGACTTTGTTCGTCTGACAGCTTGTGTACCCAACAATAAACTTTCGTATATCTGACATCATCCTAGTCCTTTCCTCCCCAAGAGATATGAAGTGAAGTTATGAGTTGGCCATTCTATAGCGAGCAACTCATAACTTCACTTTATATCTCTCTATAGGAGAGTACCCTTTTTCAGTACCACTCAGCACCCTGCTAACAAAACCTATCGGTTGATCGTGACCTTCTTGATCTTGCGACAATACTGCTCCTAATGCCTCGCCACTAGTGTCTGTTGTCAATAGGAAAAGTTCGCGAAAATCTGGGTAAACCAGGATAGGTGACGTCGTGATAGCCAACTTCAACTGTTGGACACTGTTCACTCGAATTTTGTGTCTTTGTTCAATAATTTTTCATGAACTTCCTATAATAATTCGCCAAATCCAGGAAAGTCTGCACCTCTTCCTTAATTTTGGGTTGTGCAATATTTTTTACGCAATCAATCTTTATCGGATTAGGAAGTTCACCCATTTCTATACATTTATTTCCTAAATACACTACTTCCCGTCTGTTATTGTGGCCCGCCAAGTTTTTTTCTGTATACCACTATATCATCTAAATATATGAAACAATCCAGACCTTGAAAATCTGTTAAGATACTATTTATTAGTCTCTGGAAAGTTGCTGGCGCACCAGTGAGTCCGAAAGGCATTCGTTTCAACTCATAATGGTCAAGTGATGTTCTGAACGCTGTTTTCTCTCTGTGTACCGCTTCCATTAACACTTGGTGATATCCACTCGCCAATTTAGTGTAGATAAATATCTACAATGACCTAATTAGTCCCGAATATTTTTTTTCTCGGGATTGGAAAAGCGTGACAATTTTTGTGCTATCTGCTGACTTTTTAGGTACCAATGTCAGAGGCGAATTCCAAGGGGAATTCTTATGCCTTCCTCTAATAGTTTATCCATTTGTCGGTTCGTTTCTTCCCAATCTGCCTTTGGAGTTATATATTGTCTCTGATTTATCGGCATTTGGCCTTCCGTAATCGGAATTATATCTATCTTGTAGGAGGACATCATTGTATTATTCACATAATTTTGTTACGTAGTGTCTATCCTCACTATTTAGTGTATTCTCTGTCCCCAAATCTTTGAGAAACTCGATTATAGACGTGAACGCCAGCGCATCCCCATCTAGTAGGAAGACATGGTTGTATTCTTCACATATTTTTGTTATAGAGTGTGTCTCCTCACTATTTAGTGCTCCCTTTTCCCAATTTTTGATGAATTTTTCCATTCCTCCATGTTACCTCGGGATTTTTTCCGGATCGAAAAACGTTTTTCCATCGCTTTCTCTCTTAAGCTCGTATTCTGAGAAATGGGAGCAAGCCGCGGCAAAGATCGGTTCCCATATGACATCTACCTCTTGAGTGTTTAAAACCAGTTTTGACTATATAATATAAAACCGGTTTCGACTATAGAATTTGTAGCGATTGACAATATGTCTTTAATATATATTCCAGGCCTAATCTTATGTTTATTTAATATTAGGAGTTATTACCGGTAATATGATATTCTTGATCGTTATAGCTCTTGCTTTTAATGTATTATTTTGCTGGTTCCCTTCGATAGGCGTTTCTGTACAGCATCTATTACGGAGCAATTCCACAAACTATCCACTGACATTGAGCTTGACTAGGCAAAGCGCTTTGACGCGTTTCCGAATGCCACGCCTAAATTTTTATCTTGCTTTGCTGCGCATTAGGAAGTTGCGTCATAGACTCCGCTTTAATTAGACTGGTTTCCGTAACTGTGTATATTAATAGTACGAGATATCCTGCCTTTGCTTCCTTGAATAGAATAACAACGTAAGTGTCTTCTGTATATGTTTCCTGATTGAAATTGAAATTATTTGCCAAACAATTTTTCGGGTTTGATCAGTATTGACATATCTCGTTATATCTTGTTGTCTTCTTGAGAAATATATTTACGTGCGCCTTTAAGTTCGTCGCATAGGCTCTCTCTTTCTATGTGCGATTATTTAACCATGCTATTGCACCTTTGATGGTTGCAACTAGTTCGCGTTTTTTATCATTCGGGAATTTCAAAAATTCGTCCCTAAAGTTCGTGGCTAAATCTGCTGCATTTTGGCCAATAAATCGCAGGCATCCCCTGTGGTTTTTATGAGCTACTCTATTTTCGCTCCTGGAAGACTTTGGGGTACAACCTTCAGTTCTTAGATCGTAAATCTCTAAACCCGACAACATAGGCCCAAGCTTCTCGACGACCTGAGCTAACTCTAGAATGGTCATCTTCCCTTTACAGCTCGTTATACATTTCCTTAGCATAAACCCTGAAGTATCGTGTATACTATCAGTCTACTACCTGTTGTTTCCCACATATATGCAACTAGAGATGGCTGCAGGCTTAATGGCTACCTAGACCCCAAACGATCAGGCGTATCATTCAGATGTCCACTATCTCTCCAAATTTCCTCTGTATCCTCTAACCCCATCAGAGGGATCCTGTTCAACCCACTGATCCTCAGGAGGAAATGGCACTACTCCAGTCTCAGTTGTCCCGAACACGATTCCGTTTGGTGGGAATCATTCACCATGACTGCCGGTACAGAATCAAAGAAATTCTGCTTATTCAAGAAAGAAGTCAAGTACCTTGTACATAAAGTCACCCCTGAAGGAGTACACACAGACTCAGATAAGATAATCTCAGTAAGGGATTGGCCAAAACCAACTAGTCTGCAAGAGCTTCTGGGGTCTTTGCATATATTACAGACGCTTTGTTCCAAGCTTCGCAGACGTGGCTGCTAGTCTGCATGAATTAACGAGGAAGAATTGTCTTTTTGAGTGGAGAAGCGAACAGAAGAGGGCATTCAACAGACTGAATGAGCTATTGTGTACAGCTCCTTTGCGAATCCAATTCCTGGCGAAGAATAGATTTTGCGCGAGTGGTTTCGGGATTAGAGGTATCCCGTAGCAAGATATCAAAGCCTGAGCGAAATTACTGTGTAACACGGAGAGAACTTTTGGCGGATATGCAGTGTGTGAAGCACTTTAACAAGTACTTGTATGGATAAACGTTATTATTAAGAACAGCTCAAAAATCCCTAAGGTCAGGTGGCAAGATGGATGGTGAGACTCCAAAGCTACGATTTCACAATAGAACATCGCAGAGGCGGAAGTCACGGGAATGTTGGTGCACTATCCCGGCGTCCTTGCAATGTGGAATATAAGCTTTGTTCTAAAGCTGAAGGGAAAGAAGGAGATGTCGATGTCCGTCTAATGGCTGATTTACCAGAGGAAGAATGGCGGAGAAAATAGAATAAGAGCAACGAAATGTCCCAGAATTGTCAAAAATTGTGCCAAGTAACAGAGAAGGAAAACGACCAGAATGGAACCAAATCTCGACAAAAAGCCCCGTAACTAAAGCAGATTGAGCTCAATGGAATAGCTTAACGTTGCAAGATGGATGCCTGTTCCGCCTGTGGGAAAGCGAAGATGGAAAAACCACGAAGAACTTGATTGTGGTACCCAAGGCATGAATAAGCGAAATTCTCAAGGAATACCATAGTGGGCTTAGTGGAGAAAATTTGGGAATAACAAAAACAGTCGAGAAAATTAAAACATGATTTTATTGGGTTGGTTGCCAGCAATACGTAGTTAACTTTATTAGTGCTTGTGAAAAGTTATTTTTATTTTTTTATTATATATATATATTTTATTGGATCTTCTAAAAAATATCTTAGAACTAACAATAAATCTTCATAGTATATTTAACATTTCACTTTTAAATTCATATTAATCATTACCAACCTCACAGTGCCAGTGCTTTGAGGAGTTATGGTATATGAAAAGAAGTAGCGCAATACTTAAATAATAGCGTAATGAATAAGCTTAAGATTAGGGGTGAAAACTTGCTCCAAATGATTTGCGAATGCTATTCCCTTTTCTGCATCACTTCTTGCCCAGTTGCCGTTGGGAAGGCGTATTGGTGACTCCATTTGAATGGGTTTTTCGAGTTTTTGGCCGTTCGCCATAGAGAATAGCTTGACGCTTCTGTAGGACAGAGGGTCTCTAGAAACTCGTGAAACTCGGAGGTTTCCTTTTCTTTTAGAAGGTGATGCAGTATTTTAGTACATTCATTCAGTTTCTTCTTCAGAGAAGGTGATCTCTGCAATTGCCATTCATAAGAGATTTTTTTCGGAGAGGAGCTTCAGAATGTCTTGGGGAGTACACTCTTGTCGGGTTTGAGCTTTAGAACGTGGTGTAGCAATTTTTACTGTTTGGGATAGCAATTGAGTGAAATTGAAAATAGCGGAGTTTATTTCCTGCTCAGACTTTAGGGAAGTATTTATTTCAAGATGTGAACTTATGAACATCTTATATTTAAGCCAGTCTGTATTCCTGTAGTCGAAACTACCACTCACGTTTTTCTGATAGGAGTTTTCAGAAAAGATAGTTATTATTGTGGGAGTGTGATCAGAGGACAGCTCCAGAGAGGAATGCACAAGAGAGTGTACATTATTTATACCTCTAGTGATGGCGAAGTCAATAAGATCTGGAATCTTCTGTTTGTCGGATGGCCAGTATGTAGGCTTACCATTGGACAAGACATTAAGACCAAGAGTATTTATCGCAGAGAAGAGTTTTCTTCTTTTGGGAGTTACTAAACGTGAGCCCCAATGAGTATGTTTTGCATTAAAGTCTCCAGCAGCAATGAACTTAGCATCGAGAGTACTAAAGAATTGTGTGTACTGCTGCTCATCTATATTAAACCTGGGTGGGCAATAGATGGATGATACTGTCAAGCCTTTCACGTATTCTTCGAGCTTAATAGTCGTCGCTTGTAGATAATCGGTACAGTATCCTTGCATAGGGAAATGCTTTATTCTATTCTTGATCAGAATGGCTGTACCACCACGTGCTTTGCCACCGTGGTGTTTGGTGTCATAAACTTTATATCCCGCTATCTGGAAACAGTTTTTCTGAGTAAGGTGAGTTTCAGAAATTAGCATCAAATCTATTGAGTTATCGTCGAGAAATAGTTTGAGCTCATTTTTGTGCTGACTTATGCCATTTGCATTCCAATGACAGATTTTCAGAGCGTTCATGGTTTTGTTAGTAGGGATTGCAAAAGCATGTTCTGATTACGTATCATGTCTTGCATCATACTTTGCATTGAGTACATAAATTGCGTCATATTTGCGATGAACTCTTGTAAAGTCTTTTCAAGAGTACTCTCATCATTTTTAGGGTTTACTGGTGGGGTGCCTTTGAGAATATTTGCGTAAGATATACTTGAAGGTTGTGCTTCACGGGCAGAGATTTCGCGCAAAACTGTGACGGGAGGAACAGTTTTAACTTGTTTTGGCTGAGGTGCAAATTTCTTTTTTATATGAGCGTATACAGTGCAGCCTCTGTAGTTTGCAGTGTGATTTTCACCACAGTTGCTGAATTTTTTGACACTGGAGTCGTCTTTGGGCTTTGTGCAGTTTTGTGACATGTGGAGATCACCACAAACGACACATACACTGGGAAGTGTACAGTATTTTCTAGTGTGCCCAAATTCTTGGCAGTTCAGGCTTTGAACTGGTCCAATTCGCTTGTGGGGTTCTTCTACAGAGATTTTTCTATGTAGAAGATAACGAAGGTTGTAGATCGGGTGTGATTCGCCTTTTCTGAGGTTCGAGTCGACTGGCTGTAGCTCAACGCGAAAGAGCGGCAGTGGAATCTTATCTTTATTGCGTATGTTAAACACAGAGTTTGCGGTAAAACCCTCTTGGGATAGGGCTTCTCTTATTTCGTTGACATCTACGTCAGCTTCGATTCCTCTAAGGACAACAACAATGCCTTTGCTACTTTTAAGTTGGTAGGTGTAATAGTTTTTTTTCTCTGTGTCAAAGAGATTGACGACTTTGCGATAGCTTGATTCGATATATAATTGAATTTTGGTTTCATGTATTTTGCCTTTTGGTATTGGGACAACATGAAAGTTTTTAGCACCAATTAGAGTAGTTAGAGTTTCTACGAGAGCGTTAGAGTTGCTCTCCCTTAAATAAATTGGTGGGGGCTTTACCTCTTTTAGCACTTTCTGGGTAGAACTGTCTTCGGCATTTGCAAGAGGTGCAAACCTGTTAGAAGCGAGTGGATTCTTTTCAAAAGCAGAATCATTAGATTTAATCTGCTTTGCCGATTTTTGAGACAATTTTTGAGGACTCAACTTGCGCTTAACCACAATATAGCGGTCCATACCAGTCTGTATTGCCGAACCTTTTCCTTGGTTGGCTGTAGCATGCATGTTTTTTTATTTGCCTGTAGCGCTATCTGTATTGTGGAGAGGTTCTAATGGTGAGAGAGAGTTGCTTTGCATACTCCACGGCAAAGTGTTTACCGACCCAGAGCCAACAATAAGCGTACTTACGTTTTTGCAGCAGTCGTTACTTCCTGTAATGTGCTCAAGCTGAGAGCCAGCGTTAGCAGAGCCAGAGAGGGAGAGCTGTTTATGGGAGCAGTCAGAAACTGAAAAGCTGCGCTGCCTACCGCTGCTGTCGAATTGCGCTATAAGTGTATTAATTTCACTTGCCGAGAGATCCCAACTGTTTTTATTTATTTTCACGCTGTTGTTATTGTTTTGTTGTGTTTGCGCATCGGTTGTCTTTTTTTGCCGTTGCTGCACTAGCTGAACGCGCGGGTGGCGACCGCAACATGTAATGTTTACAGGTCAGATTTTTGCGATTTTTTTTTATTTTGTTCCTTGTTGTATGTAGTTATATTTATCAGTACTTTTTTGTTAGCCGGGTAGAGAGTTTTTGATTTTTTTGTTTCTGATGATGTTTTTAATTTTTTGTTTTCGTTTTTTTAGTTCTTTTTTTCGTGGTTAAAGCTTAGAGCCGCGGAGAACACGTCTGCTCGCGAAACGTTTTACTGACTGTGAAAAGTGTACAGCTGCTAAGAGACCGAGCCGTCGCAGTCAGGGGAAAATGCATTTATACAACGAGGGAGCGCCATTTGAGCGTATTGCAGTGGACATCGCAGATCCGTTTCCAATGAGTGATTCCGGCATATGTTCTCGCCGAAATCGACTATTTTACAAAATTTCCAGAAGTATATTCCCTACTAAGAGACTAAGACCGTTGCAGATGCATTTATCAATAATTGGGCCTGCAGGTTCGGAGTTCCCTTTGAGTTGCACTCGGATCAAGGCAGAAATATTCAGCGATATTCAGGGAAATGAGTGAATTGATGGGTATACGCAAAACTCGCACAATCCCTTTACACCCTGATAGAATGGTTGAAAGATTTAATCGTACTCTTGAGGAATACCTAAGGAAAGTCCTGGATAGAAATCAGAAAGATTCGGACCAGTTAGAAAGATTCGGACCATTATTCCTAATGACATACCGATCTGCTACTTACATTACAACATCTACAAACACCAGCTGAGGCTATTTTCGGTTGTGATATAAGATTACCTGCAGATCTGAAATTCAGTGCCTACTCATCTACGGACCTTTCACATAGCAGTTATGTAGATGAAACATCAGAAAGTGCACATAACTGATGAGTGCTAAAATGAAAGCCAGATATGATGATATCAGGAAGGGCAGCTAGTTATGCTTCATAATCCTCAACTGTCCTTGTTCGGGCGCATTCGATTCGCCACTCTATAGACGTTAGGTCGGACATTTGTGTGGAAAAGGTATCGAGTAAATTATACTCAGGTTAAACGAACGAATTTTTTCATCCTTGATAGAAAAATGCTTCCAAATTGAAAATTGCTTGAAAACCAACAAGATTAAAAATTAACCATACCAATTCCCTAGGAATTTTTATATTTTAGCTGTTTAAATTTAAAGAAAACAAAAACTAATCTTTGGATTTTGTTTTTTTATTTTTAATATTATTATTCTGTTGATTTAAATTATATTCAGATTATTAATTTGCATAAAAAACATAAAGAATGTAAATGATTAAAAAACCAGTTGAAACAGTGCTGCTCCACTTGCTCGGGTGCTGCTTTATTCGCACAACTCGTTACGAGCTCGATACAAGTGACGAATCGAATGCGATTAATATTTCAATATGGAAAAATCATAGAACTTCCGCAACAAAATATTGCCGACCGGTACGTTGTGACTTTGAAAAAGGAAGCTTCAAAAAAATCTCAGAAGAGTTTAGACGAATAGAAATACAAATCACCGAAATGTGAGATGTTATTTTAATTAATAACAAAAAGATAGCTATTAAGCATATCCTTATTAAAACAATGGTTGATCGGAAAGTCTGGAATTCTATATTGAAAAACCGAGTTAGAAGCGCGAATTGTTATATCTGCGGAGCTACTCCAAAAGAGATAAATGACCTAAGTAAATGCACACAAAAGCTATGTGATGTTAATGCATATGTTTTGGGACTATCTACTCTTCACGTACAAATTAAATTTTTTGAGGCTTGCATATATATTGAATAGAAACTTGACGCCAAGTGTTGGCAAGCAAGAAGTGATGTGGGAAGAAAGGTGATGTCGAGAATTGATAGCAATACAGATATATTGCAAGCGTTACTAAGATCATCATTCTGGAAACTTAATTTAAATTTACGTACATAAATATATTAGTTAAAATAATTAAATTCTTACTCATTTTTGTTATGTATACAAAAAAAAATGTAAACAAAAAAATACAATTGCTTATTGCAATATCTCTAATGAAATAATTTTATTATTAGGTACTTTATTAGGTAGTTATCTACCTTCACAAAAATATTCCGAATTAAGTGTGATTTGATTAACTTAATTTGCTACTTTTAATAAATTACGTGAAAAATAACAAAAAATCGACAACTGATTTCAAGAAGATTTAATGAAATATACTACACATACATATGTAAGTTAGCAACATACGCGTTGCATGTCATTGGCGCCGTGCGCTTGCGCAGCGGTACAAAGCATTGTACGATAATATAAGCATTGTAAATAATATAAAATAATTTAAACTCTTTTATTATTATAGATTTTGCTCAGGAGAGTACTTAACTGGCGCCCAACTTGGAGCATGCGAAAAAGTCGCTGCACTGGCTCATTCCCCACCCTTGAGAGGGGTGAATAAAAAGCAAATCTGCGATTCCTACGGGACCCTCCAGTTTTTGTGTCGTAAGCGTGGGGCATGCGAAAAAGTCTCTGCCCAGGCTCTTACCATACCCTTGAGAGGGGTTAATTAAAAAAGCAAATCTGCGATTCCTACGGGACCCTCCAGTTTTTGTGTCGTAAGCGTGGGGCATGCGAAAAAGTCGCTGCCCAGGCTCATACCATACCCTTGAGAGGGGTTAATAAAAAAAGCAAATCTGCGATTCCTACGGGACCCTCCAGTTTTTGTGTCGGAAGTGTGGGGCATGGGAAAAAGTCGCTGCCAAAGCTCTTACCATACCCTTGAGAGGGGTTAATAAAGAAAGCAAATCTGCGATTCCTATGGGACCCTCCAGTTTTTGTAACATATACGTGGTATATATTGAGGTAAAATCTGCGATTCCTACGGGACCCTCCAGTTTTTAGTACAAATAAATAAAAATTTATAATTAATAATAAATTTTTAGCGCTACCGAAAAAGGCGGTTCGCTGCGTATTGACCATTCGCAAGGTTTATTATTAAACACGGTGCGACCGAAAAAGGTGGTGCATAGCCCATCTCCACGTTCACCGGTATAAAGCACGAATGGCGATATGTGGTGCTATATTGCGTTAAAATCTGCGATTCCTACGGGACCCTCAAGGTTTAACGTAAACAAAATTTTAATTTAAAAAAAATGAATAAAAAAAAATAAAAAATTTTTAAATAATAAAACTTAACATTTTTAGAACTACCCAAAAGGCGTTGCACAGCCCAACCATACGTTCTAGCACATTCTTGGTGACGTAGAGAGCATCCGAAAAAGACGGTGCACGGCTCACCACACTAATGACTTCCGCTGTAACAAGGGAAGACCAGCACAGGCCACGTTCAGTCAGGTCTCTAGTACCGTTCATCGCAAAGTAGAGTGCGCTTCTAGACTGTAGTATGGCGCACAGCGAAGCAGCGCACCAACCCCGCGGTGATTTGGCTATATTTGAGGCTATGATCAACACCGCCTTCTCCTCTTTGACTGAAGAAAGCAACCGACGATTTATTGAGAGTCGCAACGAGATATGCGAACTCCGAAAAGAACTGCAGATCCTTGGACAACCGGCAGTACCTCCCACAGTTTATAACGATGTTACGTTCGATCGAGAGGGTGAAGGGGTTGATTCATTCGTGCTCATTCAAGCCCTTCGCGAGTTTGGTGGAAGCAGGACGCAGTACGCTTCTTGGCGGAGATCTGTCACTAGCGCTTACACCCCTTTCACGGGTTCGGAAGGTCTTCCTCGCCATTACCAGGCCGTTCACCTGATCCGAAGCAAGGTAATGGGAGAGGCCGATGCCCTCCTAACATCCTTCAATACCCCTACTAACCTTGACGCAATACTGGCTCGGTTAGATTTTACATATGCAGACAGAAGACCCTCATACGCGCTTCAACAAGAAATGCTGAGTCTCAGGCAAAGGGGATGGTCCGTTTCTAAGTATTATGACGAGATTCAGAAGAGGCTCACCCTTTTAACCAACCAGAACGACATGAGCAATTCTGGTGATGCATCGCGGAAGCAAATCCTGAATGAAGAGCACAGGAACCTGGCTAGGAGCGTATTCATTTCGGGGCTCAACGAGCCCATGAGTTCATCAGTTCTTTGTGCTAGTCCCCCGGATATGTCGGCAGCCCTCGCTCTGGCCTTGGAGCTAGAAATAAACACAGCCAGAGCCCATATAGACCAGTCATGGAAGCGACGGGGGCCCCAGGGAATGCACCCCTCCTTCAATTATAGCGTCAACCAGCAGCCTATAAGGATGTATCAGCCCGACTCAGCTCGACTTGCCATTGGTCGTCAAAGAACTGGGGGCATCGCCCAGCCAAGAACTCCACCACGATGGGACAATCCGTCTACGATTCCCGCCATAGACGCTCCTCCACGAAATCCCTTCAATGCAAACCGGTTTGGAGCTTCTATCGGCGCTCCTCATATGCGGAAAGGATACTCGGATAGCCAGCAATTTCAAGGGAGGGATCCAGCTACAAAAAGGCCACACTCGTCGCTACCACCTTCACACGATTCGAAACACCCAAGAGTCAATTTTCTGGACGCTGAGTTAAGTAATTCTTCTGCTGGTGGCTGGGCCAATGGAAGCCTCCGGGGTGAAGGTCGTCGTCGCAACCGAAACTACAGACGGGATGACCCCGGTGCCGATGTTGAGGGAGAAACAACTTTCGACGAGGTGAATTTTTTAGGGATGGGATGTCACTCCTCCCATACCTTCAAATGACCTCAGCATCACAGCGTTTAAAGTTCTTGGTGGACACCGGCTCTCCCAAGAGTTATATTAGGGATATCCCTGGCCTGCGGGGAATAAAGCCGGTAATCAAACCATTTAAGGTCAAAACTGTGGTGGGGAGTGTTCCTGTCACTAGGAAATGGGGAATGAATGTGCTAGGAAGGACTTCTACCTTTTACATGCTTCCCACTCTAAACACCTTTGACGCTATAATCGGGTTTGATCTGCTAACGGACGTCTCGGCTTGTGTCAACTTAGACGTGGGAACACTCAGCCATGCCCGGGGAATGGAAACGCTGCTCTTTCAGGAGTGTGAAGGGGTGAATTACACAGATTCCATCATAGACGAGAACGAGGAAGAAGAGCATACCAGCAGCAACGATCAAACGGAAATTCCCTCTGAGGCCACTACGGAATTCCAGCAACTCCTGATTGATCTGAATGGAGTGTTTGCGGATCCCAGAGAGGGCCTGCCGTTCAACATCAACGTCCTTGCAACCATCCGAACTACAGACAATGATCCAGTTTACGCCCGATCATATCCTTACCCCATTGCAGCCACCACATTCGTAAATAAGGAAATAAGTAGCATGCTCGAGGACGGGATCATACGACCTTCTCGGTCCCCCTTTAATAACCCCCTCTGGGTAGTACCCAAGAAAGGAGTAAATGAAAACGATGACAGGAAATTGCATGGGCCTTAAGAACGCCCCTAGTATCTTCCAAAAAGCTATTGATGACGTACTCCGGGAGGAGATTGGAAGGAGCTGTTATGTTTACATGGATGACGTGATCATATTTTCTCCTGATGCAACAACGCATCTTACGGATCTACGTAGGGTCTTGGACAGGTTATTCCAGGCTAATATGCGAGTCACTAGAGAAAAGTCTAGGTTCTTTAAAAAGGAGGTAGAGTTCCTGGGATTTGTTGTTTCCAACATTGGTATAAAAACTTGCCCAAACAAGGTGAGGGATATCGTTGATTTTGAGCAGCCCCACAGCCTTCGCGCCTTAAGATCCTTCTTAGGTTTGACGGGCTACTATAGAAGGTTCATCAAGGATTATGCTCGGATTACCAAGCCACTAACCAGGTATCTGAGGGGGAAGAATGGTCATATAGGCGCATCAAAGTCTAAAAACACTTCGATTGTCCTCGATGCGGATGCATTAGACGCCTTTCGGCGTGTGAGGTCAGCACTTGCATCAGAGGATGTTTTGCTTCTCTATCCGGATTTCGGAAAACCATTCGATCTAACCACGGATGCTTCATCCCATGCCTTAGGGGCTGTACTATCGCAGGGAGGTCGGCCCATTACCATGATCTCGCGCACTCTCTCCGATACAGAGGAGCACTATGCAACCAATGAGCGAGAGCTGCTTGCAATTGTTTGGTCATTGCAGAAGCTGAGAAACTACCTATACGGAGTCAAGAACCTAAATATTTTTACAGACCATCAACCCATTACATTCGCTCTCTCGGACAGAAATATTAACTCGAAGATGAAACGATGGCGATCCTTCATTGAGGAGTTCGCCCCGAGGTTCCATTACAAGCCAGGAAGACTCAATGTTGTCGCGGACGCGCTTTCACGACAACACATAAATGCAATAATGAAGAAACCTAACCAACGTGAAACCAATATAAGCGCTGAAAAGTCGCTGGGATCTCCTATACCGACTGTCGATAACCCCGCCAATTGCTTCAGAAATCAGCTTATCCTCCAAGCTGGCGAGAAGTCGAAGAAAACTTCCTCCATAGTATTCCAGAAACAGCTCAGGCATGTCCTAACTTATGCCTCACCTTCGGACTTGCCCCAGCTGCTGAACGAGTCCGTTAACGTCAATGTTGTGAATGGAATATATTGCGATCGAGTTACATTGCAATATTTGGAGGACACCTTGCCGGATCTCTTCCCATCCGTGAAGTTCCGATTCAGTGAGAGAAGGGTAAAGGATATCACCAACCCAAGCGAGCAACAAGAAATCCTAGCCAGAGAGCACAACAGAGCCCATCGTTCGACGAATGAAACTACACGGCAGGTGTTGCGGATGGCATATTTCCCCGGTGTCCGTAAACAATTCAAGCAGCTGGCATCTGCCTGCCGCATATGTCAGGAAGGCAAGTACAATCGACACCCACACGCAACCCAAATAGGCAAAACCCCTATTCCCACGCATCCGGGCGAAATTTTGCATCTGGATATCTATTCCACGGCAGGTCACCACTTCCTCACATGCCTGGACAAGTTCTCCAAGTTTGCCATTGTAAAACCCATAAGATCCAGAAGTATAGTGGACCTCAAAGGACCCCTACTGGAAACCCTCAATGTCTTTAAGGATACACGTACTGTGGTATGCGACAACAAAAAATCGCTGACTTCTAACACTATAAGGTCACTGCTACAAAATCAGTTCGATGCTAGCGTTCATTCAGTTCCGCCCCTTCGCAGCACATCTAATGGACAGGTGGAACGCTTCCACAGCACATTGACGGAGATTTCAAGATGTCTCAAAGCAGCGGACTATTCCTCGGATATAGGGGAGCTAGTTTTGTTAGCGGTATCCAGGTATAACCGCACAATCCACTCTGTTACTAATCAGAGACCTGTCTACATACTTCATTCTATTTCCGAGGTAATGAGAAGCGAGGTGGAAGCCAGATTACGAGTTACCCAACAAACTAAACTCCAATATTTCAACCGGCTGCGAAAAACGAAATTTTTCAAAACAGGAGACAAGGTATTTGTTAAGGCAAATAAAAGGCTTGGAAACAAACTATCAAAAGTTTACAACCAGAAGACTGTAGGCGCAGACCTCGGATCGAGTATCCTGGTGGATGGCCGAGTAGTCCACAAAGACAACCTACGTTAGGGCATATTTTCTTAAACTTCCCTTACAAGCACTCTTACCAGCAGCAACTCGAATCACCTCATTCAATTCATATGGGCAATACATCGATTAAATTTATAACGTTTATGATATTAAAGTTGAACTTAAAATTATTTTAAAAGGAAGTGTTTCTCATTTGAAACTGCTTAAAGCTTGAAATGTTCTTTTTGTTTCCCTGGTCGTCTCCAGCTATTGTCCATTCTTAAAAACTCTAGATGGTCGGGGCATGATGGGTCCTGCTTTGTTGCCGTGATTTTGGTCCTCACACGTGACCAATTTTAGAAAGAGAGACAAGGAAAACTTTGGATATTTTCAATCATATCAGAATACGTGGTAGTGCCTGAAGGCGGGATGCCCGTCAGCCGAGGACGGCTGATCTTAAGGGGGGGAGGAGTTAGCAACATACGCGTTGCATGTCATTGGCGCCGTTCGCTTGCGCAGCGGTACAAAGCATTGTACGAAATACGCTGCAACAGCGTCTGCTGCCATCCGCTGCGCAGGGGCACGGTAGACGGTGCTGGTTCTCGGTGCGTGGGAAAACACAAGAGTGAGATCATTGGCGCCATGCGCTATCGCAGCGGTGCAAAGCATTGTGCGAAATGTGCTGCAACAGGGTCTGCGGCCATCCGCTGCCATCAGCTGCGCAAGGGCACGATAGACGGTGCTGGTTCTCGGTACGCGAGAAAGCATACGAAAAGAGCATTGGCGCCATGCGCTTGCGCAGCAGTACAAAGCATTGTACAAAATGCGCGGCACAGCCGCTACGCGTAGATACGGTAGACGGTGATGGTTCTCGGTGCCGGAGGAATTGGCGAGACATGTGTTGTATGTCGGTGCCGCCAAGCCCACCCGTGAAACGCTGTCGCGCAATGCCGCCTCAAAGCGCAGTCACCATGCGATTGTCGGCGGCGAAAAGGTATAAAAAGAACCCGAGTATGAGAGCTCGCATCTTTTGATTGGCAGGAGCTCGAAGGAGAAGGACTACCATAATAATACAAATAATAAAATAATATAAAATAATTTAAACTCTGTTATTATTATAGATTTTGCGCAGGAGAGTACTTAACTTGTACGTATATGGATGACACAAAATAGGCTCTAACGTAAAGACCACTAGAAATTCTTACAAAATTTGGACATTTTTGAATTCTGTGACCCAAATTTATGTAAGTATTACCCCTATTCTATTAGAATATATATCTCAAATGAAATAAATAATTAAGTACAGCTAAATGCCGAAAATCGGCCACTGTGCGTCGGCAGAACAAAATATTTGATTTTCTTTTTCATGTCACAAGTTAACACAACGATCAAACTACAAATCATGATATGGTGCAAAATATACAATTTTGAGCTTTTTGTTGTGAATTGTACACACAATCGAATTGAATACATATGTATGTATGTATTGATGTGCGACTTAGATATAACCTTTAACTAAGAGCTTACTTTTGGTAAACACGTTGCAACTACAACAAGAAAGCTTATCTGACATTAGGCTTCATAAATCGGTGGGCAAAGGAGTTCATTGACCCCTTTATTATCAAACCCCTGTACACCTCCTTAGTACGACCATCATTACAATACGCAAGTGTTGCTTAGTGTTCTAGATATGCCTATTACTCTGATGCTAATGAATCACTTTAAAACAAGTTTTTTATTGTTTTGCCTTCGTTCCTTTACATAGAATTCAAATTTTCAACTTCCCTCTTATATGAGTCGTCTTAAACTTATAGAACTCTTCTTAATGCACATTTTGTGTTTAACCTCATGAGTGTTCGGACGAGTGTGGTTTTGCTCGTAGTGTAGCATTTTTCGGGTAGATGCAGTGATAAAAAAGTGCGATATTGTACTACTCTCTCAATACAATTCGCCAGGGCTGCCTTGGACATATACAATTTATTTCCAAGACCTGAAATGGACGTGGAATGAATAAGTAAAAATCCAAATTTTGGGAAAAAAAAACAAAAGCAAAAACGCTCAACTTACCATCAATTATATCTGTCACAGCTGTACTCTTCACACAAAAAATTGGCATGTGTTGCCATCTGTGTCAGTAAGTTGGGTTCATTGCCAGTGATGCCACTTAATTTTAATTTAAAAATTCTTCAGAGTTGCATTTGTTTGAAAAATAATTTTCACTCATACGAAGTCATTTCGCAACCCTAGCAATAAAATCAGAGAATTAATAGTGTTTGATAAACCACGATTTTTACAATTGTATTATTCAACAACCATTATTGAATTAAAAACAACAACTACAAAATACTTAATCGCAAATTCTAAAAGTAGGCTTCAAACATTGTGTTAGTATCTACTAGTATATAATTATTTTACGTATATAGTAGCTAATTGTAATTAGTATATAATACACATTTATAAGCATTAAACTACCTAATTGGTATCATGGAAAGATTTCGCACCCCTCCGCTTGGTGGTGGAGGTGGCATTGACCAACCTAACCCACAACTGCAGCAAAGCTGTGCACCAGGGGAAAATCGGCTGCTTTGCTTCAAAATTTAGAGATGCTTTGTGTAAAAATATGTAAATGTGTAAAAAGAGAGCGCTGAATTAAAACTTCAACTAAACGATAATATAGATACCCGCACATCAACCTCAAAACCAAACTCTGAAAAAGAGTCAAAAAACTATGAAACTAATGAAGAAGAATTAGCTTTCGAAACTGACTGGATTACGAAGTCAGTTCGCAACCCCAGCAATAAAGTCAGTGAATTAATAGTGTGTGATAAACAACGATTTTCACAATTGTATTCAAAACGTAAAGTATTATGCTTTACGTCATTTGAAAGCGCCAACAAAATACTTTATCGCAAATCCTAAAAGTAGGCTTGAAACATTGTGTTAGTATCTACTAGTATATAATTATTTTACGTATATTGTAGATGTAATTAGCATATAATACCAAATTATAATCATTGAACTACCTAATTGGTATCATGGAAAACTTTCGCACCCCGCCGCCTGGTGGTGGAGGTGGCATTGGCCAACCTAACCCACAACTGCAGCAAAGCTATGCACCAGGGGAAAATCAGCTGCTTATTAGAATTCAAAATTCAGAAATGCTTTGTGTAAAGCTACAAAAAGAGAACGCTGAATTAAAACTTCAACGAAACGATAATATAGATATTAGTACATCAACCCCAAAACCAAACTCTGAAAAGGAGTCAAAAAATTATGAAACTGATGAAGAAGAATTAGCTTTGGAAACCGATTGGATTCTAAAGAAATCGAAACCTTCAAAAAAAGGAAAGCATATTCTTCTCCTGAGTGCGTTCCTAACCATTCGGAGAATAATGCCATTAAAATCACAAATTTGGTATCAAACTGTGACACAAAAAAACAATTGCCTCGTCCACCTCCCATAATGATGTCAAATATCGATAACTACCAACAAATCTACAGCCGCATCATAAAAGCTGCAAAAGAACAATTCCTTATCAAGTTACTCAGTAATGGAGTCTACAAAATTAATGTTTTCAATATTGAAGACTACAGGGCTTTAACAAAAATGCTTACGGATACAAATACACCATGGTATTCGTACGAAAACAAACAAGACAGACCAATAAAAGTGGAAAAAAAAATTTGCATCATTCTGGGGATGCGAAAACAACTAATGGATGATCTTAAAAAACAGGGTTTTAAAGCAATCGCTGCTATAAACAAGCTAAAATGGCATACAAAACAACCAATGAACATGTTTCTTGTGTCTTTTGATGCATCATATGAAATAAATAAAATTTTTCAGATTACAAAAATCTTAAATACAATAGTAACTGCTGAACCAGTCAAACAGCAACAAACTATACCGCAGTGCAAAAGCTGCCAAGCATTTGTCCACAAAAAAAACTACTGTGGAAGACAGCCACGTTGTGTAAAATGCGCGGGTAAGCATATCACAGATAAATGTGAAAAACCGTCTACAATGCAATCGAAGTACTCTAACTGCGGTGGTGAGCACCCAGCAAGCTACCGGGGTTGTGTGGTAGCCAAAGAACTACAAAAAATTAGAAAAAAAACTCCAAAAGTACTATCAATAAATATAAATTTAAAAAGCAACAACCACAAACTGCTACAAGAACACCAATAACTGCAAATCAGGAAGCAACCAGTTCAAACTTGCAAGAAGGACAAAAACGTGACAAAGAAAATCATTCACAAACAAACAACAAACCACAACCCACATATGTACAAATTGCTAAAGATAGCAAAACCAAATCAACCTCAGATATTAATGCTTTACAAAAAATTTTGGATAAATTAAATAAACAAGCTGAGTTTAACAAACAACTCGAAAAGCGTCTTAGCCGTCTTGAATCAATAATCAAAATATCAAAAAATTATTAGATCCATAAAAATTATGTTATGGAATGCTAACGGCCTTTCCAAACATCAAAACGAATTACAATTGGTACTTAAAACTCAAAATATTGATATTAGCCTCATTGCAGAAACGCATTGTACGAAAGAATCATTCACGAAAATTACAAATTTTGAAGTATATCACACAATTCATCCGAATAATTGTGCTCATAGTTCGAAAGAATATCAAGCATTATGAAGGATTGAAAATAACTACAGATGAATTCCAAGTGACTTCGATAGTAATTGAGGTCGACCACCAACAACTTACTATCGCTGCTTTATATAGTCCACCACGACACAATATTTGTAACGAAAAGTATAAAGAATTACTTAAGCTCCTTGGCGATAAATTTATCCTTGGAGTTGATTTCAACGCAAAACACACCTACTGGGGTTCACCATTAATCACGACCAAAGGGCGAGAGCTTCTCAAGGCTCTATAATCGACTGGTTGTGATACAATATCTACAGGAAAACCCACCTATTGGCCTACTGATCATAACAAAATTCCAGACCTCATTGACTTCTTTATATTGAGAAAGTTCGATAAAAGTTACATTATGCTTCAAGATGGATTCGAAATGAGCTCAGACCATTCACCAATTTATATAATAATTAACTCTACTACAATTAGTAAAGAACAACCACATGTCTTAGTAAATAAGCGAACGAATTGGCCTTATTTTAAAAGCATTATGAATAGCACAGCAACATACCTGTATAGAAAGCACGGAGCAACTGGAAGATGAGGTGATAAATTTCACCCAATGCATACAGAATGCATGCTGGCGAAGTACTTCCAAGCTAAAAGCAATTTTTCCTGGCTGTACCTACCCAAGCGAGATAATGGCTTTGGTTAAAATTAAGCGCATACTTCGACGTAAATGGCAGATGACCAGATCACCAGCTGATAAAACTAAATTCAACAAAGCTACGAAAAGTTTAACATTTAAAATAAAACCATTTAAAATTGATTCTCTTTAAACATATTTAAGCAGCTAATCTACTGACAAAATGTCAAATTATTCACTTTGGAAAGCAACGAAGACATTAAAGCGACCTACTCTTCAATCTCCACCTTTAAAGCTACAAAATGGTTCGGGCGAAAAGCACTACTGAACAAGCCCAGATGTTTGCTGAGCACCTAAAGAAGACATTTACAACGCAAAGTAGTGATAACTCTGATGAGCTTCCTCCAACTCTTGAAGAAGATGAAGACATACCTTTCGCTACCCCTAAAGTGGTTAAAAACATTATAAAGTTCCTAAAGCTAAAAAAGGCCCCTAGCTTCGACTTGATAACAACAGAAATACTGAGGCATTTACCATACAAAACCATTAGAACCTTGATCAATCTGATCAGTACATGCTTCAAATTGAAACACGTACCCATGTACTGGAAGGCAGCTGAGTTCATAATGATAGCAAAACCTGGCAAGCCACCGTATGAAATTTCCTCATATAGACCAATCTCCTTGCTACCGATCTTATCGAAAGTGATGGAAAAAATGTTTTTAAAACGACTAATGCCAATAATCGAATGGAAAAAATTGATTCCAAGCCACCAATTCGGCTTTAGAACCAAGCAATCAATGATTCAGCAGGTCCACAGAATTGTCAGTAACATTGAAAAATCTTTAGAAGAGAATCAAGTCTGCTCCGCAGTTTTTCTAGACGTATCTTAGGCATTTGACAAGGTTTGACATGACGGCCTTATACTCAAACTGCGAAACCAAATTCAAAAGCAGTATTGTGATTTCTTAAAATCATATATTTCTGACCGTTCTTTCCGCGTTAAACAGGAAGACTGTTTCTCCAAATTAACAGAAATTAAAGCTGGTGTGCCGCAGGGAAGCGTTTTAGGACCTGCACTTTTCCTGCTATACATAAACGATGTACCCACGACAGAAAATTGTACTATCCCAACTGTTGCAGATGACACAGCCCTACTTTTCACTGGACGCAATGCAGAGGAATCTACCAATGTGTTACAAGCAGCGGTCAGCAATGTGTACATTTGGACAAAGAAATGGCGAATCAAGCTTAATAATGCTAAATCTACTCACATTGATTTTACAAACAAAAAGATACTGTACCATAAGATCTTCATAAATGGACAAGAGATTCCATACGCAAATACAGCCAAGTACCTAGGAATGAATCTTGATGCAAAACTTCGCTGGAAAGTGTATGTTAAAAATAAAAAGGAAGAACTAGATATCAAATTCAAACAAATGCAGTGGCTTATTGGCAAGCACTCAGTCGTATCGACATCCAACAAAATTTTAATTTATAAGCAAGTCCTTAGAACGGTGTGGACTTATGGTATCCAATTGTGGGGATGTACCAGCAAAAGGAACAAGTTGATGATTCAGCGATTCCAAAATAAAGTATTGAGATGCATTGTGAATGCTCCTTGGTACGCGCGTAGTACTGATCTACACCGCGACCTAGCTGTAGAAACAGTAGATGATATTATAAAAAAACATGCGATTACCCACGCAGAGAAACTAAAGCAGCACACTAACGATGAAATTGTTAAACTCGTTAATTGCGCTGATGCTGTGCGAAGACTGAAACGCACAAAACCTACCGACCTTACTAGGTAAACCAATAAACATTTGGAACCTTATAATAATTTAAATAATTAAATAATATTTAGCTAAATACAAAATGCTTGTTAGTTTATAGTTACTAGTTGCATTAAATTATTAACATACTTATATTATATATATGAAATTTGTAATATATTTTGGTAAATAAAAAAAATAAATATATATATACGAGTATATAATAATTAGTGGTGAAATAAAAAGCAGTTTTTTGCTTGGTACTCTCAACTTTAATGCTCCTGCAAAAATACCAGGGAATTTCACTCTATTTTTTCTCCATCCTTGTAATCGCAATTTATTTGGCGCCGTTTTATAGTGCTTTCAACTTAGTTTCGGAAGTGATTTGTTTGAATTAATCCAAACATATGTTGAAATCGAAAATAACACTTTTTCTTTCAAACCTCTGTTTAAAACCATTCCTAAATCGTTATCAGGTCTTTGTGGCTTAGCGCAACTGTCAGGGTAGGGAGGTGGTTTTAGTGAGTAAAAATCTATCACTTTTGGGTGGTAAGAATCACCTAGTATCTTCTTGAATATTCCCCTCCCTGCGGAAAAAAAAGTTTGGTGTGCTCATAAGCTAAATAGAAAGAAATAAAACAAAACAAAGAAGATGGATTTTGAATACGTACGTACCTACATTTATACATACATAATTCTGGAAGGTGGCGAATTGTGCAATAAAATAGTATAAAATGAAAACAAACTATCGTTATGTCTGGTATCATTTATATATGCACATCATTTGAGTCATTTTTTTATGTGCGGTCTGGCTCATTAAAAAGAAATCGAGAAGAGTTAACACCCTAATTCTATTTGTCTGAAAAAACACTTGCCAGGAAAGTGTATTTTAAAAAAGGTCACTGTAAAAAATTCCATCATATGACAGTAATTTTTAATAGCAAATCAAGAGGAGCTGACAAGAACCTGTTGGTAACAAAAGTGAAAAGAAAATTTTAAAAAACGAGTACAGTAGTCTGAAGTCGGGTTAGACCGACTTCGAAATACCCTTTACCTTTTCTTGTGCGTGCAAGTTCAACAATGGGGATGTTTTCTGCATAAATCATCATTAGGAGCCTATTCACGGGAATTTTTGGTAGGGTACCTTGAAATGATTATATCGGCTCCATTTCTTGTGTATGGCTTTGTAGTGTCAATATAACCACTAATATAAAATTTCGTCAAAAAATATTGTATAGGTCGGAAGTTATAATAAAATGTGAATAGTGGGCGTGACTCTAAAAATAACACGCCCATTTTTTGTGCGGTGTTTAATGTTAGTACCCGCAACATTCCTGTGAAATTTCGTTCATAAATCTTTAATAGGAACCTAGTAATGATTTTTGGTAAATTATGGACGTGGCAGTAATAGTAATCTGCCCATATTGGGTATGCATGCTAGTACAGACCCAGGGTATACATCTACCAATTTATTTTCATATATCATCACTAGAACCATAGATAGGGTAACCGTCTTTAAGTGGGGTCCCCAAAGTTCATTATATGGGAGGGAGGCGTATCCTTCCTCTGATCGGCCCCGAATCTTGTATATGGCTTTGTAGGGTCCATATTCGTCCAAAATTATTTTATAGGTCGTAAGTTATAATAATATGTAAATATTGGGCGTGGCTGTAGAAATAATACGCCCATTTTTTGTGTGGTGTTTAATGTTAGTACCTAAAACATTCCTGTGCAATTTCGATGATAAATCTTTAATAGAAACACAGTAATGATTTTTGGTTAATTGTGGGCGTGGCAGTTCTATTATGATCTACATATTCTGCACACACACTATTATGGATATGTATATTTCTGCCAATTTTTATTCCGCTGTCTTCAATAAGGGCATAGGTATGCTAATTTTAACTTTAGACCCGAAAGTTCCTTCTATATAAAGTGGGCGTGTCTTTTCTCTGATCAGCCCCAATTGTTGCAGATAGCTTTATAATGTCCACATGTTCCTTCCCGTAAAATCCCACAAAATTGTGGGCGTGGCAGGTTATATATACCGTCCACTTTTTGCACGGTGTTTAGTAGGACCCACATCTCCATAACTGCCAAATATTGTCATGATTCCGTCAATTGGACCGAAGTTATAGTCATTTTAAAAAAGGTGCAAAAAGTTCCCTATATATGAGGTAGGCGTGGTCTTTGTCCAAATCGGCCCATATAGCAATCTGGTTCTGTATCTTTGTCCAGGCTACACTTTTGGAAAATTTCATTAAGATAGCTCTAACGGTGTAGAAAAAAAGTGGCCACAGACGGACGGACAAAATAAAAATTGCTTAGAAAGTGATTCTGATCATATCTGTATATATATGTCCATACCTACCACGCCTCCTACTTGAACTTGCAATCCCTCTCAAAAGCACAAAATTAGTATACCCTATTTACCATTTTTAAAGGTAAATGGTATACAATTTATTTTATGGCGAATAGAATAAATAAATAATAAATAATAATAATGAAAAAAGACTTTGGTATGTTTTGTGCTATATTAGTGGCAAAGAAGAAAGACAAGTTGGAGAATAGTGTACGCTTTTTGTAAGTCGGAAGGTTTTCGCCTTCCAAAAGATTTGGCCGGGAATCTGATCCAAGTGTTCAGTTACCACGATACCCAAAAAACAAATTTTCCATTCACGCTCAGATTTCTGACGACGTTAAAATTCTTGAGTAGTGTAATGGTAAGAATTTATAAAAACTGTTATCAGCCAGCCTTCAATATCTCGAGACATTCGAGAAATAAATTATTTCCTAGTGCTAGTGAAGGGACATGCAGCGCGTTTCCCAAGAACTCTGGAAGAGATCTTTCATATTTCTGGTTGATCCTGTAAATGTTAATAGTAATATAACAATAAAATTTAAATATCTAATAATAATAAAAATTACTTAAACTTTACTGTCTGCGTTTTTTGAGTTTATGTGTGAAACCACATAAGAGTCTCGTGCTCTACCGACTGAGCTAGCCGGGCGCAACTTGAAGAGGATGTGAATAGCAAGGTATCCTACTCCGATGCGTCGTCATCATCAGCGGACTACAAAGATTTGATTACGTCGTTTACCCAGATCATCGCCCGTGAACCAATGTTGTGGAATATTGAAAAATTTAACTACCTTTAATCCTGTTCAAAAGGTCCCGCTCTGGAAACTGTGAAAGCATTTCAAGTTACTAATGAAAACTATCCAAATGCTTTGGATAGACAGTTGCGGTCGTACTTTGAACTTTTTGGAAGGCATCGCCTCATTGTTTACACAACTGGTACTTGAGAAGTCGAACGCTCAAGAGCTGCGCAGCATAGTAGACAAGACATCGGCCATCTTTGCTCTTTGGAGTCATAGGGAGCAACTACGAACATCACACAAGCAGTGTTAATCTACATTGTGATGGGCAAGTCAGAAACAAATGGAACGAGTCACTGGAACAAATTGCTTCCGACTTGGTCATAATGCACTCAAGTCTTCGAAATGCATTGTCAGTTTTTGCACTCATCCGAGTCATCGTCACAACACAAACCCGAGTCTAGCAACCAAAATCGCTAAAATATTCGCAGTCAAGATTTGTCATTTGCTATCACTAATCCCAACTGTGTTCTTTGTTACAGCTCCAACACAAGATTGTCGGTTGTTCGCAGTTCAAGGATATGAACACAAATCAACGCTTTGATCATTACGAGGCATGATCTGTGCATAAACCGCTAGGCAACGGTCATAGAATGGCTCAATGTCTTTAGAAGAATCGCTGCCGCACGTGTAATCGAGCACACCACACGCTGCTGCATCATGGTACTGCATCCCAGACTGCTCAGGCAACGCAATCAGCTGTTTCTGCATTCCAGTCCTCAGGACCTACTCGGTCGACTTGACAAACGACGTCGCAGGAATCAACTGCAACCCACTCGTACATGCCCTACTAGATTCATGCTCTCAACTCAACTTCATCACCGATGACTTCGCGCAAAAACTTCGCCTTCGTCGTGAGAAATATCATATGTGCATTCGTAGCATTGGTGAATCGTTAACCAGTCTTAAGACACATATGACTACGACCATCAAATCACGCACTTCAGCATTTCAATTGTCGCTTCAATTTGGAATCACTTCGCACATAGCATACCAGCCAGATACTGAGATCAACATGTCTAATTGCCAGCCAATACCAAATTAGCAGATGAGACGTTTGTCAGACAGAGACCTTCTTTGACGCTCTTGCTTTTGACCAAATTGGACTGGGCTTCAACTCCTATGCTTTAGAAGACGTTCTTTGGTTGGGTCGTGTCTGGTAGGTTTCGTGGCGAGTGTAACGTGACGCCATCACATTGCCTGATGTCAAATGAAATCTGCATCGACGAAAATTTGCAACGCCTATGGGAACTGGAAGCCATCGACACGCCACAAAAACCGACTTAGCCAGACCATCGAATCTGTGAAGAGCATTTCCCAAAAGCAACTCATCAACGACATCGCTAGTCAGCGATTCCTCGCGCTTGAGAGGCACCTTCTACATTCGCTCGAAATTCACCCGCAGTACATTGACGTCATGGAAGAGGGCGAAGGTCTTGGCCATATGTCATAAGTAGTACAACCCACCTTGAAAGAGCCACACTACTACATACTACATCTTTGCGTTCTTAAACATATCAGCACATCAAGGAAACTGCAATTAGTGTTGGATGCCTCATGTCGCATCACAACGCAAATATCATGGAAAGACCTATTCCTAGTGGGGCCCACAATCCAAAAGAACTTGTACATGCTACTACTCCGTTTTCATCTGCATCGTTTCGCCATCACCGCAGATGTCACTAAAATACAAGTACTTGTAGAAAAAAATATTCGACAATTTCAATATATACTTTGGCGAGCTTCCCCAGATTCAGATCTCCGCACGTACCAGCTGAACATGGTAACATACGGAACAGCGTAGGGTCCATACCTCGCAGCCTACATTACCTGGCATACCAATACATTGCAGAGTTTCCGATCGGCGCTTCAGCTATAAAGTCATCGTTTTATGTCAACGATTTGCTGTGCAGTGCGGACGATGGTAAGGCATTGCAGACACTCAAACACCAAGTTGCTGAAGTACTCCGTCACGGAAGATTTCCATTATCGAAATGGTATTCAAATCATCCAGATTTCATGGAAAGTCAAGTAACAAAGGAGCTCAATGTATACGACGACCTCTTGACCAGTGCATTGGGAGTAACGTGGCACGAACGCCCCGACATCATCTTCTTCACATTCAAGCCGAAACAAAAATACACATCGGTTACAAAGCGGATAATATTGTCCATCGCCTCATCGTTATTTGACCAACTTGACTTGTTGTCAACAAGTGGTAACAAGAGCCAAGATAATCCTGCAAGAGCTTTGGCTATTGAAGCTCGACTGGGATGAGTCCGTACCCCAACACCTGCAACAAGCTTGGACAAACTGCTTAACATCAGTAAATACGATCTCGTCACTCACCGTACCTCGTTATTGCTCACAACCGAATGCTCGCAGCATTCAACTGCACGTGTTTGGCAACGCATCAATTCGCGCTTATGGCTGCTGTGAATATGTTTGGACTGAAGACCCCATTGGTCATGTTGAAGTTCAGTTGCTGACATCAAAGTCGAGAGTCGCTCCAGTAAAGAAGCAGTAACTCCCCGAATTTCACTAAAGAAAAATCAAGTTCTAAAAAGTAATTTGAAATTTCTAATTTTTTTTATGGTCAATTCGACCGGTTTTAAGATCATTAAGGTTGGTGGTCGCCTTGACTACACCGATCTACCAGACAATCAAAAAAATTCCAATTCACCATCCAATTTTACCCAGCAACTCAAAATTTGTTTCGTCGTAAGTACGTCATCTTCCTCTACGGAACTATCATGCAGGCCCCAAAGCTTTAGTCGCCTTGATACGTCTTGAATATTGGGTAGTCAACGCCAGAAATTTGGCTCGTCGCGTCGTCCGTTCTTGTGTGCATTGCGTCCGATACAAACCCACGTCAGCAGCAAGTCATGTGATCGCTATCAAGAGAACGCCTTCAACCAGCACAACCATTCGAACGTTGCGGAATCGACTTTTGCGGGCCAATAAATACTTACATGCGGATCCGAGGAAAGGCTCCTACAAAATCAAACTTGGCTGTATTTATTTGTATTTTCATTAAGGCGGTTCACGTTGAAGTGGTCTCGGATCTATCTACGAAAGCCTTTCTAAATGCATTAAAACGTATGTGCGGTCGGGGAAAGATGCCGTGCGACATATTATGTGACAACGCCACGAATTTTGTTGGACTATGTACAAGAAGTCAACCAATTATTATTTAAACACGAAACCCAAAATGAAATCAACCAATTTTCCTCATCCGACTTTATTACTTTTCACTTTATTCCACCCAAGGCACCCCACTTTGGCGGCATCTGGGAAGTAGTAGGCTATCAAGCAAATCTTTTGGCGCCGCTAGTCTGCAGATTACGTCAATGAACTGCGCTCACGGGTCAAATGGAGATAAGTCCACCGTACGTGGACGAGACGGTTACATTCGAGTTGTGCACTGCCGACCTATTCACAAACTTGGCATCCTGCCAGTTTATTGAAAGTGCGAGGGCGGATTGATATTGAAGCTTGGAAAAAAACATTTTTTTTTTCAAAAATCATTTATTTCTCAACATAGTCTTCTTTTACTTCGACACACTTAGTAAGACGATATTCCAACTTTTTTATACCATCTGAATAATACGATTTCGGGAGCCCCTCAAAATACGCGTTAGTTTCGGTAATCACTTCTTCGTTTGAGATGAATCTTTTTCCTGCGAGCCATTTTTTCAAGTTTGGAAACAGGAAAAAGTCACTAGGAGCTAAATCTGGACTATAAGGTGGATGATTAAGCAATTCGAAGTGTATTTCACGTAATTTTAGCATCGTATCTAATGCTGTGTGAACCGGTGCGTTGTCTTGAAGAAAGAGCATTTTTTTCTTCTTTAAATGTGGTCATTTTTTATTGATTGCATCAATCAATTGATCCAATAATACACGATAATACTTTCCTGTGATTGTGGATCCTTTTTCAAGATTATCGATGAGCAATATTCCGTGTGCATCCCAAATTCCAGTGGCCATAACCTTGCCAGCCGATTTCACTGCCTTCGCCTTCTTCGGAGCACTTCCACCAGCTTCCACCCATTGTTTCGATTGATTTTTGGTTTCAGGTGTGTAGTGGTGGACCCACGTTTCATCAACAGTTATTAATCGACGCCAAAAATCAACAGGATTTCGCTTTATCATGGCCAAACACCGCTTTGAAGTGGTCTGTCGAACTCGTTTTTGTTCGACACTGAGCAAACGCGGCACCCATCTTGCCGATAGCTTTTTCATATGCAAATGTTCATGCAAAATGTTGAACACACGTTCATATGATATGTTTACCATTTCAACAATCTCACGCAACTTGACTCGGCGATCATTCATAACGATATCGAGGATTTTCTTGATATTTTCTTCAGTAACCACCTCTTTTGGCCTTCCTGTTGATGGTATTGGTACAGCGCTTGTTCGGCCGCGGTTAAATTCAGCAATCCAATATTTTACCATGTAATCTGACGGAGCAGACTCACCGTAATCTTTATCGAGCTTTTCTTTTGTCTCTTTCGCCATTTTCCCTTTCAAATAATAATGTTTAATCACTGCACGAAATTCGCTTTTTTCCATTTTTCAAGAAACACAAAAGTCGGTTACTTCAAACGACTACAACAAATAAACAAATCGATGAATTTGGGTGAAATTTTAACAGCTGACGTTTGACAGATCGCAATTTAAAAAAAAAAAACAGTTTTTTTGTTTGTGCTGCTATCTAGCGCTAGGTAGCTTCAATATCAATCCGCCCTCGTAGATCCTTTCAACGGGGCCGGGATGTTGTATCAACATTTATTCATTTTATAATTACTCAAATGCATTTACATTTAATTCACACTCGCCCTTGTCAACCTTTTCTTATACATATTTCGTATGCACGCCAATAAACAGTAGAATTCTACGCTCATATAAAACAGCTCGTTGTCTTCATCGTTTTCATAACTTCGTACGATTCGTGATTTTTCTAGAATTCGCTCGTGAGAAGAAATTTACTATTTTAGTGTGGAAACCCCTTCTTGTATCAAACAGCTGTCAAATGATAATTATAGTCCGCTGTTATACTAATTCTATGTTCCCACCGACAGGGTTTTCTCTCATTTTTGTATTTAACCGAGTTAAAGAGCTAACTTTATGTAAACCATGGTTTATGCAATTGTTTTTATATGGACATTCCTGCTATCAGCTGCAAATAAACTACAGTTATACTCGAAGTTGAGAGCGACTTTACTTGTAGTTAAGAAAGCTGTTTTACTATTTGATGAAACAGCTTTTTTATGTTGACATTTTTGTCGATGCCAAATTGAAAATTTTTTAATAAATTATATTTGGAACTTTGGAAATTTGAAGTTTTAGATATTCAAACCTCTTTTAATAAAATTTATGCAAAATAAATAAAAGTTTATAATCAAATAATGAAATTGAAGGTTCTTTAGTATAGTTTGCACAAACTTATTGCATTTTTTAATGTTTGTCTTAAAATTTTTTCTGAGGGAATTCTTGGTGTGTCAAAACTGCTGATTTGCTTACATTTTGAAAAGTATTCATATTCTGCGGAACGTTTAAAAAATAAATAAAAATTAAAAATACTAATTAATTATGGATGGTGTTTATATATCGGTCAATTGGTTTGCTACTTGCTTGCCGATTCCTTGGGTACAATACCGAAGGATCGTGATGATAGCTTCAAGTGCAATACTTGCAGGATGATGTCCGTTTGGGTACAGTACCGAAAGAGTGCTATGGCTAATCAAGTATTTTTCTAGAATTAATCTTGTGGTTGATATCGGCGACAATGGAAAACACTGTGGATTTTTTGACTTCTAAAGTATATCTCAATTTCAATATATTAGTTGATTGAATTTATATCATAATTTTGCTTATTCTACAGAATTTAATATATATGTGGTGTCAGCAATTAAGTACAAGGTACCGGCGTTTGTGTATACTTTCGGCGAATTGATGCTGTAGACCGTACATGAAGGGAAATGCTGATGAGGCTTCACTTGCTGTATATACGTTCGTCGGGTGTACTGCTTATTCAGCGTTCCAGAGCAGACAGTGGTAATGGGAGTTACTGATTGTACTTTTGCGTTGGAGGAGGTACAAACAGATGGTACTCCAATTTAAAAAAAGAAAAGTGTGGCCCGAAGGAGATTAACTAATATTTTAAAATTTATGGGAAGAGAAATTCCAGATATTCGTGATATACGCAGAAAACACGCATTTAAATTTCATAAAATTGTGTTCCTCCGCATCAATTCTACATTTATTTTATTGATATGCTCAAGTTTCATAAAATTTTCTCTCAAAACTAAATACTGATTTTTTTCAATTTTTTATTATATATTCTACAAGAGATTGACAGTTGTGTTCAAATCTAAACATTAATAAATATATATATATATATATATATATATATATATATATATATATATATATATATATAATAAATATATATATATATATATATATATATATATATATATATATATATATATATATATATATATATATATATATATTATATATATATATATATATATATATATATGTATTTATATATATATTTATATACGAGTATATATATAACGGGTCCGCCATCTAACGCTTTTTTTTCAACTAGTGCTTATTTCGTGAATGGTAACAGCGGAAGGATAATTAGTTTTATCCTTCCGCTGAACGAATATGGTTGTGTATACGCTTGAACAACATAATGGGAAATATTGCGACATTACTTTGAAAATCATGGTAATGTTGCAGAATGTGTGCGAAAATTGCGTACGGATTTTGGAAGAAGAGAAGAACCGTCAGCTCCGTATGTTCATTATTTTGTGAAAAAAGTGAAAGAAACTGGCATCCTCATCGATAAACCAAAGCTTGAAAAGCCAAAAACAGTGCGTACACCCGAGAATATTGCTGCTGTGGCAGAAAGTGTGCGTGAAGCGCCATCAACATCAATTCACCGTCGTTCTCAACAATTGAACTTTTCGGAGACATCATTGAGACGACTTTTGCTTAAAGACCTTGGTATGACGCCATACAAAGTCCAATTGGTTCAGGAGTTGAAGCCAGCTGACCATCCAATGCGTTTTCGCTTCGCTAAGTGGGCCTGCGATCGACTTACAGAAGATGCCGATTTTGCCAAAAAAATCATCTTTTCAGATGAAGCTCATTTTGATCTTGGCGGGTATGTAAACAAGCAAAATTGTCGCATTTGGGGCACAGAAAACCCGCACGCATACATTGGATAGCCAATGCACCCAAAACGAGTCACTGTTTGGTGCGGATTTTGGTCCAGAGGCTTAATTGGGCCATTTTTCTTCGAAAATGAGCAAGGAGCCGTTGCAGTCAATGGCGATCGTTATCGGGCCATGTTTAACGAATTTTTGTTCACAAAAATTGAACAGGAGGATATTGGCAACATTTGGTTTCAACAGGACGGCGCTACGTGCCACACAGCCGAAGCTACACTCGATGTTTTGCGCCCTGTTTTTGAAGATCGCATTATCAGCTGCAGAGCTGATGTCGTTTGGCCACCTCGGAGCTGCGATTTGACACCGTTGGACTATTATTTGTGCGGTGCCCTCAAAGATAAGTGTTACGCCGTCAAGCCAGAGACAATTGACGCTTTAAAAGACAATATTCGTGAAACCATTGGTGAAATACAGCTGCACACAATCGATTATGTGCTTAAAAATTGGACCGATCGTGTAGACTACTGCATGGCCAGCCGAGGCAGCCATTTGAATGAAATTATTTTCCATTACTAACCGGAAGGATTGTACTTTCAAACAAGAAAAGGAATTTGAGAAAATATCCAGTAGTTTTTTTTTTATAGAATTTTCAAAAAAAAAAAGTTATTTGGCGGACCCGTTATATATATATATATATATATACGAGGTGTGATCAAAAAATAACCGTTATTGTGTGATCAAAAAATTAAGTATTAATTTATTCATCAACAACTATCTTGTCCCCTTCAAAGTAATTCCCCTCAGATATAATACACTTAAGCCAGCGTTTTTACCAATCTTCGAAACACTTCTGAAATGCTTTATTTGGTATCGCCAACAGCTCCTGTTTCGATTTTTCTTTTATCTCCTCAATCGTAGCAAAACGCTTTCCTTTCATCGGTGTCTTCAGTTTTGGAAAGAGGAAACAGTCAGCGGGGGCCAAGTCCGGTGAATACGGTGGTTGAAGCATGATAACGGTTTTGTTTTTGGCCAAAAAATTACGCACAAGCATCGATGTGTGAGCTGGTGCGTTATCATGGTGCAAAATCCATGATTGGTTTTTCCACAATTCTGGGCGTTTCTGACGAATTGCTTCTCGCAAACGGCGCATAACTTCAAAGTAGTTTTCCTTGTTGACCGTACGACCTTGTGGCAAGAATTCATGATGCACCACGCCATTGCAATCAAAGAAAACTGTCAGCAAAACCTTTACGTTCGACCGAACTTGACGTGCTTTTTTCGGTATTGGCTCATCTGGACGTTTCCATTGGGATGATTGGGCTTTGGTTTCAATGTCATAGCCATACACCCACGATTCGTCACCAGTTTTGATCTTTTTGAGGAAATCTGGATCGTCGTTGACGATGTTCAACTGCTCCTGAGCGATGTCCATGCGACGTTGTTTTTGCTCAAAATTTAGCAATTTGGAACAATCTTCGCTGCCGCACGTTTCATGCCTAAAACATCCGTAAAAATTGTTTGGCATGAGCCGAACGATATGCCAGCATCATCAGCAACCTCTCTGATAGTGATTCGACGATTATCCAAAATCATTTTCTTCACTTCGTCAATGTTTTCATCGGTTGTTGACGTGCTCGGGCGACCACGACGAGCATCGTCATTGACATCTTCTCGGCCTTCCTTAAACCGGTTATACCACAATTGAACTTGTGTTCTGCTCATAGTAGACTCGCCAAAGGCCACAGTCAACATTTCAAATGTCCTTGCGCATTTAATTTCATTTTTTACACAAAACTGAATACAGTTTCTTTGATTTTTGAATCGTACAAAATCGAAGAGCACACCAAAACACGACTAACCTTTTTATTTGGCAAAAACAAACTGACAATCCAAAATGGTTGGTATTGCCAACATATATAACAGACATGTGTACCAACATAAAAGAAAAAAAAATGCGAACATCGAACATACGTAACTCACGAAAATATGAAAATAACGGTTATTTTTTGATCACACCTCGTATATATATATATATATTTATATATATATATATATATATATATATATATATACATATATATATATATATATATATATATATATATATATATATATATATATATATATATATATATATATATATATATATATATATATATATATATATATATATATATATATATATATATATATATATATATATATATATATATATATATATATATATATATATATATATATATATATTATATTATAATTCTGCACCAGTGTGCGAATTCTTAGTTGACTTCATAAAATAGACTTCATAATGATGGATGCTCTCGTCTTTTCAGCCGTGATTAGCCTCGAGTCTGTTGCAGGATCTTGACTAGCGAGTTCGGATGATGCCGAAGCCTTGCATTGTATTTTTCAGTTAGAACGACTAGTTCTTATTTAACGGGTGCAATGTCTAGATCGCGATGAATATTCACATTTCTGGACTTCAACGACCGCAGACCAGAAATGTGAATATTCATCGCGATCTAGATCATCTCTATATTAGAAGAACTAGCAGTTGACCATAACTGAGCGCCATATGATCAATCGGTTTGATTCCTGCTCTGCACAGAAGAACTTTGTGTTCTATCGGAACGCGAGAATTTTTGTGTAGTGAAAAATTAAATTTTAGGGCTGCTATCTTTATCTGCTTTTGCTTGGCTCCTATATGTTTGGGCCAAGTCAGCCTTCTGTCGAGATGTATTCCAAAATAGGGAGCTTGAGTGTATACAGGAACTGTGACGTTGTTGAATTTCAGGGTTGCGGAGCTACCTTGCGTAGTGTAAAAGTGACATGATTTTCGTTTCGATTACTCTTATGCGCCAGATACAGAGCCAAGTTTCAATATTTCGCCGCGATTTGGGTTAGCTGATGTAGCGTCTGCTACTGATTCGTCGCAGTGTCGTTAGCAAAAGTACAGATTTTTCTTTTTCCCTCTGTCGGTATATCAGCCGTAAACAAAGCATACATGACAGGCGCAAGAACACTACCTTGGTGTACACCAGATTCGATGTTGTAGCTGTTCGATGTGGATTCGTTGGACTTCACTAAAAATTTTCTGTCCCTAATGTACGATTCAAGGGTAGAGTGTAATTTTGCAGGAAGCATTTGTTTCAACTTGTACATAACTCCGTCGTGCTAAACCTTATCGAATGCATGCGCCACGTCTAAGAATATGGCAGAACAGAATTGCTTAGTGTCAAAGGAATTGCGTATTTCTTTGGCGATTCGGTGCACTTGCTCAATTGTTCCATGCTCTCTTCGAAAGCCAAATTGGTGACTTGGGGCCAAGTTATCAACATACGGCTGCACCTTGTGCAAAAATATCCTATCCAACATCTTGGAAAGTATAGACAATGTGCTAATAGGTCTGTATGAAGAGGAATAGGTGGGTTCTTTACCCAGCTTGCATTATTATTACTGTCAATTTCCAAATATTTGGGTATTATCCTACTCGAAGAACTGCATTGAACAAGTTTAGAATAACCCTGATTGCGCATATTGGTAATTGAGCTATCATTTCTGACGTTATCATGTCGTAGCCAGGAGCCATGCTCGCTTTTCAGTTAGTTTTTATAGCAAGAGCCAATTTTTTAAAACTGAACTGTACCTGTTGGTTAGTTTTAGGAACTTCAATATTTGGAATTGCGAAGTTGTTTGAAGATGGATTTGGCTTAAACACATCATTGAGGTGTTTTGCAAATATATTTGCTTTTTCAGCATCGCTTCTAACCTATTTACCATTTTCAATTCTAAGGGTTGGATTGTGTTCTTGCGGACTTTTGCCGAATTTACACGTTTTCTACAAAGAGTAGTTTGTGTCCTTGCCTGAAGTAAGTTTTGCCGTGAACTCTCTGAAACTTATATCCCTATGATTTCTAAGGGCTTCTCTTACACGTTGATCAGCTTCAGATAGTTTTTGCTTCAACATGGGTGATCGAGCCCTCTGCCACTCTTTTCTGATACGTCTTTTCTCTCTTGTCAGCACGTCAATATCTCCGAAAGTGACAGTTCTTTTAGAGATGATTTAGTAGCAGCAGTTGCATGCACATCTGCCGAGACCAGTGGTACGCTAAGTTCGTCAACAAGGAAGTCTATATCCTCAGCTGTTTTTAACAATGGATCAGTCTTTAGATGGCTGCTAATGTATTGACGATATTTTAGCCAACTGGTCTTACGGTTTGTTATCTTCATTGGCTGTTAAAGTCACCTGCTGCCAAACATTTTGGGCCTAGAGTGTTGAAAAAAGAAATTGACCTTCAGTCATGTTGTACCATGGAATGCAATACACTGCGCTTCTTATAATTTGTTCACCCCAGAACTGCAGCGAGACCGATTTTGCTAGTATGTACTATTTTGAGTATTCCCCGATTGCATGGTGTTTAAGATGATTTTTAACTAGAATTCCTGTGTCACCATTGGTAATGAGAGCTTCTAACGACGGAGAGAAAGATGTTTCTTTGGATTGTTCGTTTGGCAAACCTCTAGCAATATCGGAATACGATGGCTTTCCAGTCAATATGCTGTTTGGAACGATATTAGCTGGAGCGCGTTGAACAGGGTTTTCTTCTACACGTTGTTCTGGTCTTTGCATTTGGGATGATTTACTCCTCATTTCTTTATAGACGGGGCACCCCCGATAGTTGGCCAGAGCAATTGGTACACTTTTTTGCTGCAGTGTCACTTTTGTCACGGGAGCATTGAGATGTTGGGTGTAGATCACCACAAACTACACAAACTGGTGTTATAGTGCAATTTGACTTGGTGTGACCGTTTTCCTGACAATTGAGGCACTGCACTGGACCTTGCCTCTTACGGGGTTCCTCAACTACAATTCTTCGGTGTAGAAGATTCCTAAGATTGTATATTGGATGCACTTCATTTTTTGGTAGCTTTTTCGTTTCTGGCTCAAGTTCAATTTTGAACAACCGTTGGGGGATATTGTTTCTGTTTTTTTATATTATAGACTGAATTGGTGGGAAAGCTTGAACTTTTCAATGTCTCTTTGACTTCGTTGCAGTCAACATTGCTATCTATACCCCTGATTACTACGCATAAGTCTCTACTATTTTTCAGTTGGTAAGTATAGAATTTTTTATTGCTACCTTCAAAATGAGCAATAATTTTGCGGAAGCTGTTTTCAGTGGCTGCTTGCATCTTCGTCTCTTATATGGTACCTTTAAGTATTGAGACGATGTAGAAATTGCTACCTACTAGGCGCACTATTCCAGCAACTATCATGTTTGTGCATTGTTCTCACAAATATATAGGTGGTGGTTTAGATGACTTGGCTGTGGTAGTGTCAGAACTGCTATTTGTCGCAAAAAGAGCAAATCTATTTTTACCCAGAGGATTTCCTTTTTCTGTTTTAACAATTTTTGCGGATTGGCTATTATTTTTGTTTTAGAGGCTTCGTGTTCTCTTTGATTGCACGAGAATGTAGCGGTCAAGTCCTGTCTGTGTTGCCGGCGATAATGTTTTCATTGCAGCTTCATCAGTGTGTGCTAAGTTTTGAGTACTGCGTTTTTTACAGAGCGCGCAACTTCTACTTCTCTTTTGGTATGTTAATAATAAATAAAAAAATTTAATAGTAATAAATAAATTATTTTTTGTTTAATTCAACATTCTGTGTCTTATAATGTTTCGACAGGAAAAATTTTGTCGGGAAACCTGACCACAATGAAACTTTTTTTTTCGGTGCGAAAGATTGACAGGTATTCACGCTCTCTCAAAAAAAGCTAATCACGGTAGAGCTTTAGGTGGGAACATAGCATAAAAAAGCTTTCGGTGAACGTCAAAGCTTATTCTGAAGCTGAAGAAATGATTATAAAAAGGGAAATGGAACAATGCTTTAGTGATGCCATTTGAGTTGAAGTTACTACTTTTTAATTACTTTTTCCACTCCACACTCCTCTTCAACACTAATCCATTGTTAAAGTTACAAAAATATATTATAATATTAATTCAACACATTATACAAGTTAACATTAAAAACAATTATTTTTAATATTATATGATGCCCATTGATTTTTTATTTTAAATCAATACATTTTTCTTTTACAATATCTCTTATAAAATTGTACTTAATATCAATATGCTTTGTTCGGTCATGGTAAGTAAATAGAGTTCTTCGCTAAATGTGGCGTACTTATATTGTCACCAAATCAAACGAAACCTACCTCTTTTAGCAGTTTCTTCAGATAAATTGGTTCTTTTGCTGCTGTGGCTAAAGCCACATATTCTGCTTCGGTGCTGTTAAGAGCTATGTTTCCTTGTTTTTTAGATTCCCATGAGAATACACAGCCTGCCATAAAGAATGCATACCCTGTATATGATTTTCTGTCTAAAAAGCTGTTGCCCCAATCGGCATCGACGTAGCTTATTATAGGTTTTCCATTCCGGTAATAGTGTGGTTTAAAAACTTGCGTAGTTGAAAAATTTCTCAAAATATGCTTTGTGCTCTTTATGTGGGTTGTATTACGTTGAGCCAACTTCGCTACCGAGTGTAAGGTGTCAAGGCGAGTCGACATCGCTAGTTAAATTAGAGCACTTATCACTTACAAATTAAATTAGAGCACTTAACACTTATCAATCAATTGATACTTAGTCGGATCAACTTTTACACATTCATCGCTGTCACATCCCATCTGAAATCCCGCAGCTACATCATCCAGCCTATAATTTTCCATATATTTATTCTTGAGAAGATCCTTGGTGTATTGCGTATGGTTTAGTGAAATTGCGCCTTGTTCTCCTTCACGATCGATTGGTATTCCCAGAAAATAATTTTGCGGACCTTTGTCGACACATTCAAATCTGATTGCAATCTGTGATTTAATTTTCATTAAATCTTCTTTAGCTTTACTAGCATCAATAATGTCATCTGCGTACAAAGATATTAAGCTGATATTGTCGTATTGTTGTCTATATAAACATGATTCGCTCTCACATGATGTGAAATCCCATTGACCTAAGTACACCATCCAGCTTAGCGCTCCACTCAGGTCCAGATTGCTTCAGACTGTATATTGCTTTAGATAACTTTAAAACTTTAATTGGATATTTTTGCTGGTAAACTTTCAGGTTGACTCATATATAATAAATCGTGACGTTCAATGTTCAGGTAAACGGAACAAAGATCCATGATGAAGGTATAACTTATGCTCCACCACTCATCAACATGCGTATAGTCGCATATCTTATTACAGGTGAGACCGTATCACTATAATCGCCATTTCGCCACTAAATGAGCTTTGAACTTATCGAAGTTATTATCTTTGGATATCGCTTCAAAGAAAACACCCATTTAGAACCAACATCTCTCTTACCTTCAGGCAAATCCACAAGTGACCATGTTTTATTCGCCATTAAATCATCGTATTCTTTTTGCATAGCTGCTTTAGATTCCTTCGAATGCTCATTATTAGAAACTGCTGTAGCACTTTTGTGTGGATTTGCCTGCCATCCCATCGGACGCGTCCGCAGGTGGCGGATAGGGGGACCCTTATATGGTACCTTTAAGTATTGAGACGATGTAGAAATCGCTACCTACTAGGCGCACTATTCCAGCAACTATCATGTTTGTGCATTGTTCTCACAAATATATAGGTGGTGGTTTAGATGACTTGGCTGTGGTAGTGTCAGAACTGCTATTTGTCGCAAAAAGAGCAAATCTATTTTTACCCAGAGGATTTCCTTTTTCTGTTTTAACAATTTTTGCGGATTGGCTATTATTTTTATTTTAGAGGCTTCGTGTTCTCTTTGATTGCACGAGAATGTAGCGGTCAAGTCCTGTCTGTGTTGCCGGCGATAATGTTTTCATTGCAGCTTCATCAGTGTGTGCTAAGTTTTGAGTACTGCGTTTTTTGCTGATGCTTACTTTGGGAGGAAGATCTTTCGTAACATTTAGACAGAGCTTATTGATGTTGTTTCTGCTGGTCTTTAATATGAGTGATTGCTGTTTCTTAGTTTGTGTAGATGTTTTTGGCTGGGGAGTACGGCATTGTGCACTCAGCCAACGAGCGAGAGAGCGAGAGAGCACTCGTGGGCTGAGTAGGAGACCGCAGCACGCTCATTCGTTGTCCGTTGCAATCATTTGTTTATATCACTTTTTAAATTGTTTGAATTTTTTAATTTATAGTGTAAATTGATTTCTTTTTAATTTTAATTTAATTTAATTCGAGTCTTTCGATACTTAACATGCAATTATCACTAATAATTAATTAATATTAATAATAATAATTAAACTCATTATTTATTTGCATAAATACATAATTTCAATTAATTGACAGAGCGCGCAACTTCTACTTCTCTTTTGGTATGTTAATAATAAATAAAAAAATTTAATAGTAATAAATAAAATATTTTTTGTTTAATTCAACATTCTGTGTCTTATAATGTTTCGACAGGAAAAATTTTGTCGGGAAACCTGACCACAATGAAACTTTTTTTTTCGGTGCGAAAGATTGACAGGTATTCACGCTCTCTCAAAAAAAGCTAATCACGGTAGAGCTTTAGGTGGGAACATAGCATAAAAAAGCTTTCGGTGAACGTCAAAGCTTATTCTGAAGCTGAAGAAATGATTATAAAAAGGGAAATGGAACAATGCTTTAGTGATGCCATTTGAGTTGAAGTTACTACTTTTTAATTACTTTTTCCACTCCACACTCCTCTTCAACACTAATCCATTGTTAAAGTTACAAAAATATATTATAATATTAATTCAACACATTATACAAGTTAACATTAAAAACAATTATTTTTAATATTATATGATGCCCATTGATTTTTTATTTTAAATCAATACATTTTTCTTTTACAATATCTCTTATAAAATTGTACTTAATATCAATATGCTTTGTTCGGTCATGGTAAGTAAATAGAGTTCTTCGCTAAATGTGGCGTACTTATATTGTCACCAAATCAAACGAAACCTACCTCTTTTAGCAGTTTCTTCAGATAAATTGGTTCTTTTGCTGCTGTGGCTAAAGCCACATATTCTGCTTCGGTGCTGTTAAGAGCTATGTTTCCTTGTTTTTTAGATTCCCATGAGAATACACAGCCTGCCATAAAGAATGCATACCCTGTATATGATTTTCTGTCTAAAAAGCTGTTGCCCCAATCGGCATCGACGTAGCTTATTATAGGTTTTCCATTCCGGTAATAGTGTGGTTTAAAAACTTGCGTAGTTGAAAAATTTCTCAAAATATGCTTTGTGCTCTTTATGTGGGTTGTATTACGTTGAGCCAACTTCGCTACCGAGTGTAAGGTGTCAAGGCGAGTCGACATCGCTAGTTAAATTAGAGCACTTATCACTTACAAATTAAATTAGAGCACTTAACACTTATCAATCAATTGATACTTAGTCGGATCAACTTTTACACATTCATCGCTGTCACATCCCATCTGAAATCCCGCAGCTACATCATCCAGCCTATAATTTTCCATATATTTATTCTTGAGAAGATCCTTGGTGTATTGCGTATGGTTTAGTGAAATTGCGCCTTGTTCTCCTTCACGATCGATTGGTATTCCCAGAAAATAATTTTGCGGACCTTTGTCGACACATTCAAATCTGATTGCAATCTGTGATTTAATTTTCATTAAATCTTCTTTAGCTTTACTAGCATCAATAATGTCATCTGCGTACAAAGATATTAAGCTGATATTGTCGTATTGTTGTCTATATAAACATGATTCGCTCTCACATGATGTGAAATCCCATTGACCTAAGTACACCATCCAGCTTAGCGCTCCACTCAGGTCCAGATTGCTTCAGACTGTATATTGCTTTAGATAACTTTAAAACTTTAATTGGATATTTTTGCTGGTAAACTTTCAGGTTGACTCATATATAATAAATCGTGACGTTCAATGTTCAGGTAAACGGAACAAAGATCCATGATGAAGGTATAACTTATGCTCCACCACTCATCAACATGCGTATAGTCGCATATCTTATTACAGGTGAGACTGTATCACTATAATCGCCATTTCGCCACTAAATGAGCTTTGAACTTATCGAAGTTATTATCTTTGGATATCGCTTCAAAGAAAACACCCATTTAGAACCAACATCTCTCTTACCTTCAGGCAAATCCACAAGTGACCATGTTTTATTCGCCATTAAATCATCGTATTCTTTTTACATAGCTGCTTTAGATTCCTTCGAATGCTCATTATTAGAAACTGCTGTACCACTTTTGTGTGGATTTGCCTGCCATCCCATCGGACGCGTCCCCAGGTGGCGGATAGGGGGACCCTTGGTAGGCAAATGACATTACTTCTGAACCTCTTAGGAGGGGCGGGAGTTATGTCTGTATGTTTATCAAAATGATGGTATAGAGAATGGGTACCATCCGTGGACCAAACTGGCTAGGGAGGAGTCCCGAACAAAAACTACTGTCTGGCGATGGACAGCATACAGTATAATACTCCAGGTGGAACCCACGCATGTGGAAATCCATCCGCTTCGGCGGCAGGGGCCCGGAATCTGGTGGCCCCAACCATCGCTAAAGTCTCTCGCCTTTATTAGCGAGAGCGTATCCAGGAGGAGACGGGGGTTGTTACCGCAATCTCTTCTGCTTCAGAGACGGAGGAACGTACCCTGGATCCAGAGGGCCTGCGTCGGGAAGTCACCACAGTGGCGGAACGACCGACCAGTGGTTCTGGGGCAACGGGAACTCAAGCGAGGAGGAAGAGAAGGAAGCGGCTTGCTAGGCTCGTGCAGGAGAAATCCTCTTGTGGCTCTGCCGGCCCTTCTGTGTCAACTCCCTCCAAAAGGCCCAGGTCGGCGGAAGTGACACCCACGGAAGCCACCGAGCCTGTGGAGGGATTGACCGCTCCGAAATCTCGCTCGCGAGGTAAGCGGCGGAAGATTGTTGCTGAAAACAACATACCCACCTGCCCTGCAGCTGTTACTGCTGGTGGCGCCACGACCCCAAAGGGTACGAGCGAAACCACGGTGGCGGCTAATGTGGCGGGGAAGAATGTTGCCGGAAAGCTGCAGTCTGCCCAGCCCCTCGCACCCAGCAAAACCATCTGCCCGGCGAAGTCTTTGCCAGTGGAGGGTGGTGAGCTGGCCCTTCGCCCAAGCACTTCCAAAGGTGCAGCCAAGCCATCGTACAGCGAGAAGGCTACCGGCCCGCAACCAATCGCGATGATTGGGAAGCTGGGGCCTGACCATCGGCTGACTGATGCAGAGATAAAATACTGCAAAGGTCATCTGATGCGTCGCGTCATTGCCTCCGGTCCTGAAGCTAATGCGAAGGGCTATGAGACAAAGGACGGCACTCTACAGGTGTCGTGCGGGTTATGTCCGCATACCCTACATATATAAATACATATATCCATACATATATACAAATTCACATTCCTCTATGCAATAGCGTTATCGCTTAGTTTTTGTTATTGCATAGCATATGGTGTCAAATTCAGTTAAGGCTCCAAATGCAAAAATGTGCTTAGTAGCATAATTTGCACTTCGAGGCCAACTGAATTTGAACAGTGAAGTAGAATAGAAAAATACTTTTAAGTCAGTCTTAAGATTCATTGCAAGCGAATAAAGTCATTTTTAAGCATAAGCTTAATTTGTTTTACTCAGCTTATAACTTGCGCGTCTTAGGCCAACTTTGATTGGCTCAGCGGTGTAGTCAATGACGTGCCCCCATGGGGACCACTCGCTTCGCGGTCTATAGTGAAGCAGGCGTGTCCCTCAGGATGGTCATCTGCTGGATTCCAGATCCCCATCTGTCGACCGCAGATGTCCTTTCCTGTCTGCGTGCTCGGAACCCTGGCATCAACACGAGGCTTTGGCGAGTTCTTTCGCACACCAGGGGTAGCAACCTGGATGGTAAAGCAGGTGCTAGTCTTGTGGTGCGAATAGATGAGGCCTCTGTTGATGTGATGGTTTCTCGGTACCGGAGCCGTCTGAGTCTCTTCTTTGGGACTGTCACTTTTCATGTCTTTCCTAGGTAAGTGGCTCGGACGACTCTAGTAGCTATCGTCCTTTGACGGTTACGCAGATTAACTTGCAGCATTCTAAAGCCGCTACTGTACTCCTAAGTAGACAACTCACCCTGCTGCACACATCACCCCACATAACAACAGTACAAGAGCCCTGGGTCTTTAGGGGTCGCCTCTGTGGCCTTGGCCCGTTCAATCGAGCCACGATATTATATGACAGAAACTCGATTAGACCTAGAGCCGGTCTTATAACATCATCCCATCTCACAGCGACCTGCCTTGAACAATTTAGTTGTCAGGATCTGGTTGCGGAAGAGATTAGTTTCAAGAGTATGCACGGATGGTCGAGGTTCGAGATTGCATCTGCTTACTTTCCTTACGATGCTTTGGAGGCGCCACCACCTGGGAAGGTAGCTACTCTCGTAGGGTTCTGTGAGCGGCGCAATCTTGGTGTTGTTCTTTGGTGCGATGATAATGCCCAGCATACGATCTGGGGCAGCAGCAAGTAATAAACGGGGCTCTCGACTTTTCGAGTATATTGCCTCCTCAGCCGGAACATCCACAATGTAGGCAAGCAGCCTACTTTTGTGACTACGAGAAGGCAGGAGGTAATTGACGTCACCCTATCAAATCCAAGACTAGGATGGTCGATCAACAACTGGAGGGTCATCGCCGAAGACTCGTGCTCGGACCACAGATACATTGAGTTTCAGTGTGGCGAGCAGCCGCAGATGCCATTGCCCACCAGAAACCCAAGAAAAACAAACTGGCCAAAGTTTAGGGAGGCACTGCGTAGCAAGTACGTGACGCCACTGAAACTTCGCAAGGAACAAAACATTGCTGTTGAACATCTCAACACTGCTCTAACAAACAGCTTCGAGCTAGCCTGACCAACTAGACCTCCTCTTAGCCGGACTCCTGTTCCATAGTGGAATCGAGAGCTTCAGAGGCTGAGGCATGAGTCTAGAAAACTCCTCAACCGGGCCCTCAAGACGAATCTTCATGAGGACTGGGAACGAAATCGACGTGTTCAGAGGGACTACAAGAAGCTAATTCGGGACTCGAAATAGGGTTCCTTTAGAGATTTCTGCAGTGATATCGAATCCCTGAGTGACACGGCAAAACTGGTCAAAGTCCTGAAAAAGGACTAAACGGCTAAGCTGGGGTCGCTCAGGAAACCTGATGGCTCCTATACGGAGAGGCAAAGTGAGACACTCAGCTTGCTGTTGGAGTCACACTTTCCAGGAAATCAGGTAAGCATAGCCCGTAAACAACCTTTGGTTGGAACTGTTGTCAGGGCAGCTACACCCTCTCGACATGATTGGTATGTCGCCAGAACTGTGGCGAATGAGGCTGCCATTAGATTTGCTATCAAATCCTTTGACAGCTTCAAATCGCCTGGACTGGATGGCATATAACCGATTGTGTTGAAGGAAGGCAATGAGTTAGCGTTGGCAGCACTGAAGAAGATCTTCACTGCATGTCTCGCGCTGGCCTATGTACCACGCTCTTGGAGGATTGTGAGGGTTGCTTTCATTCCTAAGGTTGGAAGAGACGACTACACGAACCAGCGGATGATGTTGGCTGTCTTGTAATAGGTCCATCCCTTATGATTGTCTGCAGAAGGGTGCAGAGAACTCTGGATATGATTCATACTTGGTGCATTGCGAATGGGCTATCGGTTAATCCTGTCAAGACTGGTATTGTCCTCTTTATCAGAAGGAGAAAATTTGATGGACTTATTCTGCCTACACTAAAAGGAGTCACTATCCTGCTATCCAAGGAAATCAAATATCTTGGAGTCATCCTTGATAACAAACTTCTTTGGAAAACACATTACGAACTGAAGACATCCAATGTACTGTCAGTTTTCTGGCAGTGTAAGGGTGTTTTTTGTAAGACATGAAGTCTTTCCCCTAGTAAGGCTCTATGGATCTATACAGGTATGGTAAGACCTATTATAACCTATGCATCGGTGGTTTGGATGAGCAGATTCTCTCTTGTAAAGGTCAAAAAAGCTCTATCAAGACTACAACCATGGCCATATGTTGTACCGGAGCATTTCCGACTACTCCAGGCCCGGCACTTGATGCTCTGGTGAATCTCCCTCCACTAGATATCTTCATCCGCGGAGAGGCCGTTAAGGCCATCTGCAGAGTGAAACATAGTGGCCACTGGTATGGGGTGTATTCGATATTGGACGACGGCGCAGGCACTGACAGGCCCCTGGACTCCATGTCATCAACCGTCATACTAGAAAAGCGGTACAATGTGTTGCTGCCAGAGGCTCGTTCATGGTTAGATCCCGAGAACGAGCTCGGCAAACACTGCTGCCGTATATTCACTGATGGCTCCAGGACTTAAGACGGTTCAGGCTCTGGTGTCTTCGTGGAATCATGTGCGACCTGTCGGTTCTTTGCCCTTGGTCTGCTTGCGTCTGTGTCAGGCGGAGGTGCATGCGATACTTGAGGCAATGGACTTTGTTGTGGAAAACAGGTGGAAAGGCAAATATATTTGTGTCTCCAGTGACAGCCAAGCTGCGCTCATGGCCTTGGATAGTCCTACCACCACTTCCACGATAGTCAGGTCCTGCAAATCCATGCTAAATTATGTTGGAAAACATAATAGTCTGACGCTGACTTGGGTACCGGGACACGCTGGCATTGCGGGTAACGAGACCTCTGACTCTTTGGCCAGGATGGGCTCTGAGTCTGTTTTTATTGGCCCTGAGCCTGTTCTGCGACTCCGTTCTGCTGTTATCAAAGCCACTGCAAACAAATGGGTTGTTTCGACCCACAAGCGAGCATGGCGGGTTGAGAGAGGCTGCGGATGGACGAAAATTATGCTACCTGTTATCTCTGACCAATGGCCATGGTCCCTTCTATCTTTAGGTAGGAGGGACTGCAGGCTGTTGGTTGGCGTGATGACGGGGCACTTTCTATGTGCTAGGCGCATGGAAAGGATTGGCATATCAGACAGTGCGCTGTGCCCTGCCTTTGCTCGAATCAGGTTTGGGATTTTTGGCACTGATGTGCTTTGGAGTAACCAACTTGGCTCCTTGGCACCACAGGATCTACTTCTATTTCTTAGGAGGTCGGGTAGATTTAAAGCAGAGTAAAAGGGAACCTTAAGTGCAGTACAGTGGATATATACTATGTCTGAGTGCTGCGCTTACCAGATTGTTCCGACAAAAAAAAAACCACTTTCTGGAATCTTTATAACGCCTAATCGCCTTTAGTGTATTGGAGACGTTCCTCGGTCTACCTGGTCCAACAATTGCAGCTCGCTCGACTTCGCTGATGACATTATCTAGGCTTTTATAGTCACTACTATCGTTTTCTTTTCACATTTTACAGCTTGATCCTCAGTATGCGAATCATATGGTTGTTAGTTAATGCCATCCACATTAGTTTAAAATTTCATGTGCTCGTAGATTTCATGAATTGCGTCATCGAATCAAATGTCATGCTTTTCTACCACTTGATGAGTCTCTGGATCATGTAGTCTAGACGCCTTTGCATTTAGAGAGTAGCCAACCATTTGGAAAAATTTATCTTTAGGCAGAAACTTTTTCTTATCTATACCAATAGTTTTAGCTCCAAATACGCGAAAATGGTTTACCTATAAAAATCTCATAAGGTGTACTACCCGCTATTAATTTGGTTGCTGAATGATTACGTATATACACCGCTGTAGCAATGGCCTCAGCCCACAACGACTGACAAAAACGAGCATTCATACTTCTGGCCATTTCAACTAGTGTTCGGTTTGCGCGCTCTGCAACTCCATTCCGTTGTGGAGTATACAGCACTGTCAAATGCCATTTTATACCATTGGCTTGCAAAAATTTATCAAAGCCTTTGTTCACAAATTCACAACCATTATCATTACGCAATGTTTTTATTTTTATTTCTGCTTGACGTTCTACCATATTTTTAAACATTTCAAACTTTTCACACTTGTTCCTTTATCTTTAAAAATTAAATAAAAACACGACGCGATTTATCTTCTATAAAAATTTAAAAATATCGCGCACCACCAAGGGATTCCGTACTAAATGGTCCACAAACATTACTGTTTATATTTTTTGCACATATTTGTGAATTTAGAAACGGCTAAAAACAAATTGTGCTTTTCATTCAACTGTTTTTTTTTTTATATACTCGTAGTTTCTGAAAAATTAACTTTACTCAAACGGAGAACCATGCTTTTTGTTTCAATTCGCGTATACTATTAAAATTCAAGTGTCCGTGTCGGTTAAGCCACAGTATTGTTTCATTTCGAGAAGACAGATAACACTTATTGCTATTTTGTTGAAAAATATATAGCTTATTTTATTCTTTAGCACTTAAAATTACTTCACAGTTTTTGTTTCAAAACTCTTTTCCACGGCGCGACTAATTGACAAAAAATTTCCACTCGTTCCAGGTACATACAAAACATTCCTAAGTTTGTAGTTATGTGTTGCTGTCTCTATCTTTTCATCGACTATCCCTTCAGTTGCAATATAATTGTCACCCACCAGCGCAATTTTGTCCTCGTGTTCGCTAAAAGAACAAAACAAACAACGATCACAGCAAATATGTGCAGTCGCTCCGCTGTGAACACACCACTGAGATTTTTCAAGTATTTGTGCATCAGCTGTAGCTAACAATGTAAATGATTGTTCTCCTTTTGTCATTTTCTTATTGGAATAACAATCAGCTGCATAGTGTCCCTTTTTGCCGCATTTGAAAAGTTTAATATTATTTCTTCTCTTTCCATATTTTGATTCTTTCTTTCATCTTATTCCAAAAGCTTGATTTTCAAATTATTTAACGACTGCAAATCATCAACTACAAATTGCTCGTACGTTTTTGGTAAACTTGAGATAAAATGATGACAAGGAATTCATCGTTGAGCTGAATGCCTACTTCAGCAAGCTTATCCACAATGTTTGAGAATGAATTTAAATATTGCGACATTTCGCAATCATTTGCCATACGAAAATTTAATAACTTCTTATACAAAGAAACCTTTTTGACAGGGCCACTTGGACGAAACACTTTTTTTAGCCAGCTCCAGACTTCTGCAGACGTTTTACATACTTTAATGTGGTTTAGCTTTGAAAGCTTTATGCACAACGTTATAGGTGCCAGAGCTTTTTGGTCGAATGTATCCCATCAGTCGGGATATTTTGCTGGATCTCGCACAACTGTACCACTTACAATCCCCCACAATTATGAGTGGATTAGTACACTCTTCAAGTGAATGCACCACGAGTTGAAATTTTGATAATCTAGCTCTTCTATTTGATAAAAGCTAGACATTTTAACTTCAAAAACACCGTTAATCACTTTAATAAATGAAACAATTAATGGTGAGTTTCAAATCAATGTCCATAGTCCAGATAAAATACAGTCACAAATACCTGAATCCTATAAAAAGATTGTCAAAGCGTTACAATCGAGAAAATGCGGAATTTTATACGTACAAGCCTAAACAGGAAAGAAGTTTTAATGTGATCCTGCGAAATATGCATATTTCGGTAGACACAACCGACTTAAAGACTTCTCTTGAAGAGTTGGGACACAAAGTTACAAATGTATGGAACATGAAGTAGAGACAGACCAGAAAGCCCATACCAATGTTTGTAGTAGAAGTTGAAAGAAATATTTCACATACAAAATCTACTAAATCTAATCCAGTGCACAAATTATCAACAATATGGTCACACAAAAGCTTATTGCCGCAGAAGACCTAAATGCATCAATTGTGCTGGGAATCATGCGTCTGTCGATTGTGAACGCAAAGGTAAGCTTAACCATGTTAAATGTACAATGTCAAGGTATGTACGCTATGTTCCTCTAACTACAAAAGTTTCTCTGTTTACAGAGCGCTGGAAAGTGAAAAATATCCACAGCTTAGAACAAAAGAATAGGTAGCTGTACAAAACACTCAACCTAATGGTTGCAATTCAATTTCTCCCTCAGAAAAGCAGCAAAAACAAACACAAAACTATGCTGACGTAGTTAAAGGGCAATCAAATTCAAGCAACAAAGGTGCAAAATCCATCAACTCATCTTAAAATTTATGGAATCAATAGTCAAATGATGAATCAAATGATGAATCAGATGATGATCTTGACAAACCTGCTAATCGCAAATACCACAAAATCATTATGCCCTTAAAAATTTAAGTTTCGAATGACAACGAACTTGCTCAACGTGTCCAGGAGATATCATGGTATTTCAAACAACGTCATATAGATATTCTATTTCTTATCTCTGAAACACATTTCACAAAAAAAAGCTTTCTACGAATACCAAATCACAACTTTTACCAAACAATGCATCCCGATAGCTCCCCTTATGGTGGAAGAACTAAAATAATAAACAAAAATTTTAAATATCCATCCAAGCCACAAATGAGATTACCTAACTACTATTAAGGCACTGAAACTACAATATGAGTCTTATATAGGCCACCTAAACATAATATAAAACGTGATGTACCCTGGCTTTTTTAAAACGCTACGCAATAGGATTGTGGTTGGACGTGATTTTAATGCTAAGAATCCCACGTGGGCCTCAAGGCTTAGAACAACCAAAGGACGCGAGTTACTAAGAACCATACATTCCCTGGGACTCTCTATTATATCGGCCGGTCAGCCTACACATTGGCCTACAGACATTACTTAGTCTTCGAAGCTATTCATTTTTTTATATCCAAAGGTATACCGATCTGGCAAACAGACTGCACTACAGACTGCGATCTGTTGTCCGACCATTCGGCGGTAGTTGTGACTTTAGCCAACAATTTTGACAAAATACCGGAGAAGTGTCTTCTTCACACAAAATCTACAGGCTGGGACCACTTTCGATACCTTCTTATGAGAAATATACAACTCCATATACCACTGAAAACAGATGAAGACATTGATGCTGCAGTCGAGTATCTTATGAGCATTATACAGGAATCTGGATGGTGTGCCACTCCACACAAGAAAAATACTTTTAATTCGTCCGCGCTGAAATACTCCCTTGCAGTGATTGACAAAATTGCGGAGAAACAACGAGCGCGAGTTATGTACAAGTAACTATGTGCATATACATACACACAAGTTATGTACAAGTAACTATGTGCATATACATACACACATGTACATACATTATTTATTATGATGCCTGTGGAATTGTGCTGTTAGGTGACGTGATGCTCCCAAACAGTTAAATCGTATGATGCATTAAAAATTAGACAAAAACTTTTATAGATTGATGTACAGAGTTTAGTCTTAAGCAGATATCATTGAATAAAGACTTGTTTTGTGCTACACTACTCGCTGTTCGCATTTTAGTATTTTAACTGGCGCAGTCGATGTGTTTTAAATAAATTGTTGAAAACGGAGGCATTGATAGTGAAATTTACTTAGTGCTGCAGACACAACACAAAACGTTTAAAGAAAGAACCTTTAATTTGCTAAAGGAACAGTACGAGTAAAAGTGAAAACAAGCAATACTAAGTTTGAAAAGAAACGAAGTGGATTTAAAATAACGTGAATTTTTGTTCTAAACTTTGATAAACGACTGAGAGAAAGTCGAAGTTTTGTGGAAAATATACAACCTTTAACTAACATTTATAAAACTAAAAATAAAATAAACATTTAACATAAATAATTAGCCAAAAATGGCTAGCCAAAACTTACCAGCGGTAAATCCAGCAAGTTCGGTAATGGAGCAGTGCTTAGTAGCCATGACAAGGCTTTTGTACCAATCAGCTGAACAGCAATCAACAAGCTTAAGAAGCCGGATAGAAAAAGACTTAAAGTATTTGCCAGCTTTTTCCGGTGAACCAAAAATGCTGCCCTCATTTATTAATGCAGTAGATCGAGTTCTCGCAGATTATGCTTCGGATGGAGCAGTGGCATACCAAATCATATACGATCTGAAGATACAAGGAACCGCCAAAAACCACATTCATCTGAATCAACCAGCCACTTGGGCATTATGCAAGGAAAGGCTTATGCAACATTTCAAATCTTCGAAAGACCAGATGGAATTAACGGCTGAAATATCGTCACTTAGAGTAAGTAGTGTAAGTGACTTATGTGTTAAGGTTAGGGTTATTATAGATTATATAACAGAATATTGTGCTCTCAGTGATAACGGTACGGTTATGAAGGACATTTTCTCTGGAATGTAATTCAGAGGATTAAACAGTTAGCGTCCGGTACATTGGCATATGCCGTAAGAAATATTGTTTCGCTTAGAGATATTGAAAAAGTAATTAATGATTTCATTGGTATGGATGAGCATAACTTAAACACTTTTCTGTTGATAAAAAACTATAATAAAAACTTTACTAGTAATCAGAGTATTAGAGTAAATAAGTTTGGCAAAAATAATAAAAGTAATTTTCAACAACGTAGTCCAGAAAATCCATTTGAAAATCGGGGTCACATTAATAATTCAAGGCAAATTCACAACAGTTACGAAAACCATAACTCTGCTTATAATAACCATTCATTTAACCAAATGTCAGGTGTAGATTATAACAATTATTCCGGTTTCAATCGTAATAATAGTGGTAATTTACTAAATCCAGTTTCTAATCATTTAAATTATCATTGGCAAAGTTCAGGTGGCTCAAATAATCGCCGAAATCAAAGAAATAATATTACCAACCAAACACAGCAAACACGGAAGTCCAATATTCCAATGGACATTGACACAATGAGTCAAACATTTGATGAAAAAACGAATGACACAGAAGATGTTTTTTTTTAAATTAGCCTCGGACATCAATAAAGTTTATTTACATTTAACTATCTTTAATCAAAAATTTATTGGGTTAATTGATACGGTATCCACTTTAAGTATCTTAAAAGAAAGTAGTTTCGAAAAATTCAATTTACCCATTTTATTTGAAGAAGGAAAAAGAACTTTAAGAACTATTAATAGCTAAGTTAGTAAACCAAATAAAACGGTAATTACACCATGCCCTTTAGAATTTAATGCTCCTCAATACACCAGAATGAAATGGGTGATGTTGGATTTCAATAAACCATTCGATTTAATACTGGGTATGGATTGGATAAGCAAAAATGTTAAAAGGATAGATTTTCAAAACTTGCAGTTGGAAATTAATAATAAGTTGATCCTTCCATTCTTAAAAAAAACTTTGCAGGATATGGTAGAGATTTTAGAAGTAAGTGATGTTCAAAATATAAAATTAATTCATTTAAATAGCTAAGAAAAAGGAATTATAAACAGGCTCCTAAAAAAATTTGAGAAGTTAATTTATAAGGAAGGTGATATTTTAACAAACACTAATTCAGTTGCCCATGAAATTAAAACGGTAACAGACCAGCAAATTAACTCTAGAGTATATAGGTTACCACCGAAACATGAAGAAGAAGTTAGATAACAAATATATGAAATGGAAAGGCAGGGAATCATAAGGCAAAGTAAAAGCAAATATAGCTCACCCATTATTGTAGTGCCTAAGAAGAAGGATAATTCCGGTGTTCAAAAATACAGGATAGTTGTTGATTACAGAAGGCTTAATCAACTTACCGTTGATGATAAATATCCATTACCCAATATCGATGGAATTTTGGACAATTTGGATAAAGCCCAATATATTAGCCCACTGGACTTAGCAAAGGGTCACCAGATTTTAATGTCGAAAAAGGACATAGAGAAAACCGCATTTGTGACTCCGGCCGGGTTATATGAGTACGTTCGAATGCCTTTCGGCCTTAAGAATGCTCCTGCCACTTTCCAAAGGTTGATCAATGAAGTTCTAAGAGAGTACATTAATAAAATTTGCGTCGTTTATCTTGACGACATTCTTATTTTTTCGACATCTCTAGAAGAACACAAAATGTCTTTGGAGAAAATTTTTACAAAGCTTCAAGAGCACAATTTGAAAATACAACCAAACAAATGTTGTTTTTTACAGAAAGAGACCCCTTTTCTAGGGCATATTTTAACAGCAGACAGAATTAAAGAAAATCCTCAAAAAATTTATGTAATTCAAGTGTTAGAGATTCCAAAAACGGAAAAACAATTAAAGGGATTCCTCGGTATAACTGGCTATTACCGAAAGTTTATTAAGAATTTTTCTAAAATAGCTTATCCTATGATAAAATATCTTAAAAAAGACTGCAAAATAAATATTAATGAGTTTTGAGAATTTAAAAGCATTGATTTCTTCACATCCAATTCTCAAATATCCTGAATATGACAAAGAATTTACAATAACTACCGACGCTAGTGATTATGCAATAGGAGCCGTATTGTCACAACAAGGACATCCTATTTGCTACATATCGAGGACATTAAATAATCACGAGAAAAATTATAGTACAATAGATAAAGAGTTCCTCGCAATTATCTACTCGGTCACTTATCTCAGGCCTTACATCTATGGAAACAAGTTTAGAATTGTAACTGATCATTGTCCGATTAAGTACTTCAATTCTAAGTACAAGGGTAAAGAGTGCTCACCTTAATCAAACTCCAAGAATTTAACTATGAAATAGATTACCTTCACGGAAAGGAAAATAAAGTGGCAGATTTTTTAAGCCGTATCGAAAATTCAGAAAAAATAAATTCTAACAATGATAATGAGTCGAATTTCGAAATGTCAGATACTATACACTCGGCGGAAGAGGAACTATTAGATCATATTATTATAAAAGAAGAAATAGTTAATAAATATAAAACCCAAATAATTTTAACTTTTAGTCCGACAAATGAAATTCAAAATATTTATAGCAGAAAAATTATTGAGATAAACCCATTAGAGGATGAAAACATTATAAAAAATATTTTAAAAAACAACATAAAAAGAGGTCATATAGGAATATTTTCGGAGGTACCAGACACCGATTATAACAAAATACAGTTAATAATTATTTCAATGTTTTCTCATGACAATAAAATAAAGTTTAAAAAATGCACTAAGAGAGCGACTGAAATTAAAAAAGAGGAAGATCTTCATAAACAAATTGCTTTGTATCATTATAACGAATCCATCCACAGTGGTATACATGAAACATATCAGAGTTTAAAAGACAAAACTTACTATCCAAAATTAAAAGAACAAATCCAACTTATAATAAGTAATTGTGAAAAATACCAACAAATTAAATATAATAGAAACCCGATTAAACCAATGTTCAACTTTACTGAGACTGCTACTGAAAAAAATCAAATCCTCCACATCGACATTTTTCATTCCAAAAAACTATCTTTTATAACTTTTATTGATAAGCTCACCAAATTTGCTACAGCGTATGATATTACAGACCGAAACTGGAGATCCAAAAAGAAAATTATAATAGAGCAATTCGCCAAATTCGGGAAACCGAAAAAGGTAGTAATGGATAATGAATTTAGGGCAGAGCAATTAATTGAATATTTTAATAAGGAAAATATAGAAGTGCAGTTGACAACTCCGAATAGGCATACGGCGAACGTAGATATTGAGAGGCTCCACTCGACCCTGTTGGAAAAACTAACAGGAATCGACGATCCGGACCTCTCAACAGAGATGACAATTCAACTCGCTGTAGGAAATTACAATGACAGATACCATTCCACAGTTAAATGCACTCCTAGATTTGCTCTTTATTATACTGAACCAACAACTTTGCATACTAATATAAACAAAGTTAAACGGCAGACAATTTACAAAAGGAATAAAATTAGAGAAAATTATATTATTATTATATTTATTTATAGAAATTTATTATATTTATTTATTTATATTATATTATAGAAAAATAGAATCGTTGGCCCAATCAAAAACTACAAACGGGTACGACATAAAGATGCACGTTACTTCAGAATTACTCCTCTAGCCAATGTTCCTTTATCTAATATTAAACGATCTTTAAAATTAACAATCAATAAGAATGATTTGGTTAATGAAGATAATGAAAAAATCGAAATAACTGATGATAATTTAAGTATTGTAGCACTAGCAAGCGATATTAGCAAAACAGAGAAAATTGCCTAAATAATAATTTTACCAATGTAAATCATAAACATACATACATAAGTTAAAAAAAAAACTATATTATACGAGTATATACTTATAAATATACCTAAATATATACGCATATTTAAATAAGTCGCTAAAATAGAATTCAGGAGAATTCTTAAAGTAGCCCGAGGAGAGTTATGTACAAGTAACTATGTGCATATACCTACACACATGTACATATATTATTTATTATGATGCCTGTGCTGTTAGGTGGCATTAAAAATTTAACAATAAGCTTTTATAGATTGATGTACAGAGTTTAGTCTTAAGCAGATGTCATTGAATAAAGACTTGTTTTGTGCTACACTACTCGCTGTTCGCATATTACTATTTTAACTCGCGCAAACAATGGCAAATTTCAAGACATCCGGATACCAAAGCCGAATTAAACAGGATTATCAGAGAGCTCAAGCTTTTGATGAAGAGGGAGCACACTTAATTTCTGTGTTCCAACCAAAAAAGATTGAATGTTCCTAGAGACAGATTGACTTAATAGAGAACAAGTTAGACGAATATCTTCAATTGCAATTGCCTATGAAAAACATATCAGGAACTGAGTTAATAAGTGTACTTGCAAACTTGAATGAAAGAAAGGCTCCAGGATCTTAATCACAAACAAAGTACTCAAACAGTTACCTCTTTCGTGTATAACACTTCTAAGAAACATACTCAATGGTGCACTGCAAAGAAGTTATTTCCCAGCACAATGGAAAGTGGGAGGAATTAAGATGATTCTAAAGCCTGGCAAAAGTCGTGTCGATCCGACATCTTATCGTCCCATCAGCTTACTGCCAATGATTTCAAAAGTGTTTGAAATACTTATAATTAAGAAGCTAATGCCCATTGTTGAAGTGAAAAAAATCATCCCACAATACAAATTTGAATTTCGGAAGTATCATGGCACGATTGAAAAAGTCCATAGACTAATTGAGAATATCCACAAAAGCTATGAAAATAAATAATTCTGTACAACAAATTTTCTTGACATATAGTAAGCCATTGATAGAGTATGGCATGAGGGATTGCTGTAAAAGCTATTAAATATGCTTCCAGTAAATCTTTATCTTCTGATTAAGTCCTATCTTACTAATAGGCATTTTTACATCAAACGTGATGACGAAGTCTCCACTTTACAAAAAATCAATGTCGGGGTTCCTCAAGGAAGTGTCCTTGGACCAATTTTATACCATTTATGTACGTCAGACCTGCCTGCACCAACCAACGTCGCCAAGTATCTAGGTATATGGTTGGACCGACGGATAACATGGAAACCTCATATACAGGGTGGGCCAAAAGTCACCATAGGGTTTAAAAATTTAATGACTTTTTCGTTTATATATTTTTTAAATTTTTTTTTCAGATTATATGTATAAAGCCTGGAGAATAAATAATGGAGCGATTCACAACTGAACACAGAACCAGAATAATATAATTTTATATTTTAAATAAGCGATCAATTATTTTAATGCAAAGAGCATATGTCGACATTTTAACGTCAGAAATTCGCCCTCTGAAGCAATGATTCGTTGCATAGTTCATCGTCACCACCAACATGGCAACGTAAGAGATTTGCCTCGAACCGGTAGACCACTGCGGAAAATATTGAACGTGCAGAGCAAAGTGTTAATGAAACACCAGAAACATATACTAGAAGGCGTTCTGCTCAGCTAGTACTCTGCTGCAATGGATACATTTTGCTGCTAAATTTCAACAGATGGCCAGAAATGAAATCAACTTTAATGAAAATCTGATTATGAGTGATGAAGCTCATTTTCATTTGAATGGCTTTGTTAATAAGCAGAACTGTATGTTCTGGGGTTCCGAAAATCCAAGAGCCATTCATCAACGACAATTGCACCCCATTAGGTGTACAGTATGGTGTTGCATTACATCTGAAAATATCATTGGGCCTTACTTTTTCGAAAATGAAGATGAAAGAGCTGTAACCGTAAATGGAGAGCGGTATCGGTTTATGATAGAACATTTTTTACGTCCTGCTCTTAAAAACAGTCCATGGAGACATGGAGACACAACGACACTTTTAAAACAAATTTTTGGAGAGCGAATAATTTCCCAACAATTTTCTTTGGGGTTTTTGACGGAGCGAGTATATGTGAAGAAGCCCGAGGCAATCCTTGAACTAAAGGCCAACATTGTTGCAGAAATACAGCCACAAGTTTTTAAATATGTTCTGGAAAATGCTCCAAAACGAGCCCATCATTGGGAAGCTGAAAACGGGGGTCATTTAAGTGAAATTACTTTCCATACTTAGTGTAAAGAAAATTTCCATTTTGTATATTTTATAATCTGAAAAAAAATAAATAAAAAATATATAAACGACTTTTGGCCCACCCTGTACTCTGGGATTAAAATTTCGTTCCTTATACTGGTAGCTCATGCGCAAGTCCGTGCTATCTACTGAAAAAAGCTGCTGATGTATAAAAGTATCCCGAAACCAATTTGGACTTACGAGATTCTATTGTGGGCAACTGCTTCAAGTTCCAACATTGAAATACTATAACGTTTCCAAACGATGCACCATGGTTCGTTCCCAATGCCCAGCTTCACACAGAATTAAGAGTGTCATTTATAAAAAACGAAATTAAGCTTCAAAGCGCAAGGTATAAAAATCGCATCCAAATGAGCTGATCTCCAGCCATATGACCCCAAGCACATCATTCACAAGACAGAAGCGCAAAGCACCACGAGATTTGGTAGCAATATAGTATAGAAATTAAAAATATAATAAAAAAAATTTTGTTTGTTTTTAATTATAAGGTATGCGTCACTGGGCGTATATGATAGAGATCACTGCATGTAGGTAGTATTATAATTGTAAAATGTTTTTAGTCTAAGGCAGAATGCAATAAAAATTTATGAAAAAAAACATTTCCTAGATTTTTCTTAAATAAATTAAGTCATATCACGGCCTGGCCCCTAACCTATGTTGGCTTTTTTCCCTTGCTTACTAAAAAAATCGACATGTCTACTTCACCAGAATTTAAGAAATGATTATAAAAAGGGAAATGGAACAATGTTATAATGTTGCAATTTGAGTTGAATTCACCAGTTTTCAACAAAATATACATTGAAGATGATATTAATCGAATCGGAAATATTTCAAACCAACAATTTAAGATATTTCTCTGTGATTATCAGATGAACTCTTGGTAATCTAAAAATTTATTTTCATTTACATATTGAACAATCTGCAATATCTTTTTTAGCATATATTGTAGATCATTCTAAAATTTATTAGTTCCAGCTGATTGACCAGCTCCAAGACTGTATAATAATATTCTAGTTGATAAATAAAAATATTCAATCGGAAATATATTAATATCGAAAATGTGTACTTTGACAAGTATTTTTTTTTTTGTCGGAACAATCTAGTAAGCGCAGCACTCAGACAAAGTATATATCCATTGTACTGCACTTAAGGTTCCCTTTTACTCTGTTTTAAATCTACCCGACCTCCGAAGAAGTAGAAGTAGATCCTGTGGTGCCAAGGAGCCAAGTTGGTTACTCCTCAGCACATCAGTGCCAAAAATCCCGAACCTGATTCGAGCAAAGGCAGGGCAGACGCAAAGAAAATGGTCCGCCGTCTCGTCTTCCTCTCCACAGACTGGGCACAGCGCACTGTCTGATATGCCAATCCTTTCCTTGTGCCTAGCCCATAGAAAGTGCCCTGTCATCACGCCAACCAACAACCTGCAGTCCCTCCTACCTAAAGATAGAAGGAACCGTGACCATCGGTCAGAGATAGCAGGTAGCATAATTTTCGGCCATCCGCAGCCTCTCTCAGCCCGCCATGCTCGCTTGTGGGTCGAAACAACCCACTTGTTTGCAGTGGCCTTGATGGCAGCGGAAGGGAGTGGCAGAACAGGCTCAGGGCCAATAAAAACAGCCTCGGAGCCCATCCTGGCCAGGAGTCAGAGGTCTCGTTACCCGCAATGCCAGCGTGTCCCGGGACCCAAGTCAACGTCAGACTATTATGTTTTCCAACACAATTTAGCCTGGATTTGCAGGACCTGACTATCGTGGAAGTGGTGGTCGGACTATCCAAGGCCATGAGCGCAGCTTGGCTGTCACTGCAGACACAAATAGATTTGCCTTTCCACCTGTTTTCCACAACAAAGTCCATCGCCTCAAGTATCGCATACACCTCCGCCTGAAACACAGACGCATGCAGACCAAGGGCAAAGAACCGACGGGTCCCGCAGGATTCCACGAAGACATCAGAACCTGAACCTTCTTCGGTCCTGGAGCCATCAGTGAAAATACGGCAGCAGTGTTTGCCGGGCTCGTTATCGGGATCTAACCATGAACGAGCCTCTGGCAGCAACACATTGTACCGCTTTTCTAGTATGACGGTTGACGACATGGAGTCCGGGGGCATAGACAGGATTGCAGAATCGATGTCAGTGCCTGCGCCGTCGTCCAACATCGAGCACACCCCATACCAGTGGCCACTATGTTTCACTCTGCAGATGGCCTTAATGGCCTCTCCGCGGATGAAGACATCTAGTGGCGGGAGATTCACCAAAGCATCAAGTGCCGGGCCTGGAGTAGTCGGAAATGCTCCGGTACAACATATGGCCACAGCACGTTGTAGTTTTGATAGAGCTTTTTTGACCCCTACAAGAGAGAGTCTGCTCATCCAAACCATCGATGCATAGGTGATAATAGGTCTTACCATAGCTGTATAGATCCATAGGACCTTACTAGGGGAAAGACCCCATGTCTTACCAAATATTCCCTTACACTGCCAAAAAACTGACAGTGCTTTGGATGTCTTCAGTTCGACATGTGTTTTCCAAAGAAGTTTGTTATCAAGGATGACTCCAAGATATTTGATTTCCTTGGATAGCTGAATAGTGACTCCTTTCAGTGTAGGCAGAATAAGTCCATCAAGCTTTCTCCTTCTGGTAAAGAGGACAATACCAGTCTTGACAGGATTAGCCGATAGCCCATTCGCACTGCACCAAGTGTCAATCATATCCAGAGTACTCTGCACCCTTCTGCAGACAATCATAAGGGATGGACCTGTCACAAGACAGCCAACATCATCCGCATATGCCTGAGCGTATACCCCCGAGTCATTAATGGCGTTAAGCAGGGGATCGATTACCATGCACCAGAGCAATGGAGACAGTACCCCACCTTGGGGACAGCCTCTATTAACCCCAGACGACACCAGCAAATCTTCCTCCGCCCGCACCGTTATGATTCTCTGGGCCAGCATTGAACGTATCCAATTTACTAGGACCCGGTCTACGCCATGCCGCCTAGCAGAGCCGCACATACTGTCGAAAGTAACATTGTCAAACGCACCCTCTATGTCCACAAAGACGCCTATTGCGTATTCTTTCCTGTCGATGGCTCGCTCTATCCTTCCAACAAGGTTTTGCAGAGCCGTCTCGCAGGATTTTCCGCTTTGATAGGCATGCTGAAATGGAGATAGTGGATGCGTCTTCAGAGACTCCCTACGCATGCGAAGCTCCACCAGCCGTTCTAAACTTTTTAGCATGAACGAGGTCATACTAATAGGTCTGAAGCTCTTGGGATTGGTGTAGTCGTCTCTTCCAACCTTAGGAATGAAGGCAACCCTCACCATCTTCCAAGAGCGTGGTACATAGGCCAGTGCGAGACATGCAGTGAAGATCTTCTTCAGTGTTGCCATCACTAGCTCAATGCCTTCCTTCAACACAATCGGATATATGCCATCCAGTCCGGGCGACTTGAAGTTGTCAAAGGATTTGATAGCAAATCCAATAGCAGTCTCATTCGCCACAGTTCTGGCGACATACCAATCATGTCGAGAGGGCGCAGCTGCCCTGACAACATTTCCGACCAAAGGTGGTTGTTGACGGGCTATGCTTACCTGATTTCCTGGAAAGTGTGACTCCAACAGCAAGCTGAGTGTCTCACTTTGCCTCTCCGTATAGGAGCCATCAGGTTTCCTGAGCGACCCCAGCTTAGCGGTTTGGTCCTTTTTCAGGACTTTCACCAGTTTTGCCGTGTCACTCAGGGATTCGATATCACTGCAGAAGTCTCTAAAAGAAGTCCTTTTCGAGTCCCGAATTAGCTTCTTGTAGTCCCTCTGAACACGTCGATATCGTTCCCAGTCCTCGTCAAGATTCGTCTTGAGGGCCCGGTTGAGGAGTTTTCTAGACTCACGCCTCAGCACCTGAAGCTCTCGGTTCCACCATGGAACAGGAGTCCGGCTAAGAGGAGGTCTAATTGGGCAGGCTAGCTCGAAGCAGTTTGTTAGAGCGGTGTTGAGATGCTCAACAGCCGCCTCAATGTTCTGCTCCTTGCGAAGTCTCAGTGGCGTCACGTGATTGCTACGCAGTGCCTCCCTGAACTTCGGCCAGTCTGTTTTTCTTGGGTTTCTGGTGGGCAATGGCATCTGCGCCCGCTCGCCACACTGAAACTCAATGTATCTGTGGTCCGAGCACGAGTCTTCAGCGAGGACCCTCCAGTTGTTGATCGACCACCCCAGTCTTGGATTTGACAGGGTGACGTCAATTACCTCCTGCCTTCTCGCAGTCACAAAAGTAGGCTGCCTGCCTACATTGTGGATGCTCAGGCTGGAGGAGGCAATATACTCGAAAAGTCGAGAGCCCCGCTCATTGCACTTGCTGCTGCCCCAGATCGTATGCTGGGTATTAGCATCGCAGCAAAGAACCAGACCAAGACCGCGCCGCTCACAGAACCCTACGAGAGTAGCGACCTTCCCATGTGGTGGCGCCTCCAAAGCATCGTAAGGAAAGTAAGCAGATGCAATCACAAACCTCGACCATCCGTGCATACTCTTAAAACTAATCTCTGCCGCAACCAGATCCTGACAACAGAATGCGTCAAGGCAGGTCGCTGCGAGATGGGATGATATTATAAGGCCGGCTCTTGGTCTAATCGAGTTTCTGTCATATAATATCGTGGCCCCTTTCAACAAGCCAAGGCCACAGAGGCGACCCCTAAAGACCCAGGGCTCTTGTACTGTTGTTATGTGAGGTGATGTGTGCAGCTGGGTGAGTCGTCTACTTAGGAGTACAGTAGCGGCTTTAGAATGCTGCAAGTTGATCTGCGTTACCGTCAAAGGACGATAGCTACGAGAATCGTCCGAGCCACTCATCTGGGAAAGACATGAAAGGTCACAGTCCCAAAGAAGAGACTCAGACGGCTCCGGTACCGAGAAACCATGACATCAACAGTGGCCTCGTCCACTCGCACCACAAGACTAGCACCTTCTTTACCATCCCGGTTGCTACCCCTGGTGTGCGAAAGAACTCTCCAAAGCCTCGTGTTGATGCCAGGGTTCTGAGCACGCAGACAAGAAAGGACATCTGTGGTCGTCAGATCGGGATCCGGAATCCAGCAGATGGCCTTCCTGAGGGACACGCCTGCTTCGCTATAGACCGCGAAGCGAGTGGTCCCCATGGGGGGCACGTCCTTGACTGCACCCCTGAGCCAATCAAAGTTGGCCTGAGACGCGCACGACACCTGTAGAGTGCCGTCCTTTGTCTCATAGCCCCTCGCATTAGCTTCAGGACCGGAGGCAATGACGCGACGCATCAGATGACCTTTGCAGTGTTTTATTTCTGCATCAGTCAGCTGATGGTCAGGCCCCAGCTTCCCAATCACCGCCATTGGTTGCGGGCCGTTAGAATTCTCGCTGTACGATGGCTTGGCTGCACCTTTGGAAGTGCTTGGGCGAAAGTCCAGCTCACCACCCGCCACTGGCAGAGATTTCGCCGGGCAGATGGTTTTGCTGGATACGAGCGGCTGGGCAAGTTGCAGCTTATTGGCAACATTCTTCCCCGCCACATTAGCCGCCACCGAGGTTTCGCTCGTACCATTTGGGGTCGTGGCGCCACCAGCAGTAACAGCTGCAGGGCAGGTGGGAATGCTGTTTTCAGCAACAATCTTCCGCCGCTTACCTCGCGAGCGAGCTTTCGGAGCGGTCAATCCCTCCGCAGGCTCGGTGGCTTCCGTGGGTGTCACTTCCGCCGACCTGGGCCTTTTGGAGGGAGTCGACACAGAAGGGCCGGCAGAGCCACGTGAGGATTTCTCCTGCACGAGCCTATCAAGCCGCTTCTTTCTCTGTCTCCTCGCTTGTGTTCTCGTTACCCTAGAACCATTGGTAGGTCGTTCCGCCACTGTGGTGACTTCCCGACGCAGGCCCTCTGGATCCAGGGTACGTTCCTCCGTCTCTGAAGAAGAAGAGATTGCGGTAACAATCCCCGTCTCCTCCAGGATGCGCTCTCGCTGATAAAGGCGAGAGACTTTAGCGATGGTTGGGACCTCAGAATCCGTGCCCCTGCCGCCGAAGCGGGTGGATTTCCACATGCGTGGGTTCCACCTGGAGTAATAAATATTTTTTTGTCCATCGCCAGACAGTGGTTTTTGTTCGGGACTCCTCCCTAGCCAGTTTGGTCCGCGGATGGTACCCATTCTCTATACCATCATTGTGATAGACAGACAGCCATAACTCCCGCCCCTCCTAAGAGGTTCAGAAGTAATGTCATTTGCCTACCAAAGGTCCCCCTATCCGCCACCTGGGGACGCGTCCGATGGGATGTCAGGCAAATCCAACACGGAGGTTGACAAGTACTTACAATGAGCACACCACATTTAATAAGCTGCATGCATTACACTGGTAAGTAGCTAATAGTATTTTAGAATTCTCAATACAATTGCTAGTACACATCCGTCCTGAGCTTCAAAGTTTGTCATACTCACTATTCATTTAATTTGATTAAAATGTAAGTCCAATTCAGTGATGTTTTATACAAAATACTATTAACACTGTTTGATAATATTCAATTCTATTGCGTCCACAAGGGAGGTTTAAAGGTGTCTTAGATCATGGATGTGTTGCTGTTTACTGCGAACGTGTTCTACAATGGCCGACATCCGTAGAACAGCTAAACTTTTTCATGTCAGCAAAAATGTGTTTGCCTTTTTTAATCTCATTAATCTTATAGCCAATTCGTAAATCTCATTACACATCCGTCTCGCAGAGTGTTTTGCACATGCAGATTAGTTCATAATATGGATGTATTTCCAGTTGATTTTTGTTTTATAATCTCATATAATAAAAGCGTTACTAATTTTCTCAAAGTTAAATCCGAACTGATTAGTGGAAGAACTTAGAGTGACTTCGGTTATCAGAACCACTGGAATGAGTATACTCCTAGAGGGCAATGAAGTAATAAGACTTGTCGCTGGCGTCATTTTCGCTAATTATATTTTTATTTCGACTAAATTAAGTTGGAGGGTCTTTAGTGTACATCATTGCTGATAATAGTTCAGGATATAATGGATCTATTTTTTATGTATTTTATTTATTATGTGCTTTCTTTATTGTTCATCAAAATACTCTAGATCAGGTTTGATTATCAAGCTGTAAGGATGCCGGTCCCTTTGTTTTCCCTTTAGTTGGAACCATTATATATTAATATCATGACAACACCAGCTGATTATGGTATTTATTACCACCGTTTGCCCATGCCCATTATTTTTAATTAGTTCACTGTATTCACATAGATGCCGTAGTTGTGATAAATACTACAAAGGATACCCAAACGTAAAAGTTGCATACTATTGCATAAGGTCAGAACCAAGAGAGACACTAGAATTTGATCTTGTATCGGTTTTTTTAAAATTTTTTTTTGTCGGAACAATCTTGTAAGCGCAGCACTCAGACAGAGTATATATCCATTGTGCTGCACTTAAGGTTCCCTTTTTACTCTGCTTTAAATCTACCCGACCTCCGAAGAAATAGAAGTAGATCCTGTGGTGCCAAGGAGCCAAGTTGGTTACTCCTCAGCACATCAGTACCAAAAATCCCAAACCTGATTCGAGCAAAGGCAGGGCACAGCGCACTGTCTGATATGCCAATCCTTTCCATGCGCCTAGCACATAGAAAGTGCCCCGTCATCACGCCAACCAACAGCCTGCAGTCCCTCCTACCTAAAGATAGAAGGGACCGTGGCCATTGGTCAGAGATAACAGGTAGCATAATTTTCGTCCATCCGCAGCCTCTCTCAACCCGCCATGCTCGCTTGTGGGTCGAAACAACCCATTTGTTTGCAGTGGCTTTGATGACAGCAGAACGGAGTCGCAGAACAGGCTCAGGGCCAATAAAAACAGACTCAGAGCCCATCCTGGCCAAAGAGTCAGAGGTCTCGATACCCGCAATCCCAGCGTGTCCCGGTACCCAAGTCAGCGTCAGACTATTATGTTTTCCAACATAATTTAGCGTGGATTTGCAGGACCTGACTATCGTGGAAGTGGTGGTAGGACTATCCAAGGCCATGAGCGCAGCTTGGCTGTCACTGGAGACACAAATATATTTGCCTTTCCACCTGTTTTCCACAACAAAGTCCATTGCCTCAAGTATCGCATGCACCTCCGCCTGACACAGACGCAAGCAGACCAAGGGCAAAGAACCGACAGGTCGCACATGATTCCACGAAGACACCAGAGCCTGAACCGTCTTAAGTCCTGGAGCCATCAGTGAATATACGGCAGCAGTGTTTGCCGAGCTCGTTCTCGGGATCTAACCATGAACGAGACTCTGGCAGCAACACATTGTACCGCTTTTCTAGTATGACGGTTGATGACATGGAGTCCAGGGGCATGTCAGTGCCTGCGCCGTCGTCCAATATCGAATACACCCCATACCAGTGGCCACTATGTTTCACTCTGCAGATGGCCTTAACGGCCTCTCCGCGGATGAAGATATCTAGTGGAGGGAGATTCACCAGAGCATCAAGTGCCGGGCCTGGAGTAGTCGGAAATGCTCCAGTACAACATATGGCCATGGTTGTAGTCTTGATAGAGCTTTTTTGACCTTTACAAGAGAGAATCTGCTCATCCAAACCACCGATGCATAGGTTATAATAGGTCTTACCATACCTGTATAGATCCATAGAGCCTTACTAGGGGAAAGACTTCATGTCTTACAAAAAACACCCTTACACTGCCAGAAAACTGACAGTACTTTGGATGTCTTCAGTTCGACATGTGTTTTCCAAAGAAGTTTGTTATCAAGGATGACTCCAAGATATTTGATTTCCTTGGATAGCAGGATAGTGACTCCTTTTAGTGTAGGCAGAATAAGTCCATCAAATTTTCTCCTTCTGATAAAGAGGACAATACCAGTCTTGACAGGATTAACCGATAGCCCATTGGCACTGCACCAAGTATTAATCATATCCAGAGTTCTCTGCACCCTTCTGCAGACAATCATAAGGGATGGACCTATTACAAGACAGCCAACATCATCCGCTGGTTGGTGTAGTCGTCTCTTCCAACCTTAGGAATGAAAGCAACCCTCACAATCCTCCAAGAGCGTGGTACATAGGCCAGCGCGAGACATGCAATGAAGATCTTCTTCAGTGCTGCCAACACTAACTCATTGCCTTCCTTCAACACAATCGTTTATATGCCATCCAGTCCAGGCGATTTGAAGCTGTCAAAGGATTTGATAGCAAATCTAATGGCAGCCTCATTCGCCACAGTTCTGGCGACATACCAATCATGTCGAGAGGGTGTAGCTGCCCTGACAACAGTTCCAACCAAAGGTTGTTGTTTACGGGCTATGCTTACCTGATTTCCTGGAAAGTGTGACTCCAACAGCAAGCTGAGTGTCTCACTTTGCCTCTCCGTATAGGAGCCATCAGGTTTCCTGAGCGACCCCAGCTTAGCCGTTTAGTCCTTTTTCAGGACTTTGACCAGTTTTGCCGTGTCACTCAGGGATTCGATATCACTGCAGAAATCTCTAAAGGAACCCTATTTCGAGTCCCGAATTAGCTTCTTGTAGTCCCTCTGAACACGTCGATTTCGTTCCCAGTCCTCATGAAGATTCGTCTTGAGGGCCCGGTTGAGGAGTTTTCTAGACTCATACCTCAGCCTCTGAAGCTCTCGATTCCACTATGGAGCAGGAGTCCGGCTAAGAGGAGGTCTAGTTGGTCAGGCTAGCTCGAAGCTGTTTGTTAGAGCAGTGTTGAGATGTTCAACAGCAATGTTTTGTTCCTTGCGAAGTTTCAGTGGCGTCACGTACTTGCTACGCAGTGCCTCCCTAAACTTTGGCCAGTTTGTTTTTCTTGGGTTTCTGGTGGGCAATGGCATCTGCGGCTGCTCGCCACAATGAAACTCAATGTATCTGTGGTCCGAGCACGAGTCTTCGGCGATGACCCTCCAGTTGTTGATCGACCATCCTAGTCTTGGATTTGATAGGGTGACGTCAATTACCTCCTGCCTTCTCGTAGTCACAAAAGTAGGCTGCTTGCCTACATTGTGGATGTTCCGGCTGAGGAGGCAATATACTCGAAAAGTCGAGAGCCCCGTTCATTACTTGCTGCCCCAGATCGTATGCTGGGCATTATCATCGCACCAAAGAACAACACCAAGATTGCGCCGCTCACAGAACCCTACGAGAGTAGCTACCTTCCCAGGTGGTGGCGCCTCCAAAGCATCGTAAGGAAAGTAAGCAGATGCAATCTGGAACCTCGACCATCCGTGCATACTCTTGAAACTAATCTCTTCCGCAACCAGATCCTGACAACTAAATTGGCAAGGCAGGTCGCTGCGAGATGGGATGATGTTATAAGACCGGCTCTAGGTCTAATCGAGTTTCTGTCATATAATATCGTGGCTCCATTGAACGGGCCAAGGCCACAGAGGCGACCCCTAAAGACCCAGGGCTCTTGTACTGTTGTTATGTGGGGTGATGTGTGCAGCAGGGTGAGTTGTCTACTTAGGAGTACAGTAGCGGCTTTAGAATGCTGCAAGTTAATCTGCGTAACCGTCAAAGGACGATAGCTACTAGAGTCGTCCGAGCCACTTACCTAGGAAAGACATGAAAAGTGACAGTCCCACAGAAGAGACTCAGACGGCTCCGGTACCGAGAAACCATCACATCAACAGAGGCCTCATCTATTTGCACCACAAGACTAGCACCTGCTTTACCATCCAGGTTGCTACCCCTGGTGTGCGAAAGAACTCGCCAAAGCCTCGTGTTGATGCCAGGGTTCCGAGCACGCAGACAGGAAAGGACATCTGCGGTCGACAGATGGGGATCTGGAATCCAGCAGATGACCTTCCTGAGGGACACGCCTGCTTCACTATAGACCGCGAAGCGAGTGGTCCCCATGGGGGCACGTCATTGACTACACCGCTGAGCCAATCAAAGTTGGCCAGAGACGCACACGACACCTTTAGAGTGCCGTCCTTTGTCTCATAGCCCTTCGCATTAGCTTCAGGACCGGAGGCAATGACGCGACGCATCAGATGACCTTTGCAGTATTTTATCTCTGCATCAGTCAGCCGATGGTCAGACCCCAGCTTCCCAATGATCGCCATTGGTTGCGGGCCGGTAGCCTTCTCGCTGTACGATGGCTTGGCTGCACCTTTGGAAGTGCTTGGGGAAAGTCCAGCTCACCACACTCCACTGGCAAAGACTTTGCCGGGCAGATGGTTTTTCTGGGTGCGAGGGGCTGGGCAGACTGCAGCTTTCCGGGAACATTCTTCCCCGCCACATTAGCCGCCACCGTGGTTTCGCTCGTACCCTTTGGGGTCGTCAGCAGTAACAACTGCAGGGCAGGTGCGTATGTTGTTTTCAGCAACAATCTTCCGCCGCTTACCTCGGGAACGAGATTTCGGAGCGGTCAATCCTTACGCAGGCTCGGTGACTTCCGTGGGTGTCACATCCGCCGACTTAAGCCTTTTGGAGGGCGTTGACACAGAAGGGCCGGCAGAGCCACGTGAGGATTTCTTCTGCACGTGCCTAGCAAGCCGCTTCTTTCTCTTCCTCTTCGCTTGAGTTCGCGTTGCCCCAGAGCCACTGGTCGGTCGTTCCGCCACTGTGGTGACATCCCGACGCAGGCCCTCTGGATCCAGGGTACGTTCCTCCTTCTCTGAAGAAGAAGAGATTGCGGTAACAACCGAACCGAGATTGCGGTAATCAAACATTACTTTCAACCAGAACACTGAAAGTAGAGATGAACAATGTCATATATAGCTAGAATGCTAGAGTAAAGTGACCATGATGAACACTTAATATCCTCAATAGGAGTGTCAATAATAACTCTAACACTCATCTTATACAATTACTTAAATGTTCGTGCTATACTGGTTGCTCCAGCGAAAGTAAGCTCAACAAGTTAGAAACGTTGAAAAGTATCCTGAACGCGTTCTGGGCTTATTAGATTAAACTGTGGACACTGCTTCAAGTTCCAACAAAGTTTCCTATGAAAGCTTCTTCCAACTATCGTCAATGCACCATGGTTCCTTACCAATATCCAGCCTCATCTAGAATTAGAAGAATTAGAGTAAGTTCCGTTTATAAAAAACGAAGATAACCTTCATAGTAACAGATGTACAAATCACCTTCAGTCGCAGACTCATTATGAATGGTAACTATGAAAACTCGTAATTATAAGGAATGTTCCACTGGCCGCGACCTTTCTGGTTTATATTGAAGAATAGTAGTATGTAGAATATATCATTGCAAAATGTTTTAAGTCTAAGACAAAATGCAATCAAATAGAAGCTAAGTAGAAAAAAATATAATTTCCTATTTTGATTCATCGTAACTTCGCAGAGATACAAAAATTGTAGTCAACTCATCAAAATATCTTCTGACACGTTTAAAATATAAACTATACCAGACGGAATACATAAAATCTTAGTACACAATCGAAAACACTTACATTTTCAGTTATAAATCATTGTCTGAAAATAATGTCATTTTATTTTTTTTTATATCATTTATTACTTTCGTTTTATCAAGGAAAACTAAATATAGTTTTCAACAATACCAGTCTTCCTACATGTACATTTTGCAACTCGGACTATCTCACAACTCCGCACATTCTTTATAACTGTCAAGTAATCAGTCAAATCCGCCCAGAATTGGGAAACCCTAATCTCAAAGAAATTTTGCAAAACATAAATCAATCCAATATCAAACTTTTCATAAACTTTATTTGCAAATTAAACCTATACTTTGACATATAACACCACAAACAACTGTATTTGTATACCATTGTTACCTACTAAGCTTAAGGCCTTAGATGCTGAAGCTGCATTAAGATAATTTGTAATTAATTTAAAATTTATTCAAAATATATATAGAAGAAAATTTTGAGAAAATTTTAAGTGAACTTCAAATTCCATTAGGACAGCCAAAAAAATCAACTGTTGCTGAAGAACTAGCAATCGGTAATTAGTTGTTTGAAGAGCGGACCACAAAATGTGCACCTATAAAACCTCTTTACAAGACACCAAAGAAGGTACCTCTCAAGTATACCCAGAAATTCGCATCCGTCTGCCCAAGGTAGCCTTCAAATTATTTTTGCAAGTACACAGGTAACATTATGATTAACCGTGATGTCTTCACCAAAGAAGAACATATATGCTACTTAGCGACACCTAAATTGTACATCACGTATAGTAAAGTTGGCTCAGCCTAATTTAAAACGCGTTGAGGAAACTTTAGAATATTTCAAGGACATTCTTAATGAAAAACACTATCAAGTTTTAGTAGGCTATTTAGAGAATAAATCCGTATTGCATTACACAACCATCAAGACAGCTCTTGATTATATTCAGGAAGAACCACGCCTAAAACGTGTAGCTAGAATTCTCATGCAACGTCTTTCTAAAAGAATAAAAAATAACATCAAACGCAAGTATCGTCGGCAAATAAAAAAAATAATTTGCGTTATTTTGGACGAAATCAAGGAATTTTTGCTAAATGATAAATTTTTTTTGGACGAACGTTCAACTCTGTGTGCCATTATTCTCGAACAAATCCAACAGTTCACGGGTACATTATTGCATTTTTACAGCACTACTTAGTATTTCTATGAAAAAACATCTTTTTCTCATAAAGATTTCTTCACTTCAAAAACTTTGGTGAATATCATGGCAAATAATATAACTGTTTGGATCAACAATTTCATTAAGAATTTAAATATTCTCATGGCATGTGTACTGGAAATCTGCATAAAGGTCAGACCCCATCTGGTATCGCTAGCGACCAATCGGTCTATGTGTGGCTTTAAGCCAGCCAGGTTAACCTAACCTAACCTAACATATTGAAAAATCTGAAATAGATTTAATGTACATTGAAGATTGTATAATTTATGAGTTCCATAGTCTGTCTGTTCCAAGGTTGTGATAAAATATTCTAGTCAATATATATAAATATTCTATTGGAAATATATTAACGTCGAAAATGTGTACCTTCACAAGTACTTACAAAGAACACACAACATCAAATAAGTTGCATTGTATACGTTGGTGAGTGACTATAGCTAATAGTATTTTAAAATTCTCAATACAATTTCTAAAACCAATCCGTCCTGAGTTTCAAAATGTCTCTCACTATTCATTGCTTCATTGATTTAGATTAAATTTTAATTCAGTGATGTTACATACAATTTTCTATTGACACTCTCTGATAATATTCGATGTTCCATCCACAAGGGGGGTTTAAAGATGTACTATATGGTAGATGTGTTGATGCTGTTTGCTGCGAACGTGCTGATGGCCAGACTTCCGTAGAGCAGCTAAACCTATTCATGTAAGCAAAAATGTGTTTGCTTTTTTTAATGTAGTTAATGTTATTGCCAATTCATAACTCTCCTTACACATCCGTCTCGCAGAGTGTTTTGCACATGCAGAATTGTTCATAATATGGATTTATAGCGAAAGAAGTTAGAGTGACTTCGGTTATCAGAACCATTGGAATGAGTATACTCCTACAGGAGAATGTAGTAATGAGAACTGTCGATGTCTTCGTTTTGCGTTTGCAATATTTAGATTTCGACATAATTTTGTTGGAGGGTGTTTGGTGTCCATCATTTCTGATAATAGTTCAGGATATTCTAGATCTACGATTTGAATTGAAAGGGAGTTTTTTATTATATGTTTTCTTTATTGTTCGTCAGAATACTATAGATCAGGTTTGATTACCATTTTATATTATCATGATAACACCAGCTGATTATGGTATTTATTACCACCGTTTGCCCATGCCCATAATTTTTAATTAGTTGATTGTATTGACTCAGATGCCGTAATTGTGGTAAATATTCCAAAGGACACCCAAACGTAAAAGTTGCATACTATTGGATAAGGTCAGAGCCAAGAAATACATTAGAATTTGATCTTGTATCGGTAGACTGATATTCGATGAAAACATAGCTAATTGTACTCTCAAAGATGTGGACAAAATCGAACTTTTTTTTCAACCGGAACTCTCTCACTCTACCTCTCACTCATATATAGCGAGAATTCTAGAGTAGAGTAACCATGAGAAGCAAATCATCGTCAACTACACAATAATATCCATAATAGGAGCGTTAATAATAACTTAACACTCATCTTATACAAATACTAGAAGACTTGCTCCTTTTCATGACGAAATAAGATGGGGAGACCCAATGACCCACAAGCCCCATCGAATTATAAGTGGACCTCGATTTAGTCCATGGCGGAAGGAGTTATATTCACAACCACATAACAACCAGAAATGCCAACACATATAATGACCACCAATCAACAACAATTACCTTCGAACAACATTTGCTGACACCAATAAATTACTAAATACACAACAAGGGCAATAACCGGCATGAACTAGAAATATTAAGAGAATAAGTAATTTGGACCCATTGATTGAGTTGGGATGGAGCGTTACTATAAATATTAATATATATGTTTCCAAAGAGTCCATATAATCTAGTTAAGTCACATCTGACAAATAGATATTTCCACATCAAATATGATGACAAAGTCCCCACGGTGCAAAAATCAATACTCAAGAAAGTGTCCTATAACCAATTTTCTATCTGTTAATGAAGGCGAACTTGCAAACTCCTAGGAACGTCGTTGTAGGCTTTTTCGCAGATGAAAATGCATTTATTGCTGAAATTACTAGAAAACCTCTAAAACGTCACGGAGTGGATGAGAGATTGCCGTATTAAAACGATAAGTCTGTACAAGTGACTCTTACGCTAAGACGCGACAGTTGCCCAGTTCCCTTGATGAACAATTCAACAATTCTACAATCGGATAAGTCTAAATTTCGAGGTATATCAACATGGAAATCTCCCATACTTGTTAAAACGAACTTTTTAGATTAAATGTTCGTTCTTTATTCTGTTTTCTATAGCGAAAGTAAGCTCAACAAGTTAGTGACGTTGAAAAGTATGCTGAACGCGTTCTGGGTTTATGGGATTATACTGTGGACACTGCTTCAAGTTCCAATAAAGTTTCCTATTAAAGCTTTTTCGAACTATCGTCAATGCACCATGGTTCCTTACCAATATGCAGCCTCATCTAGAATTAGAAGAATTACAGTAAGTACCGTTTATAAAAAACGAAGATAACTTTCATAGTAACAGATGTACAAATCACCTTCAGTCGCATTCGAATGAATTGGCGTCCAGCCTTATTATATCTCAAACTAATTAATTTCAAAAAAAAAAAAAAAATCGGAGAGCACCACGTGATTTAATAGTGACTCATTATGAATAGTAACTATAAAAACTCGTAATGATAAGGAATGTTCCACTGGCCGCGACCTTTCTGGTTTATATTGAAGAATAGTACTATGTAGAATATATCATTGCAAAATATTTTAAGTCTAAGACAAAATGCAATCAAATAGAAGCTAAGTAGAAAAAAATATAATTTCTTATTTTGATTCATTGTAACTTATTAGCAGAGATACAAAAATTGTAGTCAACTCATCAAAATATCTTCTGCCACGTTTGAAAAATATTCCACTATATACAAACTATACCAGATGGAATACATAAAAACTTAGTACACGATCGAAAACACTTATATTTTCAGTTATAAATCATTGTCTGAAAATAATGTCATTTAAAAACTTACTTTCGTTTTATCAATGAAAACTAAATATATTTTGAAGAAAATTTTGAGAAAAAAGTATGGCTATAAATTTTGATAAAATTTTAAGTGAAGTTCAATTTCCATTAGTACAGCCAAAAAAACCAACTGTTGCTGAAGAACTAGCAATCGGTAATAAGTTGTTTGAAGAGCGGACCACAAAATGTGCACCTATAAAACCTATATACAAGACACCAAAGAAGGTACCTCTCAAGTATACCCAGAAATTCACATCCGTCTGCCCAAGGTACTCTTCAAATTATTTTTGCAAGCACACAGGTAACGTTATGATTGACCGTGATGTCTTCACCCAAGAAGAACATATATGCTACTTAGCCACACCTAAATACAATTTTGCTGTCCCACGCCAACAGTTACAGTTCTGTGAAATGCGTAGTGTTGTTCCTAATTGTACATCACGTATAGTAAAGTTGGCCCAGCCTAATTTAAAACGCGTTGAAGAAACTTTAGAATCGTTCAAGGATGTTCTTTCTGAAAAACACTATCAAGTTTTAATAGGCTATTTAGGGAATAAATCCGTATTGCATTACACAACCATCAAGACAGCTCTTGATTATATTCAGGAGGAACGACGCCTAAAACGTGTTGCTAGAATTCTCATGCAACGTCGTTGTAAAAGAATAAAAAACATCATCAAACGCAAGCATCGTCGACAAATAAAAAAAATAATTTGCGTTATTTTTGAAGAAATCAAAGAATTTTTGCTAAATGATCAATTCCTTATGGATGAACGTTCAACACTGTGTGCCATTATTCTCGAACAAATCCAACAGTTCACGGGTACATTATTGCATTTTTACAGCACTACTTAGTATTTCTATGAAGAAACATCTTTTTCAGATAAAGAGTTCTACACTACAACAACATTGCGTGAATATCAGCATATTCTGGCAAATAATATAACTGTTTGGATCAACAATTTCATTAAGAATTTAAATATTCTCATGGCACCACTGCAACTCAAACTGGATCGCCCAGAGGTGGAAGCATTCCTCCCAGTCAACGATTATATATCATGCTCTGAATCGATTGATGATGAAGATTTGTGTAATGGTTGGTTAAGTAACTTTGCGGAGAATGATACATATGAACAGACTTTGGATCGAGAACCTTCTTCAGAAGAAACACTAAGAAACTAAAATACTATCCCAAAATTATAGTTTAGCTCAGAATAAATATAAATGCTGTACTTTATTGTAGTATTGTAAATTTTTATAATTTCTATAGAACATAGTACGGAAAAACCTTTTTTCTACAGAATATCATTACATTTTGATCAAAGTTTCGTCGCATTTGCTTTGACTTAAGCAGCGCGTTTAATCAGATCGCAGTGAAACAGGAGAATTTGCACATGCAAAGTTCATTATATAACTAATATAATAGTCAAATAAAACTCAAATACAATATTGAACTCAATTAAGAATGTGCAGTTTTGGAGATTGTTGTGTGTCAAATGTGTTAGTATTTTTTTGCATCCTTAATATTGGAAACTGCAAGAATTTTCTCAGTTTTCGAAAAATATGCATTGATAAAATGAGCATGATATAATTTGAATTGGAAACGTTTTTAACGAAACAATTTCGGATATTTCAATGTGATTATCACATGAACTCTGGGTAATCTACTTGTTTACTATTGACACTCTCTGATAATATTCGATGTTGCATCCACAAGGGGGGTTTAAAGATGTACTATATAGTAGATGTGTTGATGCTGTTTGCTGTGAACGTGTTGATGGCCGACTTCCGTAAAGCAGCTAAACCTATTCATGTCAGCAAAAATGTGTTTGCTTTTTTTAATGTCGTTAATCTTATTTTCAATTCGTATATCTCATTACACATCCGTCTCGCAGAGTGTTTTGCACATGCAGAATTGTTCATAATATGGATTTATAGCGAAAGAAGTTAGTGACTTCGGTTATCAGAACCATTGGAATGAGTATACTCCTACAGGAGAATGTAGTAATGAGAACTGTCGATGGCTTCGTTTTGCGTTTGCAATATTTTTATTTCGACATTATTCCGTTGGAGGGTGTTTAGTGTCCATCATTTCTGATAATAGTTCAGGATATTCTAGATCTACGATTTGAATTGAAAGGGAGTTTATTATTATATGTTTTCTTTATTGTTCGTCAGAATACTATAGATCAGGTTTGATTACCATTTTATATTATCATGATAACACCAGCTGATTATGGTATTTATTACCACCGTTTGCCCATGCCCATAATTTTTAATTAGTTGATTGTATTGACTCAGATGCCGTAGTTGTAGTAAATTTTCCAATAAACACCCAAACGTAGAAGTTGCATACTATTGGATAAGGTCAGAGCCAAGAAAGACATTAGAATTTGATCTTGTATCGGTAGACTGATATTCGATGAAAACATAGCTAATTGTACTCTCAAAGAAGTGGACAAAATGGAACTTTTTTTTCAACCGGAACTCTCTCACTCTACCTCTCACTCATATATAGCGAGAATTCTAGAGTAGAGTAACCATGAGAAGCAAATCATCGTCAACTACACAATAATATCCACAATAGGAGCGTTAATAATAACTTAACACTCATCTTATACAAATACTAGAAGACTTGCTCCTTTTCATGACGAAATAAGATGGGGAGACCCAATGATGCACCAGCCCCATCGAATTATAAGTGGACCTCGATTTAGTCCATGGCGGAAGGAGTTATATTCACAACCACATACCAACCAGAAATGCCAACACATATAATGACCACCAATCAACAACAATTACCTTCGGACAACATTTGCTGACACCAATAAATTACTAAATACACAAAAAGGGCAATAACCGGCACGATCTAGAAATATTAAGAGAATAAGTAATTTGGACCCATTGATTGAGTTGGGATGGAGCGTTACTATAAATATTAATATATATGTTTCCAAAGAGTCCATATAATCTAGTTAAGTCACATCTGACAAATAGATATTTCCACATCAAATATGATGACAAAGTCCCCACGGTGCAAAAATCAATACTCAAGAAAGTGTCCTATAACCAATTTTCTATCTGTTAATGAAGGCGAACTTGCAAACTCCTAGGAACGTCGTTGTAGGCTTTTTCGCAGATGGAAAATGCATTTATTGCTGAAATTACTAGAAAGCCTCTAAAACGTCACGGAGTGGATGAGAGATTGCCGATTTAAAACGATAAGTTTGTACAAGTGACACTTACGCTAAGACGCGACAGTTGCCCAGTTCCCTTGAAGAACAATTCAACAATCGGATAAGTCTAAATTCCGAGGTATATGGCTTGACCGTCATCAACATGTTAAAACGAACTTTTTGGATTAAATGTTCGTTCTTGAAAAGTATCCTGAACGCGTTCTGGGTTTATGGGATTAAACTGTTTACACTGCTTCAAGTTCCAACAAATTTTCCTATTAAAGATTCTTCGACCTATCGTCAATGCAACATGGTTCCTTGCCAATATGCAGCCTTATCTAGAATTCGAAGAATTACAGTAAGTACCGTTTATAAAAACGAAGATAACTTTCATAGTAACAGATGTACAAATCACCTTCAGTCGCATTCGAATGGATTGGCGTCCAGCCTTATTATATCTCAAACTAATTAATTTCAAAAAAAAAAATAAATCGGAGAGCACCATGTGATTTAATAGTGACACTTTATGAATAGTAACTATAAAAACTCGTAATTATAAGGAATGTTCCACTGGCCGCGACCTTTCTGGTTTATATTGAAGAATAGTAGTATGTAGAATATATCATTGCAAAATGTTTTAAGTCTAAGACAAAATGCAATCAAATAGAAGCTAAGTAGAAAAAATATAATTTCTTATTTTGATTCATCGTAACTTATTAGCAGAGATACAAAAAAAGTAGTCAACTCATCAAAATATCTTCTGCCACGTTTGAAAAATATTCCACTATATACAAACTATACTAGACGGAATACATAAATTCTTAGTACACAATCGAAAACACTTACATTTTCAGTTATAAATCATTGTCTGAAAATAATGTCATTTAAAAACTTACTTTCGTTTTATCAATGAAAACTAAATATATTGTTACGATTTTCGGGCCTGTTTGGTCCGACCCACAGAGGCGAAATGGTCGATCTAGCGTCGTTTAATTCAGTTTTCAAAGTGTTTAATTACACCAAAATTGTGTCTCTATCGATTACTAATATCCCACTGAACTTATGTATCGATTCTATTTTGATTGACATGATCTAGTTGACCAGCTGTGAGTTGTCAAACACAACATATGTTTCAGCCGGTGCATCACTAAGCTTTTACGTGTTTTCTTTTCATTGACAAATTTTCTCTAAAGTTGCATTTGTCTCAATTAAGTGAAAGAAAAGTGGGTTTATTTATAGTTAGAGGTATGTATTAAATAAAAAAATTTTTGTTTGTGACATGTGCTAGAAAAAAATATACTTAAAGTTGACTATACCACTAACTGCTGGAAAAAGCCAAAATAAGAGTTTCGTGGACCGGAACTTCTGATATTCGTGGGTATTCTCGCTAGAATATTTATTTTAAATTACTATGTTGTCTTGTGATTGTAAACTATCCAAATCATCTGCACTCACCCGCAACTTTACATGATATTGATTTTTTTAGGAACAATGTCGGTGCTCAGACGAGAAGTTTATTTGCTATGGCGCAAGGAGCCCGTGCCTACTAAAAAATGTTCTGCCGTTGAAAGTCATATATTTAATAATATAATTAATATCAACATGTATGACGCTAACGAAACCATTCTAATAAGGAAAAAAATTAGAAATTTTGTAGCAAAATTGACTGCGAAATGGAAATTCAACCACAGAAGCAGCCACAAATTTGAAGAAAACAACAAGGGGTGGTTAGACGAACAACTTTTATTAGTTAATCCACTGACTAAACGTGGAAGACTCGATAAGATGTTCGACGAATGTTCTATCAAAACGAAATTAAGTAAAGTTTCCCAAATTGTTAAGGAAACACCTTACAGTGAGCTTGTAGTAGCTACAATGTGCAGTTTATACAAAGCTGGCAGACGAAGTGCGTCGGAACTTGTTTCAATGGCTAATGACGAAGGTAATGCAAAAAAATTTAAATCTTTTTTGGGATCAAATGCAAGCCTTCCGATTCCATATACACCAGACGATGCTCTGGCATTATTTTTAGACGGTAATTATACCAAGCATTCATACAAGTTGATGCAAGCTGGTGCAAAAAGTCGGAATGCGAACATATATCCAACGTACGACACTTTGCGTATTGCAAAAAAAAAAATGTTATCCAAATGGAGTCCAATTTACGAACTATTCAGCTCAAGTGCCTTTGCAACATATGGTGGATCATATTGTTATGCGCATCGTAGAAGCTCATTCTTCAATATTTGATTTTAATTTTGCTGACCAGAGAGAGCAGAATCTCACAGAAAAAAAATTTAAAAAGTAAATAAATAAATAAATTTTTAAAACATAAACTGTTTTTAGTATTAAAGTTTAATATATTTTTAGCCCAAAAAAATGTGAAACATTAAATATATTAACTTTATCATGTTTTCTTGAATGAAATAAGCAATGTCTAAGATATGAAAAAAAGTTTCAACTTTCACAAAAAAAAAAAAAAAATATAACTATATTTTCAAAAACTTTTTTTTGGTTCGACATTGTTTGTAACTTTATCTATTTTCAACTAAAAAAAAATATTACACAAACAAAAACAAATTGTCCCTAAGCGCTATTAATTAAACGCCGCTAGATGAGCCTTTTCGCCCACAGAGGTCGCGACCTCTGGATTGCGTAATAAGCACTAATAAATACAAGTCGAAAAGATAGGATTTTATTACGATAATAAAACCCACTGCCAGTCCAGCTACTTTTTCAATACTTCTTAAAACTATTTAACTATGCTTAACTATATTTTCTGCTGCACAGCCTGTTTATACAAATATTGTGCTGTGGCAGCAAGTGCTACTTTGTAACACTACCTTCCACCTAGATTTGTTCGTCCCGAACAATAACGTTTATCTGCTCCCGTAAACCGACAATCTGTCCAGTTGCACTACTTTGAGTTTCCCTCTGTTTCCTGGGTGCTTTCGAATCCTGTACACCACGTCATTGATCCTTTTTATGACTATGTATGGTCCCTCCCATTGAGTTTGTCCCTCCCATTGAGTTTGTAACCTTTCTTCCGTTGTGAGTTGTACAGCAGAACCAAGTCGCCTTCCTCGAAGCCCTTGGAGTTTGCTCGCAGATCGTACCTTGCTTTCATCTTGTTGCTCCTTAGGAGGGTGCTGTCTCTCACGAGCTGATGGATTTCGTCCAACTCCCTTCGTTTTCTAGGTACGAATTCTACTCCAAGCTGCTCTGTAGAATTTACGCCAAACTGTAGATCCGCTGGCAGCCTCAGATCCGAGCCGAAGAGCACCTTCGCCGGGGAATAAGTCGTTGTGTCGTGTACTGCGGATCTATAGGCCAATAAGAGCGTTGCGATGTGCTGATCCCAGTCGCTCTGATGACCGTCTACAACCTTTCGGAAATGTTCCACTATCGTGCGATTAAAACGCTCGACCATACCGTCTGACTGCGGATGAAGCGGCATTGTGCGTGTTTTTTTTTTATTCCCAGCATAGCGCATAGTTGCTGAAACAATCTAGACTCGAAATTTCTACCTTGGTCCGAGTGCAGCTCCAAAGGGACTCCAAATCGGGATATCCAGTTTTCAATCAACGCTCCGGCGACTGTCTTAGCTTCCTGATTCGGGATGGCGTAGACTTCCGGCCACTTGCTGAAGTAGTCAACAACTACTAGCAGAAACCTATTACCAGCTTCACTAGTAGGAAACGGTCCGGCCACGTCTATTGCTACCCGCTCAAATGGTGCACCCACGTTATACTGGTGCATCTTTCCACGGCTTATAGTTTGAGGTCCCTTCGCCTTGCTGCAACGATCACAAGTACGAACCCACTCTGCCACTGACTCCTGGCATCCGATCCAATGATTTTCTCGACCGTCTTTGATACACCAAAATGCCCTCCACTCGTGTCATCATGATAGGCCTTTAATATCTGTGGAATTCTGTCCTTGGGTACGATAACCAATCTTCGCGTGGCCTTGCCATCTGCGTTCTCCCAGATCCGAAGTAGACAACCGTCTTCCAGCGTTAAGCTCTGCCACTGTGCCCAGTACGCCTTCGCTATCGGGCTTTCTCCTGCTATCTCTTCCCACGTTGGCCTTCTGCCCTGCTCCATAGCTGTCATCAGGACCGCTAAATCAACGTCATGATTCTGGTCAGCCCGTATTTGGTCAAGAGACCACTCCTCATCAGGTAGCACGCCTAGGCTGTGGACATTTACCACCGCTTCGCCATGTTCGGATTTACTGCAATGTGTGCACTCTGCTGCATAGGGGCGGCATGATAGGGCATCCGCATTGCCATGCTGTCTTCCCTTGCGATGTTCAATAGAGAAATCATAACTCTGGAGTTGTTCGATCCAGCGCGCAATCTGACCTTCTGGATTCCTAAATCGCAATAACCATGTCAATGCCGCATGATCAGTTCTCTGCTGGAATTTCTGCCAGTACAAATATTTATGGAAATGTCTAACTGATTCCACTACCGCCAAAAGCTCCCTCCTCGTCACACAGTAATTTCTCTTCGACCTGAACAGTGTTTTGCTAAAGAAAGCAATCACCTTTTCCTCATCGCCGACTCCCTATACCAAATCCGCTAGCGTCTGTATCCAGTATACATTTTTCTCCGGGAACGGGGTACGACAGGATTGGTGCTGAACAGAGTTTCTCCTTCAACAGCCGGAACGCGTCTTCCTGCTCCTGATTCCATACGAATCTCTGGTTCTTTCGTGTCAGTTCGTGAAGGCTACCAGCTATGTCCGCGAATGCGGGGACAAATCGCCGATAGTACGTGCATAGCCCGACGAAGCTTCGCAGTTCCTGCAGATTGGTCGGTCGCGGCCATTCCTTGACCGCTCTTATCATGTCGTCATCACTGCGCACTCCGTTGGCCTTAATTACGTGACCGAGGAACTTCACCTCCGTCCGAAACCAAGAGCACTTCTTCGCATTCAACTTTAAGCCGGCGGCTTTTATCCTCTCCAAAACCGTCCGCAGATTCCTCAGGTGATCGTCATAACTTTTACCCATCACGATGATATCGTCGATGTACACCAGACATATCTTCCCATGGACTCCACTCAGAACGCGTTCCATCAGACGCTCAAAAGTTGCCGGTGCGTTACAAAGACCGAACGGCATCACCAGGAACTGCCACAAGCCATGGCCCACGCTGAAAGCCGTTTTTTCCTTGCCCCTTCGTCCATCTCCACTTGCCAATATCCACTCTGAAGATACAGCGTAGAAAACCATTCCGCACCGGAAAGTGTGTCTAATATGTCGTCGATTCTGGGGAGTGGATAGCTGTCCTTCCTGGTGACGTCATTCAGCTTCCTGTAGTCAACACAAAACCGCGTACTTCCATCTTTCTTTTTAACCATCACTATTGGGGAGCTCCAGGGACTTGCAGATGGTTCAATCACCTTGTTTTCGTGCATTTCTTCAACCATCCTCGTTGCCTCGTCCCGTTTGGCAAGCGGTACTCTCCTTGGCGGCTGCCGAATCGGCTTAGAGCCCCTTGTATCAATCCGATGTTTCGTTATCGTGGTCCTGCCACGATCTCTGGGTCCGATCGCGAAAATGGACGAATGTTCCCGCAAGAGTAGTTGTGCTTCCTTTCTTTTGCTTCCCGTTAGGTTCTCGGTCCATTCTTGTAGCCTGGCTTCCATCGCGGAGACGTTTGCCGGATCACTTTCCTGAGGGTTCTTCATTCCGCCGTAATCGCAATTTACGACCATTGACACCTCCGAGCATTGGGCAATCGTTTCCCCTTTCTTTATGATTCTGGGGTGACTTGTGGGGTTCAATACTTGCACTGGCATTTTCCCGTCTTCTTTCGGAGCGACCAGAGTTTTTCCAACCAAAATTCCAGAGATTGGTGCATCTTTACATGCTTCTACCGTCCACAGTTTTCTCCCGTCAACATCTCCAATTGCTTCCGCCCAAACCACTACTTCCGAGTTCGGTGGGACAACGTGTCGCTGCTTTACAGTAATCCGCCTTATACTGACTCCATTAGGGTCCCCCACTTCCAGTGCCAGTTCCATATTGTTATACTTCAGGAGGCGTCGTTCCAAGTCCAGTGTTACACCATGCTTCAGCAAGAATTCGATGCCAATTATAACCTCGTCGACGATATCTGCAGCTATGAGGTCGTGCTCCATCGTCATATTGCCAAACGTAAGTGATACAATTATTTTTCCCGTTACTCGCGCAGCTTCCCCAGTCGTTAATCGAACTCCTTTCAATGGCTGCAATCTCCCGTCAACTAGATCACTTCTGATTATTGAATGCGATGCTCCAGTATCCAGAATGAACGTGAGCGGTTTCCTGCTTACCCTTCCCTCCACAGTCAGTTTATTCAGCTTACTCGTCAATGTGGAAATGAAAACTTCGGGGGCACTCGATTTGGGAGCCGGCTTATTAGGGAGCGTATCTTCGTTCTGAATTGACCTTAAATGTCTTTGCCGCTCCGGGGTTCGTGATCTTGAGCGTTTCTTACGCTGGCGGCAGTCGCGTGCCATGTGACCTATTCTGTTACAGCCGAAACACCGTCCTCGGAAAGTACCTCGTCGCACCGTAGTTCTACCCTGTTCGGGGCTCGTAACGGATTTAACTGCCCGGCAAACCGTCTCGAATATGTTACCTCCTTCTGCGTCCATCTGCTTCACCCTGTGTCCCGATAAAACCATGGAAATTGCTGTTTCATGGGTTATCGCGTTACTGACAGTCTCCGCGAATGCCTTCCTTGGAGCCGTTAGTATGGAGATTCTAGTCTGCGGGTCGCGTATACCATCGACGAACTCCTGTGCCTTGAATTTATCCGTTACTTCGGCGGTGTATTCCGGGTACGCCAGATGCGCCAATCTATCCACGTGCGCCGCAAATGCCTGTGGAGTCTCCCCAGTCCCTTGCCTCCGATTCTTTAACTCCATGTAATGAACCTGTAGCATGTGTTCGCTGCCATACTTCCGTTCTACCGCACTCATTACAGCGGTGTAATCACCTCGTAATGCCGCAGGGACAGTTTGTAGCACCTCCGCGGCTCCTCCTTTCAAAGTGACGTTTAGTGCCGCTGCCTTGTCCATATCGTTCCAGCGATTTCCATTGGCCGTTGTCTCAAACTGCAACTTAAAGATGTTGAAGGGAGCAGTTCCGTCATAGGTCGGCGGTTTCAGCTTCATACTGCCTCCCTCCCTCACTTGCGCCGTGTAACCATCACCGCTATTGCCGCCTAGACTCAAGTCCTCAACCCGCCGCTCCAGTCGTAAGATCCTGTCGTCAGAATCATCAAGGCGCAGCTTCACGTCAACCAACTCCCTTTTAACTCCTTCCAATCTTCCGGCGATTGATCCTGACACAGCGTCCAGTTTTTCCATCAAGACTGAATTTGCTGCCTATTGACGTTGCTCCTGGTCCGCCATCGCTGCCAGTATGGCCGCCAATGTTGGCTCACTACCGGAGGTAGCTTTGCTCTCCCGTGCATCCTCGACTTCGGTTACATTGTCGCCGATGTTCTCCGTGAACCCGGCCATCCTTGCTTCCTCACAAGATTCCTCCAAGAAAAGGTAGTCTTCTACATTGAGGCTTTGTTGTTCCATGACGCCTCGTAGCCGCGCCTGCAACTCTGCCTTAGTGCCTGCTGTCGAGAGTCCTCGTAGTTCCAACTCCCTCTTCAGGTGTGACACTCTTAATTGATGGAACCGCATGTTGTGTTTTTTTTTTTTATTGCGCAATCCCAATTCTGACACCAATTGTTACGTTTTTCGGGCCTGTTTGGTCCGACCTCAGGATTGCCTAATAAGCACTAATAAACACAAGTCGAAAAGATAGGATTTTATTACGATAATAAAACCCACTGCCAGTCCAGCTACTTTTTCAATACTTCTTAAAACTATTTAACTATGCTTAACTATATTTTCTGCTGCACAGCCTACTTATACAAATATTGTGCTGTGGCAGCAAGTGCTACTTTGTAACAATATTTTGAAGAAAATTTTGAGAAAAAAGTATGGCTATAAATTTTGATAAAATTTTAAGTGAAGTTCAATTTCCATTAGTACAGCCAAAAAAACCAACTGTTGCTGAAGAACTAGCAATCGGTAATAAATTATTTGAAGAGCGGACCACAAAATGTGCACCTATAAAACCTATATACAAGACACCAAAGAAGGTACCTCTCAAGTATACCCAGAAATTCACATCCGTCTGCCCAAGGTACTCTTCAAATTATTTTTGGAAGCACACAGGTAACATTATGATTGACCGTGATGTCTTCACCAAAGAAGAACATATTTGCTACTTAGCCACACCTAAATACAATTTTGCTGTCCCACGCCAAAAGTTACAGTTCTGTGAAATGCGTAGTGTTGTTCCTAATTGTACATCACGTGTTGAAGAAACTTTAGAATCTTTCAAGGATATTCATTCTGAAAAACAATATCAAGTTTTAATAGGCTATTTAGAGAATAAATCCGTATTGCATTACACAACCATCAAGACAGCTCTTGGTTATATTCAGGAGGAACGACGCCTAAAACGTGTAGCTAGAATTCTCATGCAACGTTGTTGTAAAAGAATAAAAAACATCATCAAACGCAAGCATCGTCGACAAATAAAAATAATAATTTGCGTTATTTTTGAAGAAATCAAAGAATTTTTGCTAAATGATCAATTTCTTATGGATGAACGTTCAACACTGTGTGCCATTATTCTCGAACAAATCCAACAGTTCACGTTACATTATTGCATTTTTACAGCACTACTTAGTATTTCTATTAAGAAACATCTTTTTCAGATAAAGAGTTCTACACTACAACAACTTTGCGTGAATATCAGCATATTCTGGCAAATAATATAACTGTTTGGATCAAAAATTTCATTAAGAATTTAAATATTCTCATGGCACCATTGCAACTCAAACTGGATCGCCCAGAGGTGGAAGCATTCCTCCCAGTCAACGATTATATATCATGCTCTGAATCGATTGATGATGAAGATTTGTGTAATGGTTGGTTAAGTAACTTTGCGGAGAATGATACATATGAACAGACTTTGGATCGAGAACCTTCTTCAGAAGAAACACTAAGAAACTAAAATACTATCCCAAAATTATAGTTTAGCTTAGAATAAATATAAATGCTGTACTTTATTGTAGTATTGTAAATTTTTATAATTTCTATAGAACATAGTACTGAAAAACCTTTTTTCTACAGAATATCATTACATTTTGTCGCATTTGTTTCGTCGCATTTGCTTCGACTTAAGCAGCGCGTATAATCAGATCGCAGAGAAACAGGAGAATTTGCACATGCAAAGTTCATTATATAACTAATATAATAGTCAAATAAAGCTCAAATACAATATTGAACTCAATTAAGAATGTGCAGTTTTGGAGATTGTTGTGTATCAAATGTGTTAGTATTTTTTTGCATCCTTAATATTGGAAACTGCAAGAATTTTCTCAGTTTTCGAAAAATATGCATTGATAAAATGAGCATGATATACTTTGAATTGGAAACGTTTTTAAAGAAACAATTTCGGGTATTTCAATGTGATTATCACATGAACTCTGGGTAATCTAAAAATTTACTTACATTAACATATTGAAAAATCTGAAATAGATTTAATGTACATTGAAGATTGTATAATTTATGAGTTCCATAGTTTGTCTGTTCCAAGGTTGTGATATAATATTCTAGTCAATAAATATAAATATTCAATTGGAAGTATATAAACGTCGAAAATGTAGACCTTCACAAGTACTTACAAAGAACACACAACATCAAATAAGTTGCTTTGTATACGTTGGTGAGTGACTGTAGCTAATAGTATTTTAGAATTCTCAATACAATTTCTAAAACCAATCCGTCCTGAGTTTCAAAATGTCTCTTACTATTCATTGCTTCATTGATTTAGATTAAATTTCAATTCAGTGATGTTTCATACAATTTACTATTGACACTCTCTGATAATATTCGATGTTGCATCCACAAGGGGTTTTAAAGATGTACTATATAGTAGAAGTGTTGATGCTGTTTGCTGTGAACTTGTTGATGGCCGACTTCCGTAGAGCAGCTAAACCAATTCATGTCAGCAAAAATGTGTTTGCTTTTTTTAATGTCGTTAATGTTATTGCCAATTCGTAAATCTCATTACACATCCGTCTCGCAGAGTGTTTTGCACATGCAGAATTATTCATAATATGGATTTATAGCGAAAGAAGTTAGAGTGACTTCGGTTATCAGAACCATTGGAATGAGTATACTCCTACAGGAGAATGTACTAATGAGAACTGTCGATGGCTTCGTTTAGCGTTTGCAATATTTTTATTTCGACATAATTCCGTTGGAGGGTGTTTAGTGTCCATCATTACTGATAATAGTTCAGGATATTCTATATCTACGATTTGAATTGAAAGGGAGTTTTTTATTATATGTTTTCTTTATTGTTCGTCAGAATACTCTAGATCAGGTTTGATTACCATTTTATATTACCATGATACCACCAGCTGATTATGGTATTTATTACCACCGTTTGCCCATGCCCATAATTTTTAATTAGTTGATTATATTTACACAGATGCCGTAGTTGTAGTAAATTTTCCAATAAACACCTAAACGTAGAAGTTGCATACTATTGGATAAGGTCAGAGCCAAGAAAGACACTAGAATTTGATCTTGTATCGGTAGACTGATATTCGATGAAAACATAGCTAATTGTACTCTCAAAGAAGTGGACAAAATGGAACTTTTTTTTCAACCGGAACTCTCTCACTCTACCTCTCACTCATATATAGCGAGAATTCTAGAGTAGAGTAACCATGAGAAGCAAATCATCCTCAACTACACAATAATATCCACAATAGGAGCGTTAATAATAACTTAACACTCATCTTATACAAATACTAGAAGACTTGCTCCTTTTCATGACGAAATAAGATGGGGAGACCCAATGACGCTCCAGCCCCATCGAATTATAAGTGGACCTCGATTTAGTCCATGGCGGAAAGAATTATATTCAGAACCACATACCAACCAGAAATGCCAACACATATAATGACCACCAATCAACAACAATTACCTTCGGACAACATTTGCTGACACCAATAAATTACTAAATACACAAAAAGGGCAATAACCGGCACGATCTAGAAATATTAAGAGAATAAGTAATTTGGACCCATTGATTGAGTTGGGATGGAGCGTTACTATATATATTAATATATATGTTTCCAAAGAGTCCATATAATCTAGTTAAGTCACATCTGACAAATAGATATTTCCACATCAAATATGATGACAAAGTCCCCACGCTGCAAAAATCAATGACGGGGTTACTCAAGAAAGTGTCCTATAACCAATTTTCTATCTGTTAATGAAGGCGAACTTGCAAACTCCTAGTAACTTCGTTGTAGGCTCTTTCGCAGATGGAAAATGCATTTATTGCTGACATTACTAGAAAGCCTCTAAAACGTCACGGAGTGGATGAGAGATTGCCGTATTAAAACGATAAGTCTGTACAAGTGACTCTTACGCTAAGACGCGACAGTTGCCCAGTTCCCTTGATGAACAATTCAACAATTCCACAATCGGATAAGTCTAAATTCCGAAGTATATGGCTTTACCGTCATCAACATGGAAATCTCCCATACTTGTTAAAACGAACTTTTTGGATTAAATGTTCGTTCTTTATACTGTTTGCTATAGCGAAAGTAAGCTCAACAAATTACTGACGTTGAAAAGTATCCTGAACGCGTTCTGGGTTTATGGGATTAAACTGTGGACACTGCTTCAAGTTCCAAAATTTTTTCCTATTAAAGATTCTTCGAACTATCGTCAATACACCATGGTTCCTTACCAATGTGCAGCCTCATCTAGAATTAGAAGAATTACAGTAAGTACCGTTTATGAAAAACGAAGATAACTTTCATAGTAACAGATGTACAAATCACCTTCAGTCGCAGACTCATTATGAATGGTAACTATGAAAACTCGTAATTATAAGGAATGTTCCACTGGCCGCGACCTTTCTGGTTTATATTGAAGAATAGTAGTATGTAGAATATATCATTGCAAAATGTTTTAAGTCTAAGACAAAATGCAATCAAATAGAAGCTAAGTAGAAAAAAATATAATTTCTTATTTTGATTCATCGTAACTTATTAGCAGAGATACAAAAATTGTAGTCAACTCATCAAAATATCTTCTGACACGTTTAAAATATAAACTATACCAGACGGAATACATAAAATCTTAGTACACAATCGAAAACACTTACATTTTCAGTTATAAATCATTGTCTGAAAAGAATGTCATTTAAAAACTTACTTTCGTTTTATCAATGAAAACTAAATATATTTTGAAGAAAATTTTGAGAAAAAGTATGGCTATAAATTTTGATAAAATTTTAAGTGAAGTTCAATTTCCATTAGTACAGCCAAAAAAACCAACTGTTGCTGAAGAACTAGCAATCGGTAATAAATTGTTTGAAGAGCGGACCACAAAATGTGCACCTATAAAACCTATATACAAGACACCAAAGAAGGTACCTCTCAAGTATACCCAGAAATTCACATCCGTCTGCCCAAGGTACTCTTCAAATTATTTTTGCAAGCACACAGGTAACATTATGATTGACCGTGATGTCTTCACCAAAGAAGAACATATATGCTACTTAGCCACACCTAAATACAATTTTGCTGTCCAACGCCAACAGTTACAGTTCTGTGAAATGCGTAGTGTTGTTCCTAATTGTACATCACGTATAGTAAAGTTGGCACAGCCTAATTTAAAACGCGTTGAAGAAACTTTACAATCTTTCAAGGATATTCTTTCTGAAAAACACTATCAAGTTTTAATAGGCTATTTAGAGAATAAATCCGTATTGCATTACACAACCATCAAGACAGCTCTTGATTATATTCAGGAGGAACGACGCCTAAAACGTGTTGCTAGAATTCTCATGCAACGTCGTTGTAAAAGAATAAACAACATCATCAAACGCAAGCATCGTCGACAAATAAAAAAAATAATTTGCGTTATTTTTGAAGAAATCAAAGAATTTTTGCTAAATGATAAATTTCTTATGGATGAACGTTCAACACTGTGTGCCATTATTCTCGAACAAATCCAACAGTTCACGGGTACATTATTGCATTTTTACAGCACTACTTAGTATTTCTATGAAGAAACATCTTTTTCAGATAAAGAGTTCTACACTACAACAACATTGCGTGAATATCAGCATATTCTGGCAAATAATATAACTGTTTGGATCAACAATTTCATTAAGAATTTAAATATTCTCATGGCACCACTGCAACTCAAACTGGATCGCCCAGAGGTGGAAGCATTCCTCCCAGTCAACGATTATATATCATGCTCTGAATCGATTGATGATGAAGATTTGTGTAATGGTTGGTTAAGTAACTTTGCGGAGAATGGTACATATGAACAGACTTTGGATCGAGAACCTTCTTCAGAAGAAACACTAAGAAACTAAAATACTATCCCAAAATTATAGTTTAGCTCAGAATAAATATAAATGCTGTACTTTATTGTAGTATTGTAAATTTTTATAATTTCTGTAGAACATAGTACTGAAAAACCTTTTTTCTACAGAATATCATTACATTTTGTCGCATTTGTTTCGTCGCATTTGCTTCGACTTAAGCAGCGCGTATAATCAGATCGCAGAGAAACAGGAGAATTTGCACATGCAAAGTTCATTATATAACTAATATAATAGTCAAATAAAGCTCAAATACAATATTGAACTCAATTAAGAATGTGCAGTTTTGGAGATTGTTGTGTATCAAATGTGTTAGTATTTTTTTGCATCCTTAATATTGGAAACTGCAAGAATTTTCTCAGTTTTCGAAAAATATGCATTGATAAAATGAGCATGATATACTTTGAATTGGAAACGTTTTTAAAGAAACAATTTCGGGTATTTCAATGTGATTATCACATGAACTCTGGGTAATCTAAAAATTTACTTACATTAACATATTGAAAAATCTGAAATAGATTTAATGTACATTGAAGATTGTATAATTTATGAGTTCCATAGTTTGTCTGTTCCAAGGTTGTGATATAATATTCTAGTCAATAAATATAAATATTCAATTGGAAATATATTAACGTCGAAAATGTGTACCTTCACAATTACTTACAAAGAACACACAACATCAAATAAGTTGCATTGTATACGTTGGTGAGTGACTGTAGCTAATAGTATTTTAGAATTCCCAATACAATTTCTAAAACCAATCCGTCCTGAGTTTCAAAATGTCTCTAACTATTCATTTAGTTTGATTTAGATAAAATTTTAATTCAGTGATGTTTTATACAATTGACTATTGACACTCTCTGATAATATTCGATGTTGCATCCACAAGGGGTGTAAAGATGTACTATATAGTAGATGTGTTGATGCTGTTTGCTGTGAACTTGTTGATGGCCGACTTCCGTAGAGCAGCTAAACCAATTCATGTCAGCAAAAATGTGTTTACTTTTTTTAATGTCGTTAATGTTATTGCCAGAGTGACTTCGGTTATCAGAACCATTGGAATGAGTATACTCCTAGAGGAGAATGTAGTAATGAGAACTGTCGATGGCTTCGTTTTGCGTTTGCAATATTTTTATTTCGACATAATTCCGTTGGAGGGTGTTTAGTGTCCATCATTACTGATAATAGTTCAGGATATTCTATATCTACGATTTGAATTGAAAGGGAGTTTTTTATTATATGTTTTCTTTATTCTTCGTCAGAATACTCTAGATCAGGTTTGATTACCATTTTATATTATCATGATAACACCAGCTGATTATGGTATTTATTACCACCGTTTGCCCATGCCCATAATTTTTAATTAGTTGATTATATTTACACAGATGCCGTAGTTGTAGTAAATTTTCCAATAAACACCCAAACGTATAAGTTGCATACTATTGGATAAGGTCAGAGCCAAGAAAGACACTAGAATTTGATCTTGTATCGGTAGACTGATATTCGATGAAAATATAGCTAATTGTACTCTCAAAAATGTGGACAAAATCGAATTTTTTTTTCAACCGGAACTCTCACTCATATATAGCGAGAATTCTAGAGTAGAGTAACCATGAGAAGCAAATCATCCTCAACTACACAATAATATCCACAATAGGAGCGTTAATAATAACTTAACACTCATCTTATACAAATACTAGAAGACTTGCTCCTTTTCATGACGAAATAAGATGGGGAGACCCAATGACGCACAAGCCCCATCGAATTATAAGTGGACCTCGATTTAGTCCATGGCGGAAGGAGTTATATTCACAACCACATACCAACCAGAAATGCCAACACATATAATGACCACCAATCAACAACAATTACCTTCGGACAACATTTGCTGACACAAATAAATTACTAAATACACAACAAGGGCAATAACCGGCACGAACTAGAAATATTAAGAGAATAAGTAATTTGGACCCATTGATTGAGTTGGGATCGAGCGTTACTATATATATTAATATATATGTTTCCAAAGAGTCCATATAATCTAGTTAAGTCACATCTGACAAATAGATATTAACACATCAAATATGATGACAAAGTCCCCACGCTGCAAAAATCAATGACGGGGTTACTCAAGAAAGTGTCCTATAACCAATTTTCTATCTGTTAATGAAGGCGAACTTGCAAACTCCTAGTAACTTCGTTGTAGGCTCTTTCGCAGATGGAAAATGCATTTATTGCTGACATTACTAGAAAGCCTCTAAAACGTCACGGAGTGGATGAGAGATTGCCGTATTAAAACGATAAGTCTGTACAAGTGACTCTTACGCTAAGACGCGACAGTTGCCCAGTTCCCTTGATGAACAATTCAACAATTCCACAATCGGATAAGTCTAAATTCCGAAGTATATGGCTTTACCGTCATCAACATGGAAATCTCCCATACTTGTTAAAACGAACTTTTTGGATTAAATGTTCGTTCTTTATACTGTTTGCTATAGCGAAAGTAAGCTCAACAAATTACTGACGTTGAAAAGTATCCTGAACGCGTTCTGGGTTTATGGGATTAAACTGTGGACACTGCTTCAAGTTCCAAAATTTTTTCCTATTAAAGATTCTTCGAACTATCGTCAGTACACCATGGTTCCTTACCAATGTGCAGCCTCATCTAGAATTAGAAGAATTACAGTAAGTACCGTTTATGAAAAACGAAGATAACTTTCATAGTAACAGATGTACAAATCACCTTCAGTCGCAGACTCATTATGAATGGTAACTATGAAAACTCGTAATTATAAGGAATGTTCCACTGGCCGCGACCTTTCTGGTTTATATTGAAGAATAGTAGTATGTAGAATATATCATTGCAAAATGTTTTAAGTCTAAGACAAAATGCAATCAAATAGAAGCTAAGTAGAAAAAAATATAATTTCCTATTTTGATTCATCGTAACTTCGCAGAGATACAAAAATTGTAGTCAACTCATCAAAATATCTTCTGACACGTTTAAAATATAAACTATACCAGACGGAATACATAAAATCTTAGTACACAATCGAAAACACTTACATTTTCAGTTATAAATCATTGTCTGAAAATAATGTCATTTAAAAACTTACTTTCGTTTTATCAATGAAAACTAAATATATTTTGAAGAAAATTTTGAGAAAAAGTATGGCTATAAATTTTGATAAAATTTTAAGTGAAGTTCAATTTCCATTAGTACAGCCAAAAAAACCAACTGTTGCTGAAGAACTAGCAATCGGTAATAAATTGTTTGAAGAGCGGACCACAAAATGTGCACCTATAAAACCTATATACAAGACACCAAAGAAGGTACCTCTCAAGTATACCCAGAAATTCACATCCGTCTGCCCAAGGTACTCTTCAAATTATTTTTGCAAGCACACAGGTAACATTATGATTGACCGTGATGTCTTCACCAAAGAAGAACATATATGCTACTTAGCCACACCTAAATACAATTTTGCTGTCCAACGCCAACAGTTACAGTTCTGTGAAATGCGTAGTGTTGTTCCTAATTGTACATCACGTATAGTAAAGTTGGCACAGCCTAATTTAAAACGCGTTGAAGAAACTTTACAATCTTTCAAGGATATTCTTTCTGAAAAACACTATCAAGTTTTAATAGGCTATTTAGAGAATAAATCCGTATTGCATTACACAACCATCAAGACAGCTCTTGATTATATTCAGGAGGAACGACGCCTAAAACGTGTTGCTAGAATTCTCATGCAACGTCGTTGTAAAAGAATAAACAACATCATCAAACGCAAGCATCGTCGACAAATAAAAAAAATAATTTGCGTTATTTTTGAAGAAATCAAAGAATTTTTGCTAAATGATAAATTTCTTATGGATGAACGTTCAACACTGTGTGCCATTATTCTCGAACAAATCCAACAGTTCACGGGTACATTATTGCATTTTTACAGCACTACTTAGTATTTCTATGAAGAAACATCTTTTTCAGATAAAGAGTTCTACACTACAACAACATTGCGTGAATATCAGCATATTCTGGCAAATAATATAACTGTTTGGATCAACAATTTCATTAAGAATTTAAATATTCTCATGGCACCACTGCAACTCAAACTGGATCGCCCAGAGGTGGAAGCATTCCTCCCAGTCAACGATTATATATCATGCTCTGAATCGATTGATGATGAAGATTTGTGTAATGGTTGGTTAAGTAACTTTGCGGAGAATGGTACATATGAACAGACTTTGGATCGAGAACCTTCTTCAGAAGAAACACTAAGAAACTAAAATACTATCCCAAAATTATAGTTTAGCTCAGAATAAATATAAATGCTGTACTTTATTGTAGTATTGTAAATTTTTATAATTTCTGTAGAACATAGTACTGAAAAACCTTTTTTCTACAGAATATCATTACATTTTGTCGCATTTGTTTCGTCGCATTTGCTTCGACTTAAGCAGCGCGTATAATCAGATCGCAGAGAAACAGGAGAATTTGCACATGCAAAGTTCATTATATAACTAATATAATAGTCAAATAAAGCTCAAATACAATATTGAACTCAATTAAGAATGTGCAGTTTTGGAGATTGTTGTGTATCAAATGTGTTAGTATTTTTTTGCATCCTTAATATTGGAAACTGCAAGAATTTTCTCAGTTTTCGAAAAATATGCATTGATAAAATGAGCATGATATACTTTGAATTGGAAACGTTTTTAAAGAAACAATTTCGGGTATTTCAATGTGATTATCACATGAACTCTGGGTAATCTAAAAATTTACTTACATTAACATATTGAAAAATCTGAAATAGATTTAATGTACATTGAAGATTGTATAATTTATGAGTTCCATAGTTTGTCTGTTCCAAGGTTGTGATATAATATTCTAGTCAATAAATATAAATATTCAATTGGAAATATATTAACGTCGAAAATGTGTACCTTCACAATTACTTACAAAGAACACACAACATCAAATAAGTTGCATTGTATACGTTGGTGAGTGACTGTAGCTAATAGTATTTTAGAATTCCCAATACAATTTCTAAAACCAATCCGTCCTGAGTTTCAAAATGTCTCTAACTATTCATTTAGTTTGATTTAGATAAAATTTTAATTCAGTGATGTTTTATACAATTGACTATTGACACTCTCTGATAATATTCGATGTTGCATCCACAAGGGGTGTAAAGATGTACTATATAGTAGATGTGTTGATGCTGTTTGCTGTGAACTTGTTGATGGCCGACTTCCGTAGAGCAGCTAAACCAATTCATGTCAGCAAAAATGTGTTTACTTTTTTTAATGTCGTTAATGTTATTGCCAGAGTGACTTCGGTTATCAGAACCATTGGAATGAGTATACTCCTAGAGGAGAATGTAGTAATGAGAACTGTCGATGGCTTCGTTTTGCGTTTGCAATATTTTTATTTCGACATAATTCCGTTGGAGGGTGTTTAGTGTCCATCATTACTGATAATAGTTCAGGATATTCTATATCTACGATTTGAATTGAAAGGGAGTTTTTTATTATATGTTTTCTTTATTCTTCGTCAGAATACTCTAGATCAGGTTTGATTACCATTTTATATTATCATGATAACACCAGCTGATTATGGTATTTATTACCACCGTTTGCCCATGCCCATAATTTTTAATTAGTTGATTATATTTACACAGATGCCGTAGTTGTAGTAAATTTTCCAATAAACACCCAAACGTATAAGTTGCATACTATTGGATAAGGTCAGAGCCAAGAAAGACACTAGAATTTGATCTTGTATCGGTAGACTGATATTCGATGAAAATATAGCTAATTGTACTCTCAAAAATGTGGACAAAATCGAATTTTTTTTTCAACCGGAACTCTCACTCATATATAGCGAGAATTCTAGAGTAGAGTAACCATGAGAAGCAAATCATCCTCAACTACACAATAATATCCACAATAGGAGCGTTAATAATAACTTAACACTCATCTTATACAAATACTAGAAGACTTGCTCCTTTTCATGACGAAATAAGATGGGGAGACCCAATGACGCACAAGCCCCATCGAATTATAAGTGGACCTCGATTTAGTCCATGGCGGAAGGAGTTATATTCACAACCACATACCAACCAGAAATGCCAACACATATAATGACCACCAATCAACAACAATTACCTTCGGACAACATTTGCTGACACAAATAAATTACTAAATACACAACAAGGGCAATAACCGGCACGAACTAGAAATATTAAGAGAATAAGTAATTTGGACCCATTGATTGAGTTGGGATCGAGCGTTACTATATATATTAATATATATGTTTCCAAAGAGTCCATATAATCTAGTTAAGTCACATCTGACAAATAGATATTAACACATCAAATATGATGACAAAGTCCCCACGCTGCAAAAATCAATGACGGGGTTACTCAAGAAAGTGTCCTATAACCAATTTTCTATCTGTTAATGAAGGCGAACTTGCAAACTCCTAGTAACTTCGTTGTAGGCTCTTTCGCAGATGGAAAATGCATTTATTGCTGACATTACTAGAAAGCCTCTAAAACGTCACGGAGTGGATGAGAGATTGCCGTATTAAAACGATAAGTCTGTACAAGTGACTCTTACGCTAAGACGCGACAGTTGCCCAGTTCCCTTGATGAACAATTCAACAATTCCACAATCGGATAAGTCTAAATTCCGAAGTATATGGCTTTACCGTCATCAACATGGAAATCTCCCATACTTGTTAAAACGAACTTTTTGGATTAAATGTTCGTTCTTTATACTGTTTGCTATAGCGAAAGTAAGCTCAACAAATTACTGACGTTGAAAAGTATCCTGAACGCGTTCTGGGTTTATGGGATTAAACTGTGGACACTGCTTCAAGTTCCAAAATTTTTTCCTATTAAAGATTCTTCGAACTATCGTCAGTACACCATGGTTCCTTACCAATGTGCAGCCTCATCTAGAATTAGAAGAATTACAGTAAGTACCGTTTATGAAAAACGAAGATAACTTTCATAGTAACAGATGTACAAATCACCTTCAGTCGCAGACTCATTATGAATGGTAACTATGAAAACTCGTAATTATAAGGAATGTTCCACTGGCCGCGACCTTTCTGGTTTATATTGAAGAATAGTAGTATGTAGAATATATCATTGCAAAATGTTTTAAGTCTAAGACAAAATGCAATCAAATAGAAGCTAAGTAGAAAAAAATATAATTTCCTATTTTGATTCATCGTAACTTCGCAGAGATACAAAAATTGTAGTCAACTCATCAAAATATCTTCTGACACGTTTAAAATATAAACTATACCAGACGGAATACATAAAATCTTAGTACACAATCGAAAACACTTACATTTTCAGTTATAAATCATTGTCTGAAAATAATGTCATTTAAAAACTTACTTTCGTTTTATCAATGAAAACTAAATATATTTTGAAGAAAATTATGAGAAAAAAGTATGGCTATAAATTTTGATAAAATTTTAAGTGAAGTTCAATTTCCATTAGTACAGCCAAAAAACCAACTGTTGCTGAAGAACTAGCAATCGGTAATAAATTGTTTGAAGAGCGGACCACAAAATGTGCACCTATAAAACCTATATACAAGACACCAAAGCAGGTACCTCTCAAGTATACCCAGAAATTCACATCCGTCTGCCCAAGGTACTCTTCAAATTATTTTTGCAAGCACACAGGTAACATTATGATTGACCGTGATGTCTTCACTAAAGAAGAACATATATGCTACTTAGCCACACCTAAATACAAGTTTGCTGTCCAACGCCAAAAGTTACAGTTCTGTGAAATGCGTAGTGTTGTTCCTAATTGTACATCACGTATAGTAAAGTTGGCTCAGCCTAATTTAAAACGCGTTGAAGAAACTTTACAATCTTTCAAGGGTATTCTTTCTGAAAAACACTATCAAGTTTTAATAGGCTATTTAGAGAATAAATCCGTATTGCATTACACAACCATCAAGACAGCTCTTGATTATATTCAGGAGGAACGACGCCTAAAACGTGTTGCTAGAATTCTCATGCAACGTCGTTGTAAAAGAATAAAAAACATCATCAAACGCAAGCATCGTCGACAAATAAAAAAATAATTTGCGTTATTTTTGAAGAAATCAAAGAATTTTTGCTAAATGATCAATTTCTTATGGATGAACGTTCAACACTGTGTGCCATTATTCTCGAACAAATCCAACAGTTCACGGGTACATTATTGCATTTTTACAGCACTACTTAGTATTTCTATGAAGAAACATCTTTTTCAGATAAAGAGTTCTACACTACAACAACATTGCGTGAATATCAGCATATTCTGGCAAATAATATAATTGTTTGGATCAACAATTTCATTAAGAATTTAAATATTCACATGGCACCACTGTAACTCAAACTGGATAGCCCAGAGGTGAAAGCATTCCTCCCAGTCAATGATTATATATCATGCTCTGAATCGATTGATGATGAAGATTTGTGTAATGGTTGGTTAAGTAACTTTGCGGAGAATGATACATATGAACAGCCTCTGCATGCGCTTTAGTCAGGTGTGACAAATCCACGTCGCGTTCAGGTGACTTTTCCACACCCGCAATAAGGCATAACTCTCCGAATTCTCCAACTAAGTCAGCAACTCGATTTTCTTCTTCAGCACCTACAACAGTGCGCTCGCTCACGCCCTTGTTGCTTAAGTTCTCCATAGCCTTACACATCTCCAAATGCTCACGCGGCTTCGTAGCTACAACAGTGCGCCCGCTCACGCCCTCGTTGCACTCCTTCACCAACGACTTTTGCACGGCCTCTGCTCTTAGTCTTTTGCACCTCTTTGTGCTCACTTGAAACGTTAGCCTCAACAATCAACTCCTTAGCTTCAGCTACGCGTTCTCCAACGTCAGCACTAAATGAGCCTTTTCCGCTATGGTTACCAACTAACTGCTGTATCTTATCAACTGCTTCAACTTGTTTTTTTTACTCGTGCCTCTTTCTTTCTGAAGTCAACACCCTTTTCTGTCACAATTAAGTCAACATCCTTCAAAACGCTGTTTCCGATCACTAACGCATACTTCAAATCGCGTTCTCTGGCAATATGGAAAGTGATATTTAACATTATGCCATCCACTTCGATATGGATGGAGAAACTACCCATTGTTGGAAGCTCGCTGTCTCCAACTGCGCCTGTATCTACTGTCAGAATACTAACAAATGCAACCCTACCTACTTTGCATTAATATAAGGTATATTACGATATTATTCTTATATTTAGACTAAGCAACAGAATATATATATATATATATATATATATATATATATATATATATATATATATATATATATATATATATATATATATATATATATATATGTACTCTTCTTTTCTATTACTTGCATTAAAGCTATTGAATTGAATGGACGTGTTCTTTTAATTTCGCTAACAAAGGTTATGGGGCCAGGCCGCCAATAATTAGAAATAATATACTACCATTTAATCACCGAAAAAAAAAGAATAACAACCAATTATTCACAACAACAACAACAACAGTACCGCAATCGAAGTGCGCAGAATAGCTGCGTGACTAATCCGAATGAAACCGGCTGGATATTAGACAGTGGCGATTCATCACTCATATGTATTGAAAAAAATAGCTTTTCTGCGCTTAAGCCATATGAAAAAAATATTGTTTTAGCATTAAGTGAAACGGTAAAGGCAGAAGGTATTGGCACGATTAATGTTAAATATAAAAGTATGAAAATTGTGATAAGTAATGTGTTGTATGTACCAAGTTTGAATACAAGCATCTTATTGGTTAGTAAAATAATTGAAAATGAAAATAAGGTAAATTTTTTCAAAGACAGGGCAGAAGTGAAAATGACAGCGAAGTCTAGTGAAATAGAGCGTTGGCATCAAAGATTCGGTCATCTCAATTATAATTCTATAATACAAATGTCTCGTAAAAATATGGTACTTGGCCTGACGGTTAATCTCAAGAGTATGCCAGACGGTTTTAAATGTGAAACGTGTGCAAGCGAGAAAATACATCGAAAGCCGTTTAAAACCTATTCAGAAGTACAGAGTGCGGGCATTTGAAATTTGATACACAGCGATGTATGTGGCCCAATGCGTATAGCGTCACAAGGTGGTGCGAAATATTTTATAACATTTATAGATGACTTTTCTCGATACATGCATATAAATTTTATTGCAAAGAAATCGGATGCATTTAATTCATTCAAAAAGTTCATTAATCAGGCCGAAAATCAAACGGGAAAGAAAATCAAGCGGTTTCGTTCAGACAACGGGTTGGAATACGTGAATAAAGATTTTGAGGTTTTTTTTGAGTCTCGTGGCATAATACATGAAACTACTGTAACTTATACACCTCAACAAAACGTGGTCGCAGAAAGGGCAAATCGTACGTTAGTTGAAATGGCACGGTGTTTAATGAATTCAACTAATCTTCCTCAAAGTGTGTGGGCTGAAGCCCTGAATACAGCAGTTTATATAAGAAATCGGTCCATCACCAGCGTAAATAAAGAAAGAACTCTGTTCGAGTACTGGTTTGATAGGAAACCATGGATCAAACATTTTAAAACTTTTGGTTGCAAAGCAGTTGTGCTTGATAAGCGTTTACGAAATTCAAAGTTTGAGTCCAGAGGAATTGTGCTATACTTTGTGGGTTACTCTAATACATCTAAAGTATATAGATTTTACAACAGTGAAAATAGCAAAATCACTCTAGCTCAGGATGTGGTATTCCTAGAAAATGAATTCTATTAAGGAAAAGGTGAACACGAAAGAACAGAGCCTGAGAGGCAATTTTCTATTATTGACACGGGCTCAAAAGAGAATAAAATAGAAGAGCCGGAAGATAATAGAGAAGACCACTGTAAATTCGGAAAATGAGATCGAAGTATTCGAAAGCGCAAGTGAGGACAGCGAACCAGAAGTTCAGAAAGCGGAAAGTGGATACAACACAGGTGGAGCTAGACTCACGCGGACAGCAGGTGTCTGGAAGAGAGCGAATAAACCGAACGGAAATAATGAAGTGTAAATGCGTTTTTGGAAAACCCTGGTACGGTGACAGCAGCCCTTTGTTCTAACAACGCAGCGGAGTGGAAAAACGCAATGAAAACAGAATATGACGCATTAATAGAAAGTGGAACCTGGGTGTTGGTTGAACCTCCAAAAAATAAAAACATTGTCGGATCGAGATGGGTGTTCAATACGAAATATAATCCAGATGGAACGGTAGCAAAATACAAGGCCAGATTGGTGGCGCAAGGGTGTACACAGCGGACAGGCGTGGACTACGTATGGTATGCGCCTCTCGTAAGACATACGTCGATTAGGATGATATTGTCAATAGCGGTGAAGTATGAGCATTTGGTGTATCACATCGACATGATTTCAGCATATTTAAACGGGAATCTTAAAGAAGAAGTGTATATGCGCCAACCCGAGGGATTCGTTGACGAAAGATAAACAAAATAACGTATGCAAATTAAACAAAGCCTTGTATGGACTAAAACAAGCCGGCAGAAATTGGAATGATAAATTAAATGAAATACTTTACAACATTGGTTTCTATCGAAGCAAGTCAGACAACTGTATTTACATTTTGAAGACCCATGAACAGATTAACATAATGTATGTGTATGTGGTTGATATTATAGTAGCTTGCACAACATATGAAATGATACAAAAAATAATCACAAAGCTGGAAGAAAAAATCAAAGTGGTGAATAAAGGTCCTATTAACTATTATTTAGGCATGGAGATTAAGAGGCAAGGCCGAAGAGGTGAAATGATAATTCATTAACACCGGTACACAACACAACTTTTGAAAAAATGTAATATGCAAGATTGTAAAGGCGCGTCTACCCCTTTCGCCAGTGGCACAGTATTAGAGAAATGCACTGACCCTACGAAATGTTCCGGATGTGACATTTTACAATATCGATCGCTCATCGGAAGCCTTACCTATTTCGCGATAGTGTCGAGACCAGACATAGCACATGTTGTAGCAAAATTAGCGCAATTTAACTCACATCCGGATAGAGAACATTTATGGCAGCGAAACGAGTGCTCAGATATCTTCGAGCGAGACCCAAAGGTGTGTTAACTTATAACGCTAACTGCAATAGTTTAATTTGTTTTACAGATGCGGATTGGGCTTTCGACAACACTGACCGTAGAACATACAGTGGGTTCACTGTATCGATGGGTGAAAATTTAGTAGCATGGGAATCCAAAAAGCAAAGTCTCATGGTTCTCAGTACGATGGAGGCCGAATATGTCGCTATGTGCTCGGGAGTTAGAGAGGTGACATTTCACCGAAGTTTACTGCTGAAGATAGGATTTCGAGACCTGGTGAGCGAAGCTACAATAGTTTTTTGTGACAATCAGAGCTCTCAATTTGCAGTTAAAAATCTAATGGTAACCAAGCGAAGTAAACATTCGGTACCACTAACTGCGAGACAATTATATGAACAACGAGATTGATATCCACTACGTCCCATCACCAGATGGTGGAATGTGGCTGATATTTTAACTAAAAGTTTACCTAAGGAACGTCATGAAAAACTATGTAATGATATGAAATTGAAATTTATTTTAAAAACCAAACATTGATTTAATCTTTCTTCAACCTCATATGTAATTTATTCTAAATGAAAGTAGTCGTGTTGAGTGGTGGAATTTTTCAGAATACTAACAAATGCAACCCTACCTACTTCGCATTAATATAAGGTATATTACGATATTATGCTTATATTTAGACTAAGCAACAGAATATACTCGTATATATATGTACTCTTCTTTTCTATTACTTGCATTAAAGCTATTGAATTGAACGGACGTGTTCTTTTAATTTCGCTAAGATCTACTAATGCTGAAATATAGGTTCCGTTGAAACAAATGTCCTTGATTATCAGACTGCTCTCCTTTTTCGGCTTCGGTATCATTTTGGTTTTCATCATATTTGTACTCTTTTCGTTTTTGATCACCTTGCCAACTCCTGTGCACTCCGATGCACGATGTCCCTCAATACCACATTTGAAACATTTCAACTTGTTACGTGGGCAATTCTTCGCGAAATGGGAAACATCTCCGCAATTGTAACATTTCTTCCGTGTGCTGCTTAAACTCGTCGAACCTTTGTTTGAAGACATTGGAGGCGTTTTGTTCACGTTCACAAATTGTGACTTTAAAATCGGAGCCCGGATCTTCTCATAAACTTTTATCTGCTCCTTAAGATCCTTGATCGTCTTGGCCTGGTATAGATTAGCTTTGTTGGTTTTTGCGTCTGGAATCCCTGCGATGAGATATTCTATCAGGCTGATGTCGTCCAAATTTATTGGTTTTCCAATTTCCATGAGGCTGTAGAGATATTCCATGAAATCTTCCCCTTGACATTTGCGCCGGTTACGTAATGCACGATGAACATCCACTGCTGATACAATGACTCCAAACTCATTTTTCAGTGCTTCTTTCAGCAAGCTCCAGCTGGTTTTACCACGTTGACTACGTATAAACATTTTTGCTGCACCTTTGAGAAGTTGCTTCGCGTAAATGAATTTCTGTAGCTCGTTCCAACGCACAGCTTCTGCATCCTCCTCGAAGTCTTCCAGCCATTCTTCGATACTTGACTGACCTGAGCCCGGAAAAGAGGTTAAAGAATCTTCGATATCACGCAGTGTGAATACTGATCGTTCCGCAATGCACCTATTCACGATCGAACTTCGTCGGCTTGCTGCATCATCATAATCGCTGTCGTTGTTTTCGTTCACATTCAGGGCGATGTGTTCCATTAGTCGATCCTGTAATGTCGATTTCCGTCCAGTCGTCGCTAATCCCAAACCTTCCAATTTTCTTTTGTCCAGCAACGTTCAAAGCTAAAATTTCGTCACGGTCCATGGTCTTACAAATCGGTTTATTTATTTAAAACAAATTTATAAATCAAATCAAAATTCGTATATCAATTATTTACTCTTTAATTGAAATTACTAAAAAAAATCAATTCATTAACTTATTTAAGTTTTTGCTCAAAATTTTACTTAAAATTTTATTTGCTTTGTAGCCTTATTAAACTTAACTTAGCAATTTATTAAACTCAAGTAAACAACTTATACTAAAAGTAAAAATATGCGCTTTACATCTTTACGCGGCGAGAGCAAGATTCAGACTGTCTTTTCGTTCGCTTTTCGTCATGTCTTCTCTTTGTTTGTCAGGGTTGCAAAATTAGGTAACTGTCCAAAATACAAAAGTCAGAATTGCGCATTTGCGTTAATAGGTTTGTCCGCTACGTGTCCGTCTTCTATTTCCCACATCTAACATCTTTATTGTCTTTATCAAGTAATTTTCAAGCTGACTAATTATTTCTTCAATTTTATTTACAACTTTTTTATTTGCACTAAATAATCGGTCATTAATTGCTTTTTCAATTAGATTCGTATCCTCTTTAACATCGGTATCAATAATTGCGTACAATTTTTCTATATCATTCCTAGTAGTTTTCATTTGATTATCATATTCGGTTTTGAATTCTTCTAATTTTGTTCTTAGAAGCCAATTCTTTTTAACAAGATATGCTTTAGTAACTGCATCATTAACATAACTAGGTTCACTCATATTAGTAATTCTTTTCTTATTAACATTTAAATGTTGATTATCTATGCTAATACCAAGTGTTTTAGTTATAATTGTTTTTAATTTTAAATCGTTAAATCGTTGATTAACTGAACTTTCTCCAAATTTATTTATGAAACTCCCTTTTGTGATTTACGAGCACAGAACCGTCTTGTTTTTAATTTAGATTTGACGGAATTATATTAGCTTCTTTCAGTTCTTCGATAATAGAAATTATTTCGTTTTTGTGATTATTATGTCCAACGCTTTCTGCTGATAGAAGCAAACGTAATCTGTCTACTAATTCATTACGATCATCCCAATATACTCGTATATAGTTCGCCTTACGATTGATTTATGATTTTAATCCGCTTCCTATCGTTAAAGAGTTTATTTTTGAATTAAACAATTTTTTTAATTATGCACAGATGTTTAAATGTTTTTGTATCTTTACTTTCTGCATTTGGTTGATAATGACGTTTGTGTGCATTTGTATTTATTAAAATTTGTTTATAATTTTTTTTAGTCATTTTTAGAGTAATTTAGAGGTTTGGTGTGAAATACTAATTCAAATAACCACCGGTGTCATTTTCCACCTTTTACCACCAACATTAATAGAGTTATCAGTATTAAATTTTATTTTCTTATATCCATACCGCCATCTTTCATTTTCATCAACATTAACACCATATAGTGTATCTAACTTTTTACTATCTTTGAGTAATTCAAAATTTTTTAATAATTTATTTGATTTAGTGATACTACAATTTAATTCGTTTTCTATCATTATTTAATTGTCGATTGCTTTTTCTTTTCGAAAACAAATTATTTAATTTTTTCCGTTTTTTATCATCATAATTCAAATCATTTAATTTTGTTTTAATTATTCCCTTTTTTATTTTTATTTTATCCGTCCGTCTGTCCGTCTGTCCGTCTGTGGCAACTTTTTTTCTACACCGTTAGAGCTATCTAAATGAAATTTTCCAAAAGTGTAGCATGGACAAAAATACAGAACCAGATTGCTATATGGGCCGATTTGGACAAAGACCACGCCTATAGCCCATATGAGGAACTTTTTTCACCTTTTTTAAAATAACTACAACTTCGGTCCAATTGACGGAATCGTGACATTATTTGGCAGCTATGGAGATATGTGTCCTACTAAACACTGTGCAAAAAGTGGGCGGAATATATTAACTGCAACGCCCACTACTAAAAAATATTAAAAACTTAAGATCTAGTAGAGATTTACGGACGTAATTTTACGGGAAGGAACATATGGACATTATAAAGCTATCTGCAACAAATGGGACTGATCAGAGAAAAGACACGCCCACTTTTGATATAAGGCACTTTCGGATCTAAAATTAAAAATAGCCTACCTATGCTCGTATTGATGCCAGCGGCATGAAAATTTGCAGAAATATATATGGGGTCCATAATAGTGTGTGTGCAGAATATGGGAATCATAATACCACGCCCACAATTAGCCAAAAATCATTACTGTATTCCTATTAAAGATTCATAAACGAAATTTCACAGGAATGTTGCAGGTACTAACATTAAACACCTCATAAAAAATGGGCGCGTTTTTTCTACAGCCACGCCTACTATTGACATATTATTATCACGAAAAATATTGTATAGATCGTAAGTACGACCTACGAGTATATAATATATTTCGGCGAATTTTTATATTAGTACGTATATGGACCCTACAATGCCAAATACAAGATTCGGGGTCGATGAGAGGCCTCCCTCCCATATAATGAACTTTGGGGGACCCCACTGAAAGACAGTTACTCTATATATGCTTCTAGTTATGATGTATGAAAACAAATTGGTAGATGTATACACTGGGTCTGTACTGGCATGAATTCCAAATATGGGCAGATTGTTACTACTGCCACGCCCACAATTAACCAAAAATCATTACTAGGTTTCTATCAAAGATTTATCAACGAAATTTCACAGGAAGGTTGCGGGTAGTAATATTAAACACCACACAAAAAATTGGCATGTTATTTCTACAGCCACGCCCACTATTTACATATTATTATAACTTACGACCTATACAATATTTTTGGACGAAATTTTGCATTAGTACGTATATGGACCCTACAAAGCCATATACAAGATTCGGTGTCGATCAGTGGAAGGATACGCCTCCCTCCCATATTATGACCTTTGGGTACCCCACTTAAAGACAGTTACCCTATCTATGGTTCTAGTGATGATATATGAAAACAAATTGGTAGATGTATACCCTGAGTCTATACTCGCATGCTTTCCAAATATGGGCAGATTATTACTACTGCCACACCCACAATTTACCAAAAATCATTACTAGGTTCCTATTAAAGATTTTTCAACGAAATTTCACAGAAATGTTGCGGGTACATTACACACTACACAAAAAATGGGCGTGTTATTTTTACAGCAACGCCCACTATTGGCATATTATTATAACTTTCGACCTATACTATATTTTTTGACGAAATTTAATATTAATAGTTATATTGACACTACAAAGCCATACACACGAAATGGGGCTGATATAATCATTTCAAGGTTCCCTATCAAAAATTACCGTAAATATGCTCCTAAAGATGATTTATGAAGAAAATATCCCCATTGTTGAACTTCCACGCACAAGAAAAGGTAAAGGGTATTTCGAAGTCGGTCTAACCCGACTTCAGACTTCTGTACTCGTTTTGAGTTTGTTTTGATAAAAATTATTTTTTTTTTTATTTCTGACTATTTGCTAATGAATCATTTTCATTCATGAAAGAACCCATGTTATAATAATCGTTTTTGTTATCATCATTATCATCAATATCATCAATATCATCATCATCATCATCATCATTATCATAGTTTTCATCATAGACAGTCCTTGAAATATTTTCATTATTTTTCAAGTTTCCAATTATTTCATTCAGAGGTTTTGTTATAGGTTGAAATGTGTCTTCCAACATATTTTCCCTATCTGTTGCATTTGATTTGAAATTTTTTAGTTTTTCTTTAAATACTGCTCTTGTCTATACAATATCTTTTAGTAGTTTATTATTTTTATTCATGATGCTTCCTTTTCCTGATTTCTACCAGCCAATGTTTTCTATTTAGTATCTGCTTTCAATCAGCTATCAATCAGATAATAATCTGATTTATATCTATTATCAATCTGCTATCGATCTGCTTTACATCAGGTCTCTCATAATTGAAATTAATTATCAAATCCTTTTCGATATCGTCGTTTATTTATTAAATCATCCTTACTTATAATAACAAACCATTACTTATCTCTCCAACATTCACTACAAATCTTCATAAATGGATTAAATGACATATCACCGATAATATGATAATTATATATATGATTAACATTCATTTCATCTTGTTTTAATATAATAATCATATTTGCATTATCACGTATTAAATGTTTTGTAATTACACCCTTTACCTTTAAAAAAGGTAAATAGGGTATACTAATTTTTGTATAAGTTTGACATAAATAAAAACAATCAATATACTTGTGTCTTCCCATACAAAAAAATTCTCTTATTGTGTTTTGTTTATCACAAATTACATAATCGAATATTATTATGGAGTGTGGTGTAGCTTTAACTGGACTTATAACTTTCTCATTTTCCGAAAATGTAAAAAGGTTTATTCCCTTTATTGGATCAATCAGTTTCTTTAGGTAGCAGTATTTTGGTTGGGGTGTAATGTAGATCACCTCCATGCGGTGCACCCTGGGCTACGCTAAATGGTCTACACTCCCCCAGGTGCTGCTGTTTTCTTGCACGGGAGTTCAGTAGCACCAATTGGCACGACCCCCATCTTTCGTCCCCGGACTCCTCTCTGGACCAATGTAATTATTCTGAATGCCCTGAGCTGGTAGCTGTAATTTTCTGGACCTAGCTGTCTTTTTTCTCGGTGGCACCAAGGTGAAACTTGAGTGTGAACGGCTTCAGTCTCAGGTTGCAGCTGCCCCAGTCCCGTTAAAACCCTGGCAGGCCTCAAAGTACGTTCGACGTCTGCTACCGTTAAGTCGGTAGTGTGTGTTCGGTTGAGTGGAACTCCCGATTAGCACTGGTCTGGCTCTGAGCACTTGACCCCATAAGGGCTTGTGCCACCCCTCGCATGGCCTCCCTGCTTGCACAGATAACCATGGGACCATATTTAGTGACAACAAGTTCGGACTGAGATAGCTGCTTTGAGTGGGGACCCTTCCTGCATGGACACAACAAAAAATAAAAACACAAACGCAAACAAAATTTCCGCGCATATCCCCTCAGGGATGCGCAAAACCCTGGCTAGACAAATGCCTACCAGCAACACCCCCGCCCTTGGTTCGAAGACAAGCAGCATAAGACTGCCTCTTAAACAAGCACCACAGCTTCGGCTAATAAGCCACTCTAGAGCTCTTCGCTGTCCCGAGGCTCTTCAGCGGCTGCTAAGGTATTGACTCACAAACCAGCAGCAGTCGCTCCGCCTAAGCCTTCTTCAGCAAACGCCTTTATATTGCCTCACAAGTCGATGGAAACTGCTCCCCGTACCGCTCCTCCTTCAGGTGCACCTACCAACGTGAACCAGAGTACAAGGGCGTACAGGACGCGTAGAGCGGCTTACCGTATTTTGACGATGCTCAACGCTACAGAACCTTCTCAACTGTCTGAATATGACAAGGGCAAGCTTGAGTGGGCAAAGGCACACGCTGATATGACTGTCCACTCCTCCACTGCACAAGCAGCCGGTAACCCCAAGAGGCAGAGATCAGCCGATCGTCCGGGTTAATCCACCCAAAGCATCCCTAAGCGCGTAAGGCTGGCTACCCCCAAGCCTTAGCTCTCGAAACCGCTTAGTGAGATTGTTAAAGAGAGCCTCACATGGGCTGTGGTCGACTCTGCCAATGCCGATGGGACCATTACTCCTGCCAATTGGAGACAGGTCGAAATGGCACTGTTACCAATTTTCGTTGAGGTTATGTCCCTCAACCCTGGTCTTTCACCCAGCTGCCGTGACGCAGGGTGGTATCAAGGACATATTAAGATCATATCTTGCTTGGACCAACGCTCGGCGGATCTATATAAGGTTGCGATCAATAGGGTAGGTGAGATCTGGCCGGGTGCAAAGCTAAATGCGGTACCTTTAGACCAGGTTCCCCATCGCCCTCGCTCCAAAACATGGTTTCCTGCCGAGCCCTCTGAGCCTGAGGCAATCTTAAAGATCCTCAAGCTTAGCAATACCGATCTTCCCACCGATGGTTGGAAGGTCGCGAAAGCTAGTGACCCCAAAGGCACGTTGCGTGAGGTCACCATCATTTTGAACAAGCAATCCCTTGTTCCCACGAGCGGGTGATTAATTATGGCTTTGGAGCCATCCCTCTCCGCATCTACAAATGCGATGCCCAAGCCCCCCCAACAGCCTCCCCCAGCTGATGCTGTACCACAAGCCACTGCCAATGAGCCTAGCTGCTCGGGCCCGTCTCTCACCCCTTTGCCGGGTAGTGACAATGAAAGTATGCGCTCCGTAACAACCAGAAGCAGCCGCTTCTCAACTTCCGAACTGGTCGGAGAATTCTTCGACCACATGAAAAAGGATGTGGCTGGTGGATACATCTCTCCAATGTCCGAAGAGGAAGAGTTGAATTCCACCATTATCACTCTTCCAGACAATGTTGAAGGTACTACAGATTAGCCTTCAGCATTCGAAAATTGCCTCGGCAGCCCTGCTTCTCCGCCCCTCGGATATAGGGGAGGAGATAATTCTCGTCCAAGAACCTTGGGTCATAAATGACCGGGTTTCTGGACTCAATGCATACGGATATCGTATGGTATATATCGCGGATCAAGGTAAACCAAGATCCTGCATTCTGGTAAATAACTGCGTTAATGCTCTTTTACTCCTCAGATTCAGTGACAAAGACAATGTTGCCATGGTCATTGAAATGGGTCCACGGACCTTCTGGATCTACTCTAACTACATGGCTCATGACTATGGCGACTCTCCGCCACCAGACATACTAAAGCAAATTGTTGCGGTAGCCCACCAGAAACAGATTCCGGTAATTATCGGCGCCGATGCCAATGCCAATCACGAAATATGTGGCAGCTCCGGCACAAACGATCGAGGTGAGTGTTATTTCGACTTTATCATTTCAAATAACTTAGGCATTGCTAACCGGGGAAATGAGCCGACCTTCCTTACATCCGTCAGGAAGGAAGTGCTCGACATCACCCTCGTCAGCGATAACTACTCCAACATGATAAGCAGTTGGTTCGTCTCACAGGAGTGCACCTTTTCGGACCACTGCTATATCACCTTTGACATTGACTCGAGGCAGACTACAGGGAATACAGGATCTCTTAAACCAGTCAATAGAAAAAACACGAACTGGCCTCTTTTCCGGCTCAAACTGGGGTCAAGCTTAGCAACGACTCCCCCCATTATCCACAACTGTCCCGACATTGATAGGGCGGTCGACGATCTGACCACAGCTTTTAAAAAAGCCACTCATATTTCTTGCATCACTCCCGAATCACGGGGCAAACCTAAACCTCCGTGGTGGAACTCGGAAATTGCAAGTCTTCGCAAAACTTGTAGAATGCTTTTCAACAAAGGTAAAGTTACAGCTGATTGGGCCCCTTTCAAAAATAAACAAAATGAGTTTAAATACGCCATTAGGCAAGGGAAACGAATGTCATGGAGGGAATTTTGCGACAGCATTGAATCGACGTCCGAGGCTAGCCGTCTTCGTAAAATTCTCTACTCCTCTAACAAACCCCTTGACTGTATCCAAAAACCAGATGGCAGCTGGACTCACTCAAGCGCCGAAACCCTTGATAACCTACTAGACACCGACTTCCCAGGGAGTTTAGCCTCAGCGGATCAAGTACTTTACCAGGTGGAGCAGGTTTGCCATGATAGCCTCCCCACATTCCAAGTGACAAAAAGTCACCTTCCATTCAAACCTTTAAGCCATACAAGTCCCCGAGACCGGACGGCATCATTCCTGCCGATATCCCAAATGGGGAAGAGATTATCCTTCCATGGCTGCTACAAATATAAAATGCAAGCCTCAGATTGCAATATATTCCCTTACGCTGGCGCACGGCTCGGGTAGTTTTCATCCCAAAAGTTGGGAAGGCCTCACACACCAAACCTAAGGATTATAGACCCATAAGTCTAACATCATTTCTTCTTAAAGTTCTACAAAGAGCTCTTAACCTACATATCAGGACATCGATCAACCCTTCTCTTCTCTCTGTATCTCAACACGCTTACTCTAAAGGCAAATCGGTTGAAACAGCACTTCATTCTCTCATTTCTCAAGTTGACAAATCCTTGGCGTATAAGGAATTCACACTTGCCATATTTCTGGACATCGAGGGAGCATTCAACAATGTATGCCCCAACGCAGTCATTTCCGCACTCTATAACCTTAACCTGAATTCAGGCCTTCTTAAATTTATAGACCTTCTACTAAAATCTAGGATCATCACTTCCACGATCGGCAGTGCCCAATCCAGGAGGGTGGTTAACAGGGGCACGCTACAAGGGGGTGTTTTATCACACCTCCTCTGGACCCCGGCAGTTAACACACTACTGGTGAGATTGGAATCTACTGGATGCAAAGTGATAGCCTATGCGGACGACATCGCAATCGCGGCATCCGCCAAATTCCCCCAAACACTTTCCGAAAAACTTAACTATTCACTCTCTATTGTGTTGAACTAGTGTCGCGAATTCGAACTTGGGGTTAACCCATTCAAAACCGACACTATGCTTTTCACTAGGAAGTACAAAATTCCAAAGTTTACAATGTCTAAACGGCACTCCGCTCTCTTTGAGCACACACGTTAAGTACTTAGGCCTGATTCTCGACCCAAAGCTTAATTGGAAAGCCAATATAGCTGAGAGGACATGTAAGGCAACATGCGTTATATACTGCTGTAAAAGAGCAGTTGGTACACGATGGGGACTTCGTCCTCGAGTCGTGCTCAGGCTCTACACGGTCATCGTTGAACCCAACCTGTTATACGGGTCGGTCTTCTGGTGGCAAGCTCTCGAAAAAGCCTGTAATATCAAACCCCTCGATAAAATCAGAAGGTCCATTGCTCTACTGATCACTGGCGCTCTTCGTAGCATACGTACGAAAGCCCTTATTGCCATGCTGCACTGGCTCCCCTCGGGGATCCTGGTTAAGCAACAAGCCAAGCTGACAGCGATTAGACTTAACGCTCTTTCGCACTGTCGCTTAACCCTAACAGGCCATGCTTCAATTCTGAATCAGGATCCACCTGTCCCCAACTTTATCGATTCTATGTCGGTCTATCCCGATTTGAACAGGGAATTCGACCTCACTATCCCAAATCGAAACGACTGGACTTCAGAAAACCTAATCGTCGGTGAAAGTGTCGAAATCTACACCGACGGTTCCAAGCTTGGAGGTAGAGGCAGCAGCGGTATTTATTCCGACAAGCTGGACCTAAACATCTCCCTACGTCTCCCAAACCATTGCAGCGTTTTTCAAGCTGAGGTCATGGTCATTTCCCACGCAGCCAAATGGATGCTGAGTAGTGATATCGGCGCAGTTGACGTATCTATCTTCTCAGACAGGCAGGCCGCCATTAAATCTCTTTTTGGCTCCACGGCCACATCGAGACTAGTTCATGAATGTCGAACATCTTTAAATGTTCTCGCAAGTTACTCTCGGGTGCACCTAGTCTGGATTCCCGGACATAGCGAAATCCCGGGAAACTGCGAGGCGGACGAGATTGCCAAGGCAGGCACGCTAATGCACGACTTTCACCCCTCCGTTAACATCGGCATTCCACTGGTAACAGCCAAGCTCGAAATCAAACGGAAATATCTGGCTGACGCCTACAAATCCTGGGCTAACGAGGAATCCTGCCACACGGCTAGACTAACTTGGGCAAGAATGGACAAAAACAGAACCAATCAACTTCTTCGACTTGATCGCGTATCACTGTCGACAACTGTGTCGGTGTTGATCGGCCACTGCATAATGGGACAGCACGCAGAAAGACTGGGCCTACCCTCAAATGACTTTTGCCGAGGCTGTGGCTCCGAGGAGGAGGACGAGACGGTTTTCCACCTCTTATGCCACTGCCAATCCTTGAGCAGAAGAAGAATTGGCACCTTTGGTGCCCCATTTCTTACAAGCCTGACAGAGCTGTCATCCATTAATAGATATTAGGGACATAGCCAGGTTCATCAAAGTATCAGGATGGTTTCCTGAAACATGACGGGGGAGTCGTGCCTTTACTGGCGCTGTCCTTGCGCTGAATATCACCATCGCATAGTTTGGGAACTTTTTAGTCAGTGCTTGAACGGCGCCACACCGTGGTATCACAATGGGCCATTATGTGTGCTCAAGTGTGCTTTTGGCAAACTGGGCAGCCACTCATACCTACCTAATATTTTGGTTGATACAAAGATTTTGAATATATGTAAATATTTTTGAAATTAAGACAATTAGGACTTTCTATTAGACTAAGCATAACATTAGTCTTACCACAGTCTGATGGTCCTGCAATAAGTGCACGTATTGAATTTGGTAAAAGTGAACTATGAATAATTTTTGATTTTTTCCCTTGCATATAGATATCATCACCATTTCTTATTAAAATTTACTTATGTTGCTTCTTTAATCGCATATTGATAACTAATATTTTTTCAATATAAATTCTATTTCGATTTGTAATTCTAACACGAATGGGCCTTGGCTATTTCATATAACAAAAATGGTTATAAACTATAACAAAAGACATAAACATAATCAGATTAAGATTGGCAGGGGACTCGAAAACAACTTAATAAACGCATTACCTTTTGAACTACATTTACCTGGTTATCAACATTGTGGACCAGGAACAAAACTTAAAGAACGTTTAGCAAGAGGAGATAAAGGAATAAATCCATTGGATGCGGCTTACAAAGATGACGATATTACATATTCACAATCAAAAGATATAAATAAAATACATTACGCTGACCAAATATTAGCTGAAAACGCTTGGGGACGAGTACAAAAGTTAAATTTGGATTAGGACAAAAGTTAAATTTGGATTAGGAATGAAAAATAGCATTCGTAAATCAAGAAAATTAAAGAAGAAAGAAGAAAGAGAAAGACAAAAGGATATAATAAAAAATTATTTTCAACTACTGTCAAAACCACCCTGAAAATCTTAAAAAAAGAAAAACCTGTACATTAAAGTTTTAGAAAGAAAAAAAATCTAATATTGCTATACCGAGAGTTATTCCAGTATCAAAAATTGGTGGATTTCTTCCATCAATTCCAGTTTTAACAGCGTTGTCTGCACTTGGTGGTTTAGCTATTGGTGGATCAGCTATTGGTAAAGTTATAAATAATATAAACGAGTACAGAAGTCTGAAGTCGGGTTAGACCGACTTCGAAATACCCTTTACCTTTCTTGTGCGTGCAAGTTCAACAATGGGGATGTTTTCTTCATAAATCATCATTAGGAGCATATTCAAGGTAATTTTTGGTAGGGTACCTTGAAATGATTATATCGGCCCCATTTCTTGTGTATGGCTTTGTAGTGTCAATATAACCACTAATATAAAATTTCGTCAAAAAATATTGTATAGGTCGAAAGTTATAATAATATGTAAATAGTGGGCGTGCCTGTAAAAAAAACACGCCCATTTTTTGTGTGGTGTTTAATGTTAGTACTCGCAACATTCCTGTGAAATTTCGTTGATAAATCTCTAATAGGAACCTAGTAATAATTGTTGGTAAATTGTGGGCGTGGCAGTAGTAATAATCTGCCCATATTTGGAATGCATGCTAGTACAGATCCAGGGTATACATCTACCAATTTGTTTTCAGATATCATCACTAGAACCATAGATGGGGTAACTGTCTTTAAGTGGAGTTCCCAAAGTTCATAATATGGGGGGAGGCGTATCCTTGCTCTGATCGACCCCGAATCTTGTATATGACTTTGGATGGTCCATAAACGTACTAATGTAAAATTTCGTCCAAAAAGATTATATAGGTCGTAAGTGGCTGTAGACATAACATGCCCATTTTTTGTGTGGTGTTTAATGTTAGTACCTGCAATATTCCTGTGAAATTTCGTTGATAAATCTTTAATAGGAGCATAGTAATGATTTTTGGATAACTGTGGGCGTGGCAGTTGTATTATGATCTCCATTTTCTGCACACATACTATTATGGACCCCATGTATATTTCTGCAAATTTTTATTCCGCTGGAATGAACACGAGCATAGATAGGCTAATTTTAATTTTAGACCCGAAAGTTCCTTATATGAAAAGTGGGCGTGTCTTTTCTCTGATCAGCCCCAATTGGTGCAGATAGCTTTATAATGTCCACATGTTCCATCCCGCAAAATTTCGTGCGTAAATCTCTACCAGATCTTAAGTTATTAATATTTTTTAATAGTGGGCGTGGCAGTTAATATATACCGCCCACTTTTCGCACAGTGTTTAGTAGGACCCACATCTCCATAAGTGCCAAATAATGTCACGATTCCATCAATTGGACCGAAATTATAGTCATTTTAAAAAAGGTGGAAAAAGTTCCTTATATAGGAAGTAGGCGTGGTCTTTGTCCAAATCGGCCCATATAGCAATCTGGTTCTGTATCTTTGTCCAGGCTACACTTTTGGAAAATTTCATTAAGAGAGCTCTAACGGTGTAGAAAAAAAGTGGCCACAGACGGATTGCTTAGAAAGTGATTATATACTCGTATATGTCCATACCTACCACGCCTCCTTCTTGAAATTGCAACCCCTCTCAATTAGTATACCCTATTTACATTTTTTAAAGGTAAAGGGTATAAAAATGGAAAGGAACAACTAGCAGAGGCTTCGCGGCATAATCGATACATGGAGTCAATTGCTATGGGTAAAGGTTTATATCTTATACCATATAAGAAAGTATTTGGACTTTATTACAATCAACATCCAAAAAACGTTTAAAGAACCTACCCAAACGACCACAAACAGATATAGATTTGAATAAATATGGTAAGCAACTCAATCATTTTAGAGGTGTTTTTATGCGTGATTGTTTACCTATAAAACCATTACCTCAAGAATGTGGTATATTTAATTTAGATAACTCAAGCGGTTCTGGAACACATTGGGTAGCGTACTACAAAAATTACAACTATAAGGAATATTTTGATAGTTTTGGCGACTTACAACCACCACTTGAAATAGTTAATTATTTAAAAGCGCCTATTGAATATAATTATAAACAAAAACAAGAATTCAATACTTATGTTTAAAATTTGTTTTTCAAAATACAATTTAAAATAAAAAACCAAAAAATGTTTTATTTATTTAAAAGGGGAAGCTACTATTTTTCAATTAATTCTTATCAGTAAATAGAAATATATAATAAAGTGTAGTTTTCAAGCATATAGTATATAGTAGCTTTATTATAAAAGTATGAATGTTTTCGATAGTTGGAATATTTTTCATATAATTTTCAATAGTGAAATAAAAATAAAAAATGGAGCTGAATAAAAATAGATTTATTAAAAATGCCAAATTGGCCTTTGAAAAAGCCCAAAAAACCATTTAATGGCAAATGAAGGATTTAAAGCATGTACTAAAGATTTGCATGCTCTTAAAATGCAGCTTGCTAGAGTAGAAACTGTGGGCGTCAAACATCATTTAATGGATGCTATAGGAGTAGTAAAAGGTTGTCGCGCTAGGTGCAAGCATCTACGTTTGCATTCTGATGCCAACCTTTCGAAACGAAGGAAAAATTGGACCTCTATTAGAGTTAAATGGGAAGATGTTGCGTCAAACTTTCGTAGACGGTGAGTTTAATTTTATTACTATTATCAAATGTTCTTAACTAAAAAATGTTTTCTATTCATAGAATTCGAAGTCCAGTCATTATAAACCTTACCATAAGGATGTTAAGATTTTCTTGGAAGATTGCTGTAAAGTTTTCAACCGTCACATAAAGAAAATCTTAAGGATACACCTAAGATAAATGGCACATTCTGCGGAGACTTTGTAATTAAAAAAGATGATAAACAAGTTTGGGATTTAAAATATATGAATACAAAAAATGTTCCAGTTTATCAAGAAACTAATCTGAAAATTTGGTTTGAGGAAAATGTTCGAGATGTTCTACTGAAAAAGTTGGAAGATATCCAGGAACGTGATAGTGGTAGGGCATTATCAGCCATCTTAAGCTTGACTGTTAACATAAACAAGTTTACTCCACAGCTAGGTTCAATGTGCATACCATTGCCGAAGGAAATTCAAAGGGAGAAACCATGCATCAATGTAAAAAACAGTCATAATGCATGCTTTGTCTGGGCGATAATATCAGCCCTCCGTCCTGTTGAACAAAGTTCTGATCGAGTATCATCCTATCCTCATTACAAAGTTATTTTGAATTTGAAGGGGATCCAATTTCCAATGACAATTAAACAAATCCCACTCTTCGAGAAACAAAATAACCTCTCTGTTTACATCCTTAAAAAGATAAGGACGGAACTTCCTGTGCTCCCTATAAGATAATGATGTTAGTGATGCTGATAATGAGAAACCAATCAGATACCACTTTGTGTGGATACAAAATTTAGGCAGTCAGATGTCTGCAAACACAAAAATCAGATATTTCTTTGACCGGTGCCTCCGCTACTTCCACTCTTATATACGACTGCAGCAGCATGTTGAAGATTGTGAAAAAGTGAACTGTAAAATCAGATTGCCAACAGATGAGGAAAAATTTGTAAGCTTCAAAAATTATAAATATAAGATAATGTCTCCATTTGTGATATATGCCGATTTGAAATGTAATTTGGAGAAGACAACTTCACGAAATTCATATCAGAAGCATATACCATATAGTGTTGGCTTTTATGTTCAGTGTATGTACGACCCCACGCTTTCGTTTTATAAAGGCTATCGTGGTGGAGACTGTATTCAATGGTTTGTTAGCGAACTTAAACAATTCGCTGAAGATAACAGTATTCCTTTGCCCTCATCCAATGGATAAATTATCCATTGAACAAAATCGAGATTTTGAATTGGCTATTACATGTCATATATGTAAAAAATCATTTAGTAATCGGAATAAAAAAGTGCTTGACCATTGTCATTTAACGGGTATTTATCGTGGACCGGCGCATGAGGAATGTAATATAAATTGCAAGGATTCCCATACGATTCCTATTATTTTTCGAAACCTCAGTGGTTATGACTCTCATTTCATAATTAAAAATTTGGCTTTAGATTTGAAAGGACGTATCGATCCCCTTCCTATAATTATAGATACAAAGAATTTGGATTAACTTTTAATAAAATTCCGCTTCATTGATTCATTCAAATTTATGGGAAGTAGTTTGGATACCTTAGCATCATCCCTTTCCTCATTTCCAATTTTAAAATCCCAATTTCAAGATTTGTCCGATGATCAGTTAAGTCTGTTAACTCGTAAGGGTGTATTTCCTTACGATTATTGTGAAGATGCTTCAAAATTTTCCGAAACCTCTTTGCCTAATGTTTCTGAATTTTATAATAAATTGAATAATTGTAGTATCAGTCGGGATGAGTATGCCTGCAATGTTTGGACTAAATTGAATGTAAATAATTTGGGAGAATATTCAGACATGTACTTAAAGTCTGATGTTCTTTTACTAGCAGATGTTTTTGAGCAATTTCGTTCAAGTTGTTATCAATCATACGGTTTAGATCCCGCTCACTATTTCACTTTACCGGGTTATACATGGGATGCTATGCTAAACATACAAATATAACCCTGGAACTATTAACAGATGTTGATATGCTAATGTTTGTAGAGCGAGGTATTCGTGGGGGTCTTAGTCAGTGTAGTAAACGGTATACTAATGCAAACAACAAGTACATATTCAATTATGATGCTGCTCAACCATCAAAATACTTGATGTACTTCGATGTAAATAATCATTATGGCGGGGCAATGTCTCAATATCTCCCCATAGTGATTTTAATTGGGTAGAAGATTTAGCAAATTTCAAAGTTGAGGATATATCTGATGATTCAGATATAGGGTATATCCTTGAAATAGACTTAGAATATCCAAATAATTTTCACGATCAACATAATGATCTCCCTTTATGCCCCGAGCATGCTATACCTCGCGTCTCAAAACAGAGGAAATTAATGGGTACTTTGTTTAACAAAACAAAGTACATAATTCATTATCGCAGTCTTAAGCAGGATTTAAAATATGGCTTTAGATTAACTAAAATTCATAAAATTCTTCAATTTAAGCAATATCTTTGGCCCAAATCATAAATGATTTAAACACGAATCTTCGAAAATTAGCCAAAAATGAATTTGAAAAAAATATTTTCAAACTCATGATAAATGCCATCTTTGGTAAAACTATAGAGAATATCCGAAAGTATAGTATTGTCAAACTGGTAACAATATGGATGGGTTGATATGGAGCGGAAGCTCTTATTTCCAAGCCGGAATTTGTTTTCATATATCATCACTAGAAGCATAGATAGGGTAAATGTCTTTAAGTGGGGTCCCCAAAGTTCATTATATGGGAGGGTTCTCCTTCCTCTGATCGACCCGGAATCTTGTATATGGCTTTGTAGGGTCCATATACGTACTAATGTAAAATTTCGTCCAAAAATATTGTATAAGTCGTAAGTTATAATAATATGTGAATAGTGTGCGTGGCTGTAGATTTAATACGCCCATTTTTTGTGTGGTGTTTAATGCTAGTACACGCAACATTCCTGTGAAATTTCGTTGATAAATCTATAATAGGAACCTAGTACTGATTTTTGGTTAATTGTGGGCGTGGCAGTTCTATTATGATCTTCATATTCTGCACACACACTATTATGGACCCCATGTATATTTCTGCCAATTTTTATTCCGCTGGCATCAATAAGGGCACAGGTATGCTAATTTTAATTTTAGACCCGAAAGTTCCTTATATCAAAAGTAAGCGTGTCTTTTATCTGATCAGCCCCAATTGTTGCAGATAGCTTTACAATATCCTTTAAAAAGGGTAAATAGGGTATACTAATTTTGTGCTTTTGAGAGGGGTTGCAATTTCAAGAAGGAGGCGTGGTAGGTATGGACATATATATACAGATATGATCAGCATCACTTTCTGAGCAATTTTTATTTTGTCCGTCCGTCTGTCCGTCTGTGGCCACTTTTTTTCTACACCGTTAGAGCTATCTTAATGAAATTTTCCTAAAGTGTAGCCTGGACAGAGATACAGAACCAGATTGCTATATGGGCCGATTTGGACAAAGACCACGCCTACTTCCCATCTAAGGAACTTTTTTCAGCTTTTTTAAAATGACTATAGATTCGGTCCAATTTATGGAATGGTGACATTATTTGGCACTTATAGAGATGTGGGTCCTACTAAACACTGTGCGAAAAGTGGGCGGTATATATTAACTGCCACGCCCACTATTAACAAATATTAATAACTTAACATCTGGTAGAGACTTACGCGTGAAATTGTGCGGGATGGAAGATGTGGACATTATAAAGCTATCTGCAAGAATTGGGGCTGATAACGCCAACTTTTAATAGAAGGAACTTTCGGGTCTAAAATTAAAATTAGCCTACCTATGCTTGTATTGATGCCAGCGGAATAAAAATTTGTAGAAATATACATGGGGTCCATAATAGTATGTGTGCAGAATATGGAGATCATAATACAATTGCCACGCCCACAATTATCCAAAAATCATTACTGTGTTCCTATTAAAGATTTATCAACGAAATTTCACAGGAATGTTGCTGGTACTAACATTACACACCGCACCAAAATTGGGCGTGTTACTTCCACAGCCACGCCTACTATTCACTTATTATTATAACTTACGACCTATATAATATTTTTGGATGAAATTTTACATTAGTACGTATATGCATATATATGTACGCGGTCGATCAGAGGAAGGATACGCCTCCCTCCCATATTATGAACTTTGGGGATCCGACTTAGAGACAGTTACCCTATCTATGGTTCTAGTAATGATATATGAAAACAAATTGGTAGATGTATACCCTGGGTCTATACTAGCATGCATTCCAAATATGGGCAGATTATTACTACTACCACGCCCACAATTTACCAAAAATCATTACTAGCTTCCTATTAACGAAATTTCACAGGAATGTTGCGGGTACTAACATTAAACACCGCACAAAAATGGGCCTTTCGACCTATTCAATATTTTCTGAAGAAATTTATATTAGTGGTTATATTTATACTACAAAGCCATATACAAGAAATGGGGCCGATATAATCATTTCAAGGTACCCTACCAAAAATTACCGTGAATATGCCCCTAATTTATGAAGAAAACATCCCCATTGATGAACTTGCGCGTACAAGAAAAGGTAAATGGTATTTCGAAGTCGGTCTAACCCGACTTCCGACTTCTGTACTCGTTTATTATACATTTGCAATACTTTGTATAATATTCACAAACATTTATATTTATATTAGTTTTATATACATTTTTTAAACTAGAACAACCAAAATCATCTAAATTGCTTATTATTTTTTCTCCTATCAAATCCCGTACCCATTTTGCTTTTTCCAAACCTTTTACATATATAGGTGGATTATCTGATTTATTTATATATAAAAAAATATGTTCATAGAGATCCTTTAGCGTTGAGTTATCATCATGCCAGTTTCACTATAAAATCCTTGAACATCCATAACTATAACTCTCTCCGCCTCCATTTTGTAAAATTATAAATTCACTTTGCTTTTCTATGAGAAATGAAATACTTAAATAAACTAGCTCATAGCAAACTATTTATATGTTGAGTTCGAGGAAGCAACTGCATATACATTTATATATAGAAAATAAGAACATTCATACACTCACACACACACACACACACACAATGGGGTCAGAGGGGATAACTTTAAGGCAAAGCTCCTGACAGCCACTCACAAGGGAGTGGCCAGTACGATCCTTACAGGTAATTCCCTCTAGAAGACTCACTGCCTCCTCGTGGCGACCCTGGGCAATGATGTGCCAGCAACCGCTGGACACTAGCTAAAGTGAGTAACAAACCAGTCAGCGATGACCCCGATGGGGCGGTTGGCTGGGCAACGTGGGACAAAGATCTACGAGGGACCGACGTGGTACATCGTGGGACGCCGCGGCACCAACGTGGGACACGGACGGATCGTCGTGGCGACGCGAAAAACGCAAGAGTGGCAGACCCATGACGGGCCTCACATTTTGGTCAGCGGTACCCCACGACGTGAGGACTGCTGCGAATTTTGGTGGAGGGCAAGTACGGCCCATTAAGGGCGAGACCGGTAAGGCTTTAATTACGATATACCGGGAAATGTGAGGACTTTGATGCTGCGGGCTGACGATAGTGGTATGCTGTCACTTCAGTATGCAAGGGTGAAACGTTGCAGAAATGGCTGGCAGCTTAATGCCACTTTCCCGTTAAAACCATGCCAGGTCTCGGGGAGCGCTCTATGTCTCGTCACCATTAAGTTTTCATTGCAGGTTCGGATGTCACATTCTCGATTAACGCTGGTCTGGAACTGAACTCTTGCATAGCCGCTCTTCTGCGGCATAGATAACCATGGGACCAAGAAAGCAACTGCACAACGATCATAGATAGCGGCCACGAGCGGGGACAAAATTGAAATAAAATGCACAACAAAAAAACACAACAGGGAAAGAAAAATGATGCGGAGAAGGATCCCTTCAGTAAGAGATCTGCTCTTCCAAGGAGTCCGGAATGGACGATGGATGTGGTGCGGAGAAATTCACTGGCAAACCCCAGTGAGCTCCGACCTACATCGGCTATGAAAACCGATGCAATGGCGCTTCATCCCCCAGACGGAGTAGTTGCTAAAGGCAAGATGGCGGTGTTGGAGTGGCACGTAGAGGCTTCAATTGCCTTCGTGGGGCCACGGCATAATGCCCACGCGGATATCATGCGGAATACGGCCAAAATCCGGGACATTTGCCTCCAGATCAATCAGAAGCAGGACGCGGTCATTATTGAAAAGCCATCACAATCGGTGCGATTCGGTAAGGGGACCCAGACTGACAACAAAATGTTGAACAAAGAGGTTCAGGCGGGTAGTCACCTGATGGACAAGAAGGTCCAAGTTGGTGCGCCACCACAGGAAACTCCTGCCCTGGTTAAGAGCTTCGCGGCCACGGTTGCAACGTCAAAGCGGCCCCGCGAGATGGCGAATTATGCGGAAATCCTCCGGAAGCTCAAGACGGAAGCAAAACGGCAAAAGTTGAATTGCTGCTGGAGCTGAGCGCAGCGGCAGAACCAAAGTCCCTGCAGTACAGCAAGGCAGTGGTGAGTGTCCTAGGATCCAGTGCGGAGGTGCGTAAACTCACGCAGGAGACACTGGTGGAGGTAAAGGATCTAGATGAGGTTACCATGGTTGAAGATGTTCATGAGGCGCTTTGTAAACAGCTGAATGTCTCAGAGAGACCTCCCGTGGGTGCAGTCAGGTCCCTCCGCAAAGCATATGGGGGAACGCAGACGCCGACCATCAGCTTACCGCCCCAGGTAGCCGCAACCCTTGTAAGAATCGGCAGGCTTAGAGTTGGATGGACTTCTTGCCGTGTGCGTGGGAAGGTGACACCAGTGCGCCGCTACAAGTGTATGTCGTTTGGTCACACCTCACAGAAGTGCACTAGCAAAGAGGACTGGCGCCACAATTGCTACAAATGTGGTGGAGAAGGACACAGCGCCCGTGAGTGGAACAGGACGCCTGCGTGCGCAATCTGCACAGCCAAAGGTCGTAAAGACGTGGAGCATCCGACAGGATGTAGCTCATGCCCGTCCTACAAACAAGCCGCGGGAAAATCCAGACTTAGGAGATGAGGTTGCTCCAGCTCAATCTCAACCACTGCGAGGCTGCAGAGGATCTCTTGGAGAAGACAGTAAGGGAACAAAAGGCTGATGTTGCTTAGCGAGGCATACCGGCGCAAGCACCAAGGAGTTCGGGCCGATGACAATACTGGCTGAGCCGCACTGTGGGTGTGTGGAGCCAGGGTCTTACAACTGAGCAACAAACATAGTAGCGACGGCTACGTCAGAGCGATCATTGGAGGGACCACGGTCTTCAGTTGCTACCTTCCACCAAGCCTCACTACGAATGAGTTCGAGTTAATGGTGAACAGACTTACCCTGGATGCGTGAGGCAGGCACCCCGTAGTGATTGCTGGCGACTTCAACGCATGGGCAAATGAATGGGGCTGCGCCCGAACAACGCCAAAAGGTCATATCCTCATGGACACGTTCACGGTACTTGACATAGTTCTCATGAACACGGGAGAGGTGACATTCACCAGAGAAGGAGCCAGCTCCGTGATCGACTTTACGTTCCTGAGCAGCAGACTGGTGAGAGGAGCTAAGTGGATTGTGAGTCCCATATATACGCACAGCGATTGCAATGCCATTACGATCGATCTAAAGTTACCGAGGAGAAGGCCCAAGATTAACGAGGCTGGAGGGCGGATAAATTCGATGACGGCGCCCTTAAAGTCATGTTGGGGGACATGAAGTTGGAAGGTGGTGCGGACGAAATGGCAAGTGAGCTAGCAAGCCAGCTAGAGAGTACATGCGATGCGGCGATGCCCAGAAGGTTCTATGGCAGATGTCATAAATCCGTCTACTGGTGGACAGATGAGATCGCTGGCCTGCGTAAGGAATGTCATGCCGCAAGACGAAGAAACCAGCGGGCAAATGGCAAGCCATATTGTCTGCAGCTACGCCAGGTATGCAAGGAGGCCAACAGGATGCTGAAAAAGGCCATAAAATCAAGCAAGCGTAGGAGTTTCATCGAACTATGTGCACAGGTTGAAGAAAACCCATGGGGCAAAGCATATAAGCTTGTGATAAAAAAGCTCCCTTGCCATAGGCAACCAGCCCCAAGCTGCCACGACTTGCTCAAATGTATTGTGGGAGAGCTCTTCCCAGCACAGGACTACGTGCCTGGCCAACTTCCCCTCGAGTTGCACGAAGAATTACCCAATATGACCACTGACGAGGTGATGCGGGCTGTTGGAGGATTTGGGGACCAGAAGGCAGCTGGGCCAGATGGAATACCCAACCGAGTTTTAGGGTCCTCCCTGCTCGTCGTGAGACCTCCTTTCGGTTCTGCTGTGCGCGTAGCTGAAAACTTTAGAACACTCTCTTGAATAAAAACACCAGACCAAATCACAAGAAGATTTATTCTTACAAATACTAGTTCTTATATACTATTTCTCAACAATCATCTCAGTCTTGCGAACTGACCTTTCTGGTGTTCCAGTTTCGCACCTGCTAATTGGTGTCAGTCGGTCAAGCCAACTGACCCACTGCAAAAGTATCGACGGTGCATTCTAAATTACAATGCCCTTCGCCGACTCGACTGCGGAACTGTAACACCCTAAAAGTTTACATAATAAGCATAACATAAATACTATTAATTTACAATAGTTAGACCCTAAATGTATGTGCTACTCTTAAACAACTTTGGCACAACTAATCCCACATAAAGTGTGGCATCTTTTAGGAGTCGATGCTGTGAGTCAACTACTCGTAGGTAGCTTGATTCTAACTCAAAACATCCCTCCCCTCTTTCTAAAAGAAGTTAGTACAACTAACTTCTAATGAATCTACAATATTTTTTCTCTCTTCTGCACTTTAAACAATCTGTGCATTTCCTCAAACCTATAGTACATATGTGTAGTTTTTTTTTTTTTGTTAAATCGCCTTACTTGGGTACTAACGAAGATAACTTTCATAGTAACAGATGTACAAATCACCTTCAGTCGCAGACTCATTATGAATAGTAACTATAAAAACTCGCAATTATAAGGAATGTTCCACTGGCCGCGACCTTTCTGGTTTATATTGAAGAATAGTAGTATGTAGAATATATCATTGCAAAATGTTTTAAGTCTAAGACAAAATGCAATCAAATAGAAGCTAAGTAGAAAAAAATATAATTTCTTATTTTGCTTCATCGTAACTTATTAGCAGAGATACAAAAATTGTAGTCAACTCATCAAAATATCTTCTGCCACGTTTGAAAAATATTCCACTATATACAAACTATACCAGACGTGTTGGTCCGTTATGGATTTGCCTGACATCCCATCGGACGCGTCCCCAGGTGGCGGATAGGGGGACCTTTGGTAGGCAAATGACATTACTTCTGAACCTCTTAGGAGGGGCGGGAGTTATGGCTGTCTGTCTATCACAATGATGGTATAGAGAATGGGTACCATCCGCGGACCAAACTGGCTAGGGAGGAGTCCCGAACAAAAACCACTGCCTGGCGATGAACAACAAAAGATTTATTACTCCAGGTGGAACCCACGCATGTGGAAATCCACCCGCTTCGGCGGCAGGGGCACGGATTCTGGAGGTCCCAACCATCGCTAAAGTCTCTCGCCTTTATCAGCGACTGCGCATCCTGGAGGAGACGGGGATTGTTACCGCAATCTCTTCTTCTTCAGAGACGGAGGAACGTACCCTGGATCCAGAGGGCCTGCGTCGGGAAGTCACCACAGTGGCGGAACGACCTACCAATGGTTCTAGGGTAACGCGAACTCAAGCGAAGAGGAAGAGAAAGAAGCGGCTTGATAGGCTCGTGCAGGAGAAATCCTCACGTGGCTCTGCCGGCCCTTCTGTGTCGACTCCCTCCAAAAGGCCCAGGTCGGCGGAAGTGACACCCACGGAAGCCACCGAGCCTGCGGAGGGATTGACCGCTCCGAAAGCTCGCTCGCGAGGCAAGCGGCGGAAGATTGTTGCTGAAAACAGCACTCCCACCTGCCCTGCAGCTGTTACTGCTGGTGGCGCCACGACCCCAAAGGGTACGAGCGAAACCTCGGTGGCGGCTAATGTGGCGGGGAAGAATGTTGCAAATAAGCTGCAACTTGCCCAGCCCCTCGTATCCAGCAAAACCATCTGTCCGGCGAAATCTCTGCCAGTAGCGGGTGGTGAGCTGGACTTTCGCCCAAGCACTTCCAAAGGTGCAGCCAAGTAATCGTACAGCGAGAAGGCTAACGGCCCGCAACCAATGGTGGTGATTGGGAAGCTGGGGCGTGACCATCAGCTAACTGATGCAGAAATAAAATACTGCAAAGGTCATCTGATGCGTCGCGTCATTGCCTCCGGTCCTGAAGCTAATGCGAGGGGCTATGAGACAAAGGACGGCACTCTACAGGTGTCGTGCGCGTCTCACGCCAACTTTGATTGGCTCAGGGGTGCAGTCAAGGACGTGCCCCCCATGGGGACCACTCGCTTCGCGGTCTATAGCGAAGCAGGCGTGTCCCTCAGGAAGGCCATCTGCTAGATTCCGGATCCCGATCTGACGACCACAGATGTCCTTTCTTGTCTGCGTGCTCAGAACCCTGGCATCAACACGAGGCTTTGGAGAGTTCTTTCGCACACCAAGGGTAGCAACCGGGATGGTAAAGAAGGGGCTAGTCTTGTGGTGCTAGTGGATGAGGCCACTGTTGATGTCATGGTTTCTCGGTACCGGAGCCGTCTGAGTCTCTTCTTTGGGACTGTGACCTTTCATGTCTTTCCCAGATGAGTGGCTCGGACGATTCTCGTAGCTATCGTCCTTTGACGGTAACGCAGATCAACTTGCAGCATTCTAAAGCCGCTACTGTACTCCTAAGTAGACGAGTCACCCAGCTGCACACATCACCTCATATAACAACAGTACAAAAGCCCTGGGTCTTTAGGGGTCGCCTCTGTGGCCTTGGCTTGTTGAAAGGGGCCACGATATTATATGACAGAAACTCGATTAGACCAAGAGCCGGTCTTATAATATCATCCCATCTCGCTACCTGCCTTGACGCATTCTGTTGTCAGGATCTGGTTTCGGCAGAGATTAGTTTTAAGAGTATGCACGGATGGTCGAGGTTTGTGATTGGATCTGCTTACTTTCCTTACGATGCTTTGGAGGCGCCACCACCTGGGAAGGTCGCTACTCTCGTAGGGTTCTGTGAGCGGCGCGGTCTTGGTCTGGTTTTTTGCTGCGATGCTAATGCCCAGCATACGATCTAGGGCAGCAGCAAGTGCAATGAGCGGGGCTCTCGACTTTTCGAGTATATTGCCTCCTCCAGCCTGAACATCCACAATGTAGGCAGGCAGCCTACTTTTGTGACTACGAGAAGGCAGGAGGTAATTGACGTCACCCTGCGAAATCCAAGACTGGGGTGGTCGTTAAACAACTGGAGGGTCCTCGCCGAAGACTCGTGCTCGGACCACAGATACATTGAGTTTCAGTGTGGCGAGTGGGCGCAGATGCCATTGCCCACCAGGAACCCAAGAAAAACAGACTGGCCGAAGTTCAGGGAGGCACTGCGTAGCAATCACGTGACGCCACTGAGACTTCGCAAGGAGCAGAACATTGAGGCGGCTGTTGAGCATCTCAACACCGCTCTAACAAACAGCTTCGAGCTAGCCTGCCCAATTAGACCTCCTCTTAGCCGGACTCCTGTTCCATGGTGGTACCGAGAGCTTCAGGTGCTGAGGCGTGAGTCTAGAAAACTCCTCAAACGGTCCCTCAAGACGAATCTTGACGAGGACTGGGAACGATATCGACGTGTTCAGAGGGACTACAAGAAGCTAATTCGGGACTCGAAAAGGACTTCTTTTAGAGACTTCTGCAGTGATATCGAATCCCTGAGTGACACGGCAAAACTGGTGAAAGTCCTGAAAAAGGACCAAACCGCTAAGCTGGGGTCGCTCAGGAAACCTGATGGCTCCTATACGGAGAGGCAAAGTGAGACACTCAGCTTGCAGTTGGAGTCACACTTTCTAGGAAATCAGGTAAGCATAGCCCGTCAACAACCACCTTTGGTCGGAAATGCTGTCAGGGCAGCTGCGCCCTCTCGACATGATTGGTATGTCGCCAGAACTGTGGCGAATGAGAATGCTATTGGATTTGCTATCAAATCCTTTGACAACTTCAAGTCGCCCGGACTGGATGGCATATATCCGATTGTGTTGAAGGAAGGCATTGAGCTAGTGATGGCAGCACTGAAGAAGATCTTCACTGCATGTCACGCACTGGCCTATGTAGCACGCTCTTGGAGGATGGTGAGGGTTGCCTTCATTCCTAAGGTTGGAAGAGACGACTACACCAATCCCAAGAGCTTCAGACCTATTAGTATGACCTCGTTCATGCTAAAAAGTTTAGAACGGCTGGTGGAGCTTCGCATGCGTAGGGAGTCTCTGAAGACGCATCCACTATCTCCATTTCAGCATGCCTATCAAAGCGGAAAATCCTGCGAGACGGCTCTGCAAAACCTTGTTGGAAGGATAGAGCGAGCCATCGACAGGAAAGAATACGCAATGGGCGTCTTTGTGGACATAGAGGGTGCGTTTGACAATGCTACTTTCGACAGTATGTGCGGCTCTGCTAGGTGGCATGGCGTAGACCGGGTCCTAGTAAACTGGATACGTTCAATGCTGGCCCAGAGAATCATAACGGTGCGGGCGGAGGAAGATTTGCTGGTGTCGTCTGGGGTTAATAGAGGCTGTCCCCAAGGTGGGGTACTGTCTCCATTGCTCTGGTGCATGGTAATCGATCCCCTGCTTAACGCCATTAATGACTCGGGGGTATACGCTCAGGCATATGCGGATGATGTTGGCTGTCTTGTGACAGGTCCATCCCTTATGATTGTCTGCAGAAGGGTGCAGAGAACTCTGGATATGATTGACACTTGGTGCAGTGCGAATGGGCTATCGGCTAATCCTGTCAAGACTGGTATTGTCCTCTTTACCAGAAGGAGAAAGTTTGATGGACTTATTCTGCCTACACTGAAAGGAGTCACTATCCAGCTATCCAAGGAAATCAAATATCTTGGAGTCATCCTTGATAACAAACTTCTTTGGAAAACACATGTCGAACTGAAGACATCCAAAGCACTGTCAGTTTTTTGGCAGTGTAAGGGTATATTTGGTAAGACATGGGGTCTTTCCCCTAGTAAGGTCCTATGGATCTATACAGCTATGGTAAGACCTATTATCACCTATGCATCGATGGTTTGGATGAGCAGACTCTCTCTTGTAGGGGTCAAAAAAGCTCTATCAAAACGAGACTGTTGCTGCCAGAGTCTCGTTCATGGTTAGATCCCGAGAACGAGCTAGGCAAACACTGCTGCCGTATATTCACTGATGGCTCCAGGACTTAAGACGGTTCAGGCTCTGGTGTCTTCGTGGAATCATGTGCGACCTGTCGGTTCTTTGCCCTTGGTCTGCTTGCGTCTGTGTTTCAGGCGGAGGTGTATGCGATACTTGAGGCGATGGACTTTGTTGTGGAAAACAGGTGGAAAGGCAAATCTATTTGTGTCTGCAGTGACAGCCAAGCTGCGCTCATGGCCTTGGATAGTCCGACCACCACTTCCACGATAGTCAGGTCCTGCAAATCCAGGCTAAATTGTGTTGGAAAACATAATAGTCTGACGTTGACTTGGGTCCCGGGACACGCTGGCATTGCGGGTAACGAGACCTCTGACTCCTGGCCAGGATGGGCTCCGAGGCTGTTTTTATTGGCCCTGAGCCTGTTCTGCCACTCCCTTCCGCTGCCATCAAGGCCACTGCAAACAAGTGGGTTGTTTCGACCCACAAGCGAGCATGGCGGGCTGAGAGAGGCTGCGGATGGCCGAAAATTATGCTACCTGCTATCTCTGACCGATGGTCACGGTTCCTTCTATCTTTAGGTAGGAGGGACTGCAGGTTGTTGGTTGGCGTGATGACAGGGCACTTTCTATGGGCTAGGCACAAGGAAAGGATTGGCATATCAGACAGTGCGCTGTGCCCAGTCTGTGGAGAGGAAGACGAGACGGCGGACCATTTTCTTTGCGTCTGCCCTGCCTTTGCTCGAATCAGGTTCGGGATTTTTGGCACTGATGTGCTGAGGAGTAACCAACTTGGCTCCTTGGCACCACAGGATCTACTTCTACTTCTTCGGAGGTCGGGTAGATTTAAAACAGAGTAAAAGGGAACCTTAAGTGCAGTACAATGGATATATACTCTGTCTGAGTGCTGCGCTTACTAGATTGTTCCGACAAAAAAAAAAAAAAAAAAAAAAAACTATACCAGACGGAATACATAAAATCTTAGTACACAATCGAAAACACTTACATTTTCAGTTATAAATCATTGTCTGAAAATAATGTAATTTAAAAACTTACTTTCGTTTTATCAATGAAAACTAAATATATTTTGAAGAAAATTTTGGGAAAAAAGTATGGCTATAAATTTTGATAAAATTTTAAGTGAAGTTCAATTTCCATTAGTACAGCCAAAAAAACCAACTGTTGCTGAAGAACTAGCAATAGGTAATAAATTGTTTGAAGAGCGCACCACAAAATGTGCACCTATAAAACCTATATACAAGACACCAAAGAAGGTACCTCTCAAGTATACCCAGAAATTCACATCCGTCTGCCCAAGGTACCCTTCAAATTATTTTTGCAAGCACACAGGTAACATTATGATTGACCGTGATGTCTTCCCCAAAGAAGAACATATATGTCACTTAACCACACTTAAATACAATTTTGCTGTCCAACGCCAACAGTTACAGTTCTGTGAAATGCGTAGTTGTTCCTAATTGTACATCACGTATGGAAAGTTGGCTCAGCCTAATTTAAAACGCGTTGAAGAAACTTTACAATCTTTCAAGGATATTCTTTCTGAAAAACACTATCAAGTTTTAATAGGCTATTTAGTGAATAAATCCGTATTGCATTACACAACCATCAAGACAGTTCTTGGTTATATTCAGGAGGAACGACGCCTAAAACGTGTAGCTAGAATTCTCATGCAACGTTGTTGTAAAAGAATAAAAAACATCATCAAACGCAAGCATCGTCGACAAATAAAAAAAATAATTTGCGTTATTTTTTAAGAAATCAAAGAATTTTTGCTAAATGATCAATTTCTTATGGATGAACGTTCAACACTGTGTGCCATTATTCTCGAACAAATCCAACAGTTCACGGGTACATTATTGCATTTTTACAGCACTACTTCGTATTTTTATGAAGAAACATCTTTTTCAGATAAAGAGTTCTACACTACAACAACATTGCGTGAATATCAGCATATTCTGGCAAATAACATAACTGTTAAATTAACAATTTCATTAAGAATTTAAATATTCTCATGGCACCACTGCAACTCAAACTGGATCGCCCAGAGGTGGAAGCATTCCTCCCAGTCAACGATTATATATCATGCTCTGAATCGATTGATGATGAAGATTTGTGTAATGGTTGGTTAAGTAACTTTGCGGAGAATGATACATATGAACAGACTTTGGATCGAGAACCTTCTTCAGAAGAAACACTAAGAAACTAAAATACTATCCCAAAATTATAGTTTAGCTCAGAATAAATATAAATGCTGTACTTTATTGTAGTATTGTAAATTTTTATAATTTCTGTAGAACATAGTACTGAAAAACGTTTTTTCTACAGAATATCATTACATTTTGATCACAGTTTCGTCGCATTTGCTTCGACTTAAGCAGCGCGTATAATCAGATCGCAGAGAAACAGGAGAATTTGCACATGCAAAGTTCATTATATAACTAATATAATAGTCAAATAAAGCTCAAATACAATATTGAACTCAATTAAGAATGTGCAGTTTTGGAGATTGTTGTGTATCAAATGTGTTAGTATTTTTTGCATCCTTAATATTGGAAACTGCAAGAATTTTCTCAGTTTTCGAAAAATATGCATTGATAAAATGAGCATGATATAATTTGAATTGGAAACGTTTTTAACGAAACAATTTCGGGTATTTCAATTTGATTATCACATGAACTCTGGGTAATCTAAAAATTTACTTACATTAACATATTGAAAAATCTGAAATAGATTTAATGTACATTGAAGATTGTATAATTTATGAGTTCCATAGTTTGTCTGTTCCAAGGTTGTGATATAATATTCTAGTCAATAAATATAAATATTCAATTGGAAATATATTAACGTCGAAAATGTGTACCTTCACAATTACTTACAAAGAACACACAACATCAAATAAGTTGCATTGTATACGTTGGTGAGTGACTGTAGCTAATAGTATTTTAGAATTCCCAATACAATTTCTAAAACCAATCCGTCCTGAGTTTCAAAATGTCTCTAACTATTCATTTAGTTTGATTTAGATAAAATTTTAATTCAGTGATGTTTCATACAATTGACTATTGACACTCTCTGATAATATTCGATGTTGCATCCACAAGGGGTTTAAAGATGTACTATATAGTAGATGTGTTGATGCTGTTTGCTGTGAACTTGTTGATGGCCGACTTCCGTAGAGCAGCTAAACCAATTCATGTCAGCAAAAATGTGTTTGCTTTTTTTAATGTCGTTAATGTTATTGCCAGAGTGACTTCGGTTATCAGAACCATTGGAATGAGTATACTTCTACAGGAGAATGTAGTAATGAGAACTGTCGATGGCTTCGTTTTGCGTTTGCAATATTTTTATTTCGACATAATTCCGTTGGAGGGTGTTTAGTGTCCATCTTTACTGATAATAGTTCAGGATATTCTATATCTACGATTTGAATTGAAAGGGAGTTTTTTATTATATGTTTTCTTTATTGTTCGTCAGAATACTCTAGATCAGGTTTGATTACCATTTTATATTATCATGATAACACCACCTGATAATGGTATTTATTACCACCGTTTGCCCATGCCCATAATTTTTAATTAGTTGATTATATTTACACAGATGCCGTAGTTGTAGTAAATTTTCCAATAGACACCCAAACGTAGAAGTTGCATACTATTGGATAAGTTGAGAGCCAAGAAAGACATTAGAATTTGATCTTGTATCGGTAAACTGATATTCGATGAAAACATAGCTAATTGTACTCTCAAAGATGTGGACAAAATCGAACTTTTTTTCAACCGGAACTCTCACTCTACCTCTCACTCATATATAGCGAGAATTCTAGAATAGAGTAACCATGAGAAGCAAATCATCCTCAACTACACAATAATATCCACAATAGGAGCGTTAATAATAACTTAACACTCATCTTATACAAATACTAGAAGACTTGCTCCTTTTCATGACGAAATAAGATGGGGAGACCCAATGACGCACCAGCCCCATCGAATTATAAGTGGACCTCGATTTAGTCCATGGCGGAAGGAGCTATATTCACAACCACATACCAACCAGAAATGCCACCACATATAATGACCACCAATCAACAACAATTACCTTCGGACAACATTTGCAGACACAAATAAATTACTAAATTCACAACAAGGGCAATAACCGGCACGAACTAGAAATATTAAGAGAATAAGTAATTTGGACCCATTAATTGAGTTGGGTTAGGTTTTATGACGTTCCAGTAAAAAGTTACAAGCATTTGTATGTGGCAAACTTTGATCGGTGTAGGACGTACCGTATAGAAGTTAGGGCCAATTGAATTGACAAGGGGCTCGAGTACTTTATTATTACAAAATTTCAAGGTTTTATGACGCTCCAGTAAAAAGTTACAAGCATTTGTATGTGGCAAACTTTGATCGGTGTAGGACGTACCATATAGAAGTTAGGGCCATTTGAAGTTTTATGAGTGTTCGAATTGGGACTCAACTGTAGCATAGCTTAGAGCGATAGCTTAAATTGACAAGAGGCTCGAGTACTTTATTGTTACAAAATTTCAAGGTTTTATGACGCTCCAGTAAAAAGTTACAAGCATTTGTATGTTGCAAACTTTGATCGGTGTAGGACGTACCGTATAGAAGTTAGGGCCATTTGAAGTTTAATGAGTGTTTGAATTGGGACTCAAGGGTAGCATAGCTTTAACCGATAGCTTAAATTGACAAGAGGCTCGAGTACTTTATTGTTACAAAATTTCAAGGTTTTATGACGCTCCAGTAAAAAGTTACAAGCATTTGTATGTTGCAAACTTTGATAGGTGTAGGACGTACCGTATAGAAGTTAGGGCCATTTGAAGTTTGATCAGTGTTTGATTTGGGACTCAAGGGTAGCATAGCTTTGAGCGATAGCTTAAATTGACAAGAGGCTCGAGTACTTTATTGTTACAAAGTTTCAAGGTTTTATGAATTGGGACTCAAGGGTAGCATAGCTTTGAGCGATAGCTTAAATTGACAAGAGGCTCGAGTACTTTATTGTTACAAAATTTCAAGGTTTTATGACGCTCCAGTAAAAAGTTACAAGCATTTGTATGTTGCAAACTTTGATAGGTGTAGGACGTACCGTATAGAAGTTAGGGCCATTTGAAGTTTGATCAGTGTTTGATTTGGGACTGAAGGGTAGCATAGCTTTGAGCGATAGCTTAAATTGACAAGAGGCTCGAGTACTTTATTGTTACAAAGTTTCAAGGTTTTTTGAATTGGGACTCAAGGGTAGCATAGCTTTGAGCGATAGCTTAAATTGACAAGAGGCTCGCGTGCTTTATTGTTACAAAATTTCAACGTTTTATGATGCTGAAGTAAAAAGTTACAAGCATTTGTATGTTGCAAACTTTGATAGGTGTAGGACGTTCCGTATAGAAGTTAGGGCCATTTGAAGTTTTATCAGTGTTTGATTTGAGACTCAAGGGTAGCATAGCTTTGAGCGATGGCTTAAATTGACAAGAGGGTCGAGTAGTTTATTGTTACAAAATTTCAAGGTTTTATGACGCTCCAGTAAAAAGATACAAGCATTTGTATGTTGCAAACTTTGATAGGTATAGGACGTACCGTATAGAAGTTAGGGCCATTTGAAGTTTTATCAGTGTTTGATTTGGGACTCAAGGGTAGCATAGCTTTGAGCGATAGCTTAAATTGACAAGAGGCTCGAGTACTTTATTGTTACAAAATTTCAAGGTTTTATGACGCTCCAGTAAAAAGATACAAGCATTTGTATGTTGCAAACTTTGATATGTGTAGGACGTACCGTATAGAAGTTAGGGCCATTTGAAGTTTTATCAGTGTTTGATTTGGGACTCAAGGGTAGCATAGCTTTGAGCGATAGCTTCAATTGACAAGAGGCTCGAGTACTTTATTGTTACAAAATTTCAAGGTTTTATGACGCTCCAGTAAAAAGATACAAGCATTTGTATGTTGCAAACTTTGATCGGTGTAGGACGTACCGTATAGGAGTTAGGGCCATTTGAAGTTTTATGAGTGTTTGAATTGGGACTCAAGGGTAGCATAGCTTTGAGCGATAGCTTAAATTGACAAGAGGCTCGAGTATTTTATTGTTACAAAATTTCAAGGTTTTATGACGCTCCAGTAAAAAGATACAAGCATTTGTATGTTGCAAACTTTGATAGGTGTAGGACGTACCGTATAGAAGTTAGGGCCATTTGAAGTTTTATCAGTGTTTGATTTGGGACTCAAGGGTAGCATAGCTTAGAGCGATAGCTTAAATTGACAAGAGGCTCGAGTACTTTATTGTTACAAAATTTCAAGGTTTTATGACGCTCCAGTAAAAAGTTACAAGCATTTGTATGTTGCAAACTTTGATCGGTGTAGGACGTACCGTATAGAAGTTAGGGCCATTTGAAGTTTAATGAGTGTTTGAATTGGGACTCAAGGGTAGCATAGCTTTAACAGATAGCTTAAATTGACAAGAGGCTCGAGTACTTTATTATTACAAAATTTCAAGGTTTTATGACGCTCCAGTAAAAAGTTACAAGCATTTGTATGTTGCAAACTTTGATAGGTGTAGGACGTACCGTATAGGAGTTAGGGCCATTTGAAGTTTGATCAGTGTTTGATTTGGGACTCAAGGGTAGCATAGCTTTGAGCGATAGCTTAAATTGACAAGAGGCTCGAGTACTTTATTGTTACAAAGTTTCAAGGTTTTATGAATTGGGACTCAAGGGTAGCATAGCTTTGAGCGATAGCTTAAATTGACAAGACGCTCGCGTGCTTTATTGTTACAAAATTTCAAGGCTTTCTGACGCTCCAGTAAAAAGTTACAAGCATTTGTATGTTGAAAACTTTGATAGGTGTAGGACGTACCGTATAGAAGTTAGCACCATTTGAAGTTTTATCAGTGTTTGATTTGGGACTCAAGGGTAGCATAGCTTTGAGCGATGGTTTAAATTGACAAGAGGGTCAAGTACTTTATTGTTACAAAATTTCAAGGTTTTATGACGCTCCAGTAAAAAAGTACAAGCATTTATATGTTGCAAACTTTGATAGGTGTAGGACGTACCGTATAGAAGTTAGGGCCGTTTGAAGTTTTATAAGTGTTTGATTTGGGACTCAAGGGTGGCATAGCTTTGAGCGATAGCTTAAATTGACAAGAGGCTCGAGTACTTTATTGTTACAAAATTTCAAGGTTTTATGACGCTCCAGTGAAAAGTTACAAGCAATTGAATATTGCAATCTTTGATAGGTGTAGGACGTACCATATAGAAGTTAGGGCCATTTGAAGTTTTATCAGTGTTTGATTTGGGACTCAAGGGTAGCATAGCATTGAGCGATAGCTTAAATTGACAAGAGGGTCGAGTACTTTATTGTTACAAAATTTCCAGGTTTTATGACGCTCCAGTAAAAAGATACAAGCATTTGTATGTTGCAAACTTTGATAGGTGTAGGACGTACCGTATAGAAGTTGGGGCCATTTGAAGTCTTATCAGTGTTTGATTTGGGACTCAAGGGTAGCATAGCTTTGAGCGATAGCTTAAATTGACAAGAGGCTCGAGTACTTTATTGTTACAAAATTTCAAGGTTTTATGACGCTCCAGTAAAAAGTTACAAGTTTTTGTTAGTTGCAAACTTTGATAGGTGTAGGACGTACCGTATAGAAGTTAGAACCATTTGAAGTTTTATCAGTGTTTGATTTGGGACTCAAGGGTAGCATAGCTTTGAGCGATGGCTTAAATTGACAAGAGGCTCGAGTACTTTATTGTTACAAAATTTCAAGGTTTTATGACGCTCCAGTAAAAAGTTACAAGCATTTGTATGTTGCAAACTTTGATAGGTGTAGGACGTACCGTATAGGAGTTAGGGCCATTTGAAGTTTGATCAGTGTTTGATTTGGGACTCAAGGGTAGCATAGCTTTGAGCGATAGCTTAAATTGACAAGAGGCTCGAGTACTTTATTGTTACAAAGTTTCAAGGTTTTATGAATTGGGACTCAAGGGTAGCATAGCTTTGAGCGATAGCTTAAATTGACAAGACGCTCGCGTGCTTTATTGTTACAAAATTTCAAGGCTTTCTGACGCTCCAGTAAAAAGTTACAAGCATTTGTATGTTGAAAACTTTGATAGGTGTAGGACGTACCGTATAGAAGTTAGCACCATTTGAAGTTTTATCAGTGTTTGATTTGGGACTCAAGGGTAGCATAGCTTTGAGCGATGGTTTAAATTGACAAGAGGGTCAAGTACTTTATTGTTACAAAATTTCAAGGTTTTATGACCCTCCAGTAAAAAATTACAAGCATTTATATGTTGCAAACTTTGATAGGTGTAGGACGTACCGTATAGAAGTTAGGGCCGTTTGAAGTTTTATAAGTGTTTGATTTGGGACTCAAGGGTGGCATAGCTTTGAGCGATAGCTTAAATTGACAAGAGGCTCGAGTACTTTATTGTTACAAAATTTCAAGGTTTTATGACGCTCCAGTGAAAAGTTACAAGCAATTGAATATTGCAATCTTTGATAGGTGTAGGACGTACCATATAGAAGTTAGGGCCATTTGAAGTTTTATCAGTGTTTGATTTGGGACTCAAGGGTAGCATAGCATTGAGCGATAGCTTAAATTGACAAGAGGGTCGAGTACTTTATTGTTACAAAATTTCCAGGTTTTATGACGCTCCAGTAAAAAGATACAAGCATTTGTATGTTGCAAACTTTGATAGGTGTAGGACGTACCGTATAGAAGTTGGGGCCATTTGAAGTCTTATCAGTGTTTGATTTGGGACTCAAGGGTAGCATAGCTTTGAGCGATAGCTTAAATTGACAAGAGGCTCGAGTACTTTATTGTTACAAAATTTCAAGGTTTTATGACGCTCCAGTAAAAAGTTACAAGTTTTTGTTAGTTGCAAACTTTGATAGGTGTAGGACGTACCGTATAGAAGTTAGAACCATTTGAAGTTTTATCAGTGTTTGATTTGGGACTCAAGGGTAGCATAGCTTTGAGCGATGGCTTAAATTGACAAGAGGGTCGAGTATTTTATTGTTACAAAATTTCAAGGTTTTATGACGCTCCAGTAAAAAGTTACAAGCATTTGTATGTTGCAAACTTTGATATGTGTAGGACGTAACGTATAGAAGTTAGGGCCGTTTGAAGTTTTATGAGTGTTTGATTTGAGACTCAATAGTAGCATAGCTTTGAGCGATATCTTAAATTGACAAGAGGGTCGAGTACTTTATTGTTACAAAATTTCAAGGTTTTATGACGCTCCAGTAAAAACTTACAAGCATTTGTATGTTGCAAACTTTGATAGGTGTAGGACGTAACGTATAGAAGTTAGGGCCGTTTGAAGTTTTATGAGTGTTTGAATTGGGACTCAAGGGTAGCATAGCTTTGAGCGATAGCTTAAATTGACAAGAGGCTCGAGTACTTTATTGTTACAAAATTTCAAGGTTTTCTGACGCTCGAGTAAAAAGTTACAAGCATTTGTATGTTGCAAACTTTGATAGGTGTAGGACGTACCGTATAGAAGTTAGGGCCGTTTGAAGTTTTATAAGTGTTTGATTTGGGACTCAAGGGTAGCATAGCTTTGAGCGATAGCTTAAATTGACAAGAGGCTCGAGTACTTTATTGTTACAAAATGTCAAGGTTCTATGACGCTCCAGTAAAAAGTTACAAGCATTTGAATATTGCAATCTTTGATAGGTGTAGGACGTACCATATAGAAGTTAGGGCCATTTGAAGTTTTATGAGTGTTTGAATTGGGACTCAAGGGTAGCATAGCATTGAGCGATAGCTTAAATTGACAAGAGGGTTGAGTGCTTTATTGTTACAAAATTTCAAGGTTTTATGACGCTCCAGTAAAAAGTTACAAGCATTTGGATGTTGCAAACTTTGATAGGTGTAGGACGTACCGTATAGAAGTTAGGGCCGTTTGAAGTTTTATAAGTGTTTGATTTGGGACTCAAGGGTAGCATAGCTTTGAGCGATAGCTTAAATTGACAAGAGGCTCGAGTACTTTATTGTTACAAAATTTCAAGGTTCTATGACGCTCCAGTAAAAAGTTACAAGCATTTGAATATTGCAATCTTTGATAGGTGTAGGACGTACCATATAGAAGTTAGGGCCATTTGAAGTTTTATCAGTGTTTGATTTGGGACTCAAGGGTAGCATAGCATTGAGCGATAGCTTAAATTGACAAGAGGGTCGAGTGCTTTATTGTTACAAAATTTCAAGGTTTTCTGACGCTCCAGTAAAAAGTTACAAGCATTTGGATGTTGCAAAGTTTGATAGGTGTAGGACGTACCGTATAGAAGTTAGAACCATTTAAAGTTTTATCAGTGTTTGATTTGGGACTCAAGAGTAGCATAGCTTTGAGCGATGGCTTAAATTGACAAGAGGGTCGAGTAGTTTATTGTTACAAAATTTCAAGGTTTTATGACGCTCCAGTAAAAAGTTACAAGCATTTGTATGTTGCAAACTTTGATAGGTGTAGGACGTACCGTATAGAAGTTAGGGCCGTTTGAAGTTTTATAAGTGTTTGATTTGGGACTCAAGGGTGGCATAGCTTAGAGCGATAGCTTAAATTGACATGAGGCTCGAGTACTTTATTGTTACAAAATTTCAAGGTTTTATGACGCTCCAGTAAAAAGATACAAGCATTTGTATGTTGCAAACTTTGATAGGTGTAGGACGTACCGTATAGAAGTTATGGCCATTTGAAGTTTTATGAGTGTTTGAATTGAGACTCAAGGGTAGCATAGCTTTGAGCGATAGCTTAAATTGACAAGAGGCTCGAGTACTTTATTGTTACAAAATTTCAAGGTTTTATGACGCTCCAGTAAAAAGTTACAAGCATTTGTATGTTGCAAACTTTGATAGGTGTAGGACGTACCGTATAGAACTTAGAACCATTTGAAGTTTTATCAACGTTTGATTTGGGACTCAAGGGTAGCATAGCTTTGAGCGATGCCTTAAATTGACAAGAGGGTCGAGTATTTTATTGTTACAAAATTTCAAGGTTTTATGACGCTTCAGTAAAATGTTACAAGCATTTGTATGTTGCAAACTTTGATAGGTGTAGGACGTACCGTATAGAAGTTAGGGCCGTTTGAAGTTTTATAAGTGTTTGACTTGGGACTCAAGGGTGGCATAGCTTTGAGCGATAGCTTAAATTGACAAGAGGCTCGAGTACTTTATTGTTACAAAATTTCAAGGTTTTATGACGCTCCCGTAAAAAGTTACAAGCATTTGAATATTGCAAACTTTGATAGGTGTAGGACGTACCGTATAGAAGTTAGGGCCATTTGAAGTTTTATCAGTGTTTGATTTGGGACTCAAGGGTAGCATAGCTTTGAGCGATAGCTTAAATTGACAAGAGGGTCGAGTACTTTATTGTTACAAAATTTCAAGGTTTTATGACGCTCCAGTAAAAAGATACAAGCATTTGTATGTTGCAAACTTTGATAGGTGTTGGACGTACCGTATTAAAGTTATGGTCATTTGAAGTTTTATGAGTGTTTGAATTGGGACTCAAGGGTAGCATAGCTTTGAGCGATAGCTTAAATTGACAAGAGGCTCGAGTACTTTATTGTTACAAAATTTCAAGGTTTTCTGACGCTAAAGTAAAAAGTTCCAAGCATTTGTATGTTGCAAACTTTGATAGGTGTAGGACGTACCGTATAGAAGTTAGAACCATTTGAAGTTTTATCAGTGTTTGATTTGGGACTCAAGGGTAGCATAGCTTTGAGCGATGGCTTAAATTGACAAGAGTGTCGAGTATGTTATTGTTACAAACTTTCAAGGTTTTATGACGCTCCAGTAAAAAGATACAAGCATTTGTATGTTGCAAACTTTGATAGGTGTAGGACGTACCGTATAGAAGTTAGGGCCATTTGAAGTCTTATCAGTGTTTGATTTGGGACTCAAGGGTAGTATAGCTTTGAGCGATAGCTTAAATTGACAAGAGGCTCGAGTACTTTATTGTTACAAAATTTCAAGGTTTTCTGACGCTCCAGTGAAAAGTTACAAGCATTTGGATGTTGCAAAGTTTGATAGGTGTAGGATGTACCGTATAGAAGTTAGAACCATTTGAAGTTTTATCAGTGTTTGATTTGGGACTCAAGAGTAGCATAGCTTTGAGCGATGGCTTAAATTGACAAGAGGGTCGAGTAGTTTATTGTTACAAAATTTCAAGGTTTTATGACGCTCAAGTAAAAAGTTACAAGCATTTGTATGTTGCAAACTTTGATAGGTGTAGGACGTACCGTATTAAAGTTAGGGCCGTTTGAAGTTTTATAAGTGTTTGATTTGGGACTCAAGGGTGGCATAGCTTTGAGCGATAGCTTAAATTGACATGAGGCTCGAGTACTTTATTGTTACAAAATTTCAAGGTTTTATGACGCTCCAGTAAAAAGTTACAAGCATTTGAATATTGCAAACTTTGATAGGTGTAGGACGTACCGTATAGAAGTTAGGGCCATTTGAAGTTTTATCAGTGTTTGATTTGGGACTCAAGGGTAGCATAGCTTTGAGCGATAGCTTAAATTGACAAGAGGCTCGAGTACTTTATTGTTACAAAATGTCAAGGTTCTATGACGCTCCAGTAAAAAGTTACAAGCATTTGAATATTGCAATCTTTGATAGGTGTAGGACGTACCATATAGAAGTTAGGGCCATTTGAAGTTTTATGAGTGTTTGAATTGGGACTCAAGGGTAGCATAGCATTGAGCGATAGCTTAAATTGACAAGAGGGTTGAGTGCTTTATTGTTACAAAATTTCAAGGTTTTATGACGCTCCAGTAAAAAGTTACAAGCATTTGGATGTTGCAAACTTTGATAGGTGTAGGACGTACCGTATAGAAGTTAGGGCCGTTTGAAGTTTTATAAGTGTTTGATTTGGGACTCAAGGGTAGCATAGCTTTGAGCGATAGCTTAAATTGACAAGAGGCTCGAGTACTTTATTGTTACAAAATTTCAAGGTTCTATGACGCTCCAGTAAAAAGTTACAAGCATTTGAATATTGCAATCTTTGATAGGTGTAGGACGTACCATATAGAAGTTAGGGCCATTTGAAGTTTTATCAGTGTTTGATTTGGGACTCAAGGGTAGCATAGCATTGAGCGATAGCTTAAATTGACAAGAGGGTCGAGTGCTTTATTGTTACAAAATTTCAAGGTTTTCTGACGCTCCAGTAAAAAGTTACAAGCATTTGGATGTTGCAAAGTTTGATAGGTGTAGGACGTACCGTATAGAAGTTAGAACCATTTAAAGTTTTATCAGTGTTTGATTTGGGACTCAAGAGTAGCATAGCTTTGAGCGATGGCTTAAATTGACAAGAGGGTCGAGTAGTTTATTGTTACAAAATTTCAAGGTTTTATGACGCTCCAGTAAAAAGTTACAAGCATTTGTATGTTGCAAACTTTGATAGGTGTAGGACGTACCGTATAGAAGTTAGGGCCGTTTGAAGTTTTATAAGTGTTTGATTTGGGACTCAAGGGTGGCATAGCTTAGAGCGATAGCTTAAATTGACATGAGGCTCGAGTACTTTATTGTTACAAAATTTCAAGGTTTTATGACGCTCCAGTAAAAAGATACAAGCATTTGTATGTTGCAAACTTTGATAGGTGTAGGACGTACCGTATAGAAGTTATGGCCATTTGAAGTTTTATGAGTGTTTGAATTGAGACTCAAGGGTAGCATAGCTTTGAGCGATAGCTTAAATTGACAAGAGGCTCGAGTACTTTATTGTTACAAAATTTCAAGGTTTTCTGACGCTCCAGTAAAAAGTTACAAGCATTTGTATGTTGCAAACTTTGATAGGTGTAGGACGTACCGTATAGAACTTAGAACCATTTGAAGTTTTATCAACGTTTGATTTGGGACTCAAGGGTAGCATAGCTTTGAGCGATGCCTTAAATTGACAAGAGGGTCGAGTATTTTATTGTTACAAAATTTCAAGGTTTTATGACGCTTCAGTAAAAAGTTACAAGCATTTGTATGTTGCAAACTTTGATAGGTGTAGGACGTACCGTATAGAAGTTAGGGCCGTTTGAAGTTTTATAAGTGTTTGACTTGGGACTCAAGGGTGGCATAGCTTTGAGCGATAGCTTAAATTGACAAGAGGCTCGAGTACTTTATTGTTACAAAATTTCAAGGTTTTATGACGCTCCCGTAAAAAGTTACAAGCATTTGAATATTGCAAACTTTGATAGGTGTAGGACGTACCGTATAGAAGTTAGGGCCATTTGAAGTTTTATCAGTGTTTGATTTGGGACTCAAGGGTAGCATAGCTTTGAGCGATAGCTTAAATTGACAAGAGGGTCGAGTACTTTATTGTTACAAAATTTCAAGGTTTTATGACGCTCCAGTAAAAAGATACAAGCATTTGTATGTTGCAAACTTTGATAGGTGTTGGACGTACCGTATTAAAGTTATGGTCATTTGAAGTTTTATGAGTGTTTGAATTGGGACTCAAGGGTAGCATAGCTTTGAGCGATAGCTTAAATTGACAAGAGGCTCGAGTACTTTATTGTTACAAAATTTCAAGGTTTTCTGACGCTAAAGTAAAAAGTTCCAAGCATTTGTATGTTGCAAACTTTGATAGGTGTAGGACGTACCGTATAGAAGTTAGAACCATTTGAAGTTTTATCAGTGTTTGATTTGGGACTCAAGGGTAGCATAGCTTTGAGCGATGGCTTAAATTGACAAGAGTGTCGAGTATGTTATTGTTACAAACTTTCAAGGTTTTATGACGCTCCAGTAAAAAGATACAAGCATTTGTATGTTGCAAACTTTGATAGGTGTAGGACGTACCGTATAGAAGTTAGGGCCATTTGAAGTCTTATCAGTGTTTGATTTGGGACTCAAGGGTAGTATAGCTTTGAGCGATAGCTTAAATTGACAAGAGGCTCGAGTACTTTATTGTTACAAAATTTCAAGGTTTTCTGACGCTCCAGTGAAAAGTTACAAGCATTTGGATGTTGCAAAGTTTGATAGGTGTAGGACGTACCGTATAGAAGTTAGAACCATTTGAAGTTTTATCAGTGTTTGATTTGGGACTCAAGAGTAGCATAGCTTTGAGCGATGGCTTAAATTGACAAGAGGGTCGAGTAGTTTATTGTTACAAAATTTCCAGGTTTTATGACGCTCAAGTAAAAAGTTACAAGCATTTGTATGTTGCAAACTTTGATAGGTGTAGGACGTACCGTATTAAAGTTAGGGCCGTTTGAAGTTTTATAAGTGTTTGATTTGGGACTCAAGGGTGGCATAGCTTTGAGCGATAGCTTAAATTGACATGAGGCTCGAGTACTTTATTGTTACAAAATTTCAAGGTTTTATGACGCTCCAGTAAAAAGTTACAAGCATTTGAATGTTGCAAACTTTGATAGGTGTAGGACGTACCGTATAGAAGTTAGGGCCATTTGAAGTTTTATCAGTGTTTGATTTGGGACTCAAGGGTAGCATAGCTTTGAGCGATAGCTTAAATTGACAAGAGGGCCGAGTACTTTATTGTTACAAAATTTCAAGGTTTTATGACGCTCCAGTAAAAAGATACAAGCATTTGTATGTTGCAAACTTTGATAGGTGTAGGACGTACCGTATAGAAGTTATGGCCATTTGAAGTTTTATGAGTGTTTGAATTGAGACTCAAGGGTAGCATAGCTTTGAGCGATAGCTTAAATTGACAGGAGGCTCGAGTACTTTATTGTTACAAAATTTCAAGGTTTTCTGACGCTCCAGTAAAAAGTTACAAGCTTTTGTATGTTGCAAACTTTGATAGGTGTAGGACGTACCGTATAGAAGTTAGCACCATTTGAAGTTTTATCAGTGTTTGATTTGGGACTCAAGGGTAGCATAGCTTTGAGCGATGGCTTAAATTGACAAGAGGGTCGAGTACTTTATTGTTACAAAATTTCAAGGTTTTATGACGCTCCAGTAAAAAGTTACAAGCATTTGTATGTTGCAAACTTTGATAGGTGTAGGACGTACCGTATAGAAGTTAGGGCCGTTTGAAGTTTTATAAGTGTTTGATTTGGGACTCAAGGGTGGCATAGCTTTGAGCGATAGCTTAAATTGACAAGAGGCTCGAGTACTTTATTGTTACAAAATTTCAAGGTTTTATGACGCTCCAGTAAAAAGTTACAAGCATTTGAATATTGCAATCTTTGATAGGTGTAGGACGTACCTTATAGAAGTTAGGGCCATTTGAAGTTTTATCAGTGTTTGATTTGGGACTCCAGGGTAGCATAGCATTGAGCGATAGCTTAAATTGACAAGAGGGTCGAGTACTTTATTGTTACAAAATTTCAAGGTTTTATGACGCTCCAGTAAAAAGATACAAGCATTTGTATGTTGCAAACTTTGATAGGTGTAGGACGTACCGTATAGAAGTTAGGGCCATTTGAAGTCTTATCAGTGTTTGATTTTGGACTCAAGAGTAGCATAGCTTTGAGCGATAGCTTAAATTGACAAGAGGCTCGAGTACTTTATTGTTACAAAATTTCAAGGTTTTCTGACGCTCCAGTAAAAAGTTACAAGCATTTGGATGTTGCAAAGTTTGATAGGTGTAGGACGTACCGTATAGAAGTTAGAACCATTTGAAGTTTTATCAGTGTTTGATTTGGGACTCAAGGTTAGCATAGCTTTGAGCGATGGCTTAAATATACAAGAGGGTCGAGTACTTTATTGTTACAAAATTTCAAGGTTTTATGACGCTCCAGTAAAAAGTTACAAGCATTTGAATATTGCAATCTTTGATAGGTGTAGGACGTACCATATAGAAGTTAGGGCCATTTGAAGTTTTATCAGTGTTTGATTTGGGACTCCAGGGTGGCATAGCTTTGAGCGATAGCTTAAATTGACATGAGGCTCGAGTACTTTATTGTTACAAAATTTCAAGGTTTTATGACGCTCCAGTAAAAAGATACAAGCATTTGTATGTTGCAAACTTTGATAGGTGTAGGACGTACCGTATAGAAGTTATGGCCATTTGAAGTTTTATCAGTGTTTGATTTGGGACTCAAGTTTAGCATAGCTTTGAGCGATGGCTTAAATTGACAAGAGGGTCGAGTACTTTATTGTTACAAAATTTCAAGGTTTTATGACGCTCCAGTAAAAAGATACAAGCATTTGTATGTTGCAAACTTTGATAGGTGTAGGACGTACCGTATAGAAGTTAGGGCCATTTGAAGTTTTATCAGTGTTTGATTTGGGACTCAAGGGTAGCATAGCTTTGAGCGATGGCTTAAATTGACAAGAGGGTCGAGTAGTTTATTGTTACAAAATTTCAAGGTTTTATGACGCTCCAGTAAAAAGATACAAGCATTTGTATGTTGCAAACTTTGATAGGTGTAGGACGTACCGTATAGAAGTTAGGGCTATTTGAAGTTTTATCAGTGTTTGATTTGGTACTCAAGGGTAGCATAGCTTTGAGCGATAGCTTAAATTGACAAGAGGCTCGAGTACTTTATTGTTACAAAATTTCAAGGTTTTATGACGCTCCAGTAAAAAGATACAAGCATTTGTATGTTGCAAACTTTGATAGGTGTAGGACGTACCGTATAGAAGTTAGGGCCATTTGAAATTTTATCAGTGTTTGATTTGGGACTCAAGGGTAGCATAGCTTTGAGCGATAGCTTAAATTGACAAGAGGTTCGAGTACTTTATTGTTACAAAATTTCAAGGTTTTATGACGCTCCAGTAAAAAGATACAAGCATTTGTGTGTTGCCAACTTTGATCGGTATAGGACGTACCGTATAGAAGTTAGGGCCATTTGAAGTCTTATCAGTGTTTGATTTGGGACTCAAGGGTAGCATAGCTTTGAGCGATAGCTTAAATTGACAAGAGGTTCGAGTACTTTATTGTTACAAAATTTCAAGGTTTTCTGACGCTCCAGTAAAAATTTACAAGCATTTGTATGTTGCAAACTTTGATAGGTGTAGGACGTACCATATAGAAGTTAGGGCCATTTGAAGTTTTATCAGTGTTTGATTTGGGACTCCAGGGTAGCATAGCATTGAGCGATAGCTTAAATTGACAAGAGGCTCGAGTACTTTATTGTTACAAAATTTCAAGGTTTTCTGACGCTCCAGTAAAAAGTTACAAGCATTTGTATGTTGCAAACTTTGATAGGTGTAGGACGTACCGTATAGAAGTTAGCACCATTTGAAGTTTTATCAGTGTTTGATTTGGGACTCAAGGGTAGCATAGCTTTGAGCGATGGTTTAAATTGACAAGAGGGTCGAGTACTTTATTGTTACAAAATTTCAAGGTTTTATGACGCTCCAGTAAAAAATTACAAGCATTTGTATGTTGCAAACTTTGATAGGTGTAGGACGTACCGTATAGAAGTTAGGGCCGTTTGAAGTTTTATAAGTGTTTGATTTGGGACTCAAGGGTGGCATAGCTTTGAGCGATAGCTTAAATTGACAAGAGGCTCGAGTACTTTATTGTTACAAAATTTCAAGGTTTTATGACGCTCCAGTGAAAAGTTACAAGCAATTGAATATTGCAATCTTTGATAGGTGTAGGACGTACCATATAGAAGTTAGGGCCATTTGAAGTTTTATCAGTGTTTGATTTGGGACTCAAGGGTAGCATAGCATTGAGCGATAGCTTAAATTGGCAAGAGGGTCGAGTACTTTATTGTTACAAAATTTCCAGGTTTTATGACGCTCCAGTAAAAAGTTACAAGCATTTGTATGTTGCAAACTTTGATATGTGTAGGACGTAACGTATAGAAGTTAGGGCCGTTTGAAGTTTTATGAGTGTTTGATTTGAGACTCAATAGTAGCATAGCTTTGAGCGATATCTTAAATTGACAAGAGGGTCGAGTACTTTATTGTTACAAAATTTCAAGGTTTTATGACGCTCCAGTAAAAAGTTACAAGCATTTGTATGTTGCAAACTTTGATATGTGTAGGACGTAACGTATAGAAGTTAGGGCCGTTTGAAGTTTTATGAGTGTTTGAATTGGGACTCAAGGGTAGCATAGCTTTGAGCGATAGCTTAAATTGACAAGAGGCTCGAGTACTTTATTGTTACAAAATTTCAAGGTTCTATGACGCTCCAGTAAAAAGTTACAAGCATTTGAATATTGCAATCTTTGATAGGTGTAGGACGTACCATATAGAAGTTAGGGCCATTAGAAGTTTTATCAGTGTTTGATTTGGGACTCAAGGGTAGCATAGCATTGAGCGATAGCTTAAATTGACAAGAGGGTCGAGTGCTTTATTGTTACAAAATTTCAAGGTTTTATGACGCTCCAGTAAAAAGATACAAGCATTTGTATGTTGCAAACTTTGATAGGTGTAGGACGTACCGTATAGAAGTTAGGGCCATTTGAAGTCTTATCAGTGTTTGATTTGGGACTCAAGGGTAGTATAGCTTTGAGCGATAGCTTAAATTAACAAGAGGCTCAAGTACTTTATTGTTACAAAATTTCAAGGTTTTCTGACGCTCCAGTAAAAAGTTACAAGCATTTGGATGTTGCAAAGTTTGATAGGTGTAGGACGTACCGTATAGAAGTTAGAACCATTTGAAGTTTTATCAGTGTTTGATTTGGGACTCAAGAGTAGCATAGCTTTGAGCGATGGCTTAAATTGACAAGAGGGTCGAGTAGTTTATTGTTACAAAATTTCAAGGTTTTATGACGCTCCAGTAAAAAGTTACAAGCATTTGTATGTTGCAAACTTTGATAGGTGTAGGACGTACCGTATAGAAGTTAGGGCCGTTTGAAGTTTTATAAGTGTTTGATTTGGGACTCAAGGGTGGCATAGCTTAGAGCGATAGCTTAAATTGACATGAGGCTCGAGTACTTTATTGTTACAAAATTTCAAGGTTTTATGACGCTCCAGTAAAAAGATACAAGCATTTGTATGTTGCAAACTTTGATAGGTGTAGGACGTACCGTATAGAAGTTATGGCCATTTGAAGTTTTATGAGTGTTTGAATTGAGACTCAAGGGTAGCATAGCTTTGAGCGATAGCTTAAATTGACAAGAGGCTCGAGTACTTTATTGTTACAAAATTTCAAGGTTTTCTGACGCTCCAGTAAAAAGTTACAAGCATTTGTATGTTGCAAACTTTGATAGGTGTAGGACGTACCGTATAGAACTTAGAACCATTTGAAGTTTTATCAACGTTTGATTTGGGACTCAAGGGTAGCATAGCTTTGAGCGATGCCTTAAATTGACAAGAGGGTCGAGTATTTTATTGTTACAAAATTTCAAGGTTTTATGACGCTTCAGTAAAAAGTTACAAGCATTTGTATGTTGCAAACTTTGATAGGTGTAGGACGTACCGTCTAGAAGTTAGGGCCGTTTGAAGTTTTATAAGTGTTTGACTTGGGACTCAAGGGTGGCATAGCTTTGAGCGATAGCTTAAATTGACAAGAGGCTCGAGTACTTTATTGTTACAAAATTTCAAGGTTTTATGACGCTCCCGTAAAAAGTTACAAGCATTTGAATATTGCAAACTTTGATAGGTGTAGGACGTACCGTATAGAAGTTAGGGCCATTTGAAGTTTTATCAGTGTTTGATTTGGGACTCAAGGGTAGCATAGCTTTGAGCGATAGCTTAAATTGACAAGAGGCTCGAGTACTTTATTGTTACAAAATTTCAATGTTTTATGACGCTCCAGTAAAAAGATACAAGCATTTGTATGTTGCAAACTTTGATAGGTGTAGGACGTACCGTATAGAAGTTAGAACCATTTGAAGTTTTATCAGTGTTTGAGTTGGGACTCAAGGGTAGCATAGCTTTGAGCGATGGCTTAAATTGACAAGAGGCTCGAGTACTTTATTGTTACAAAATTTCAAGGTTTTCTGACGCTCCAGTAAAAAGTTACAAGCATTTGGATGTTGCAAAGTTTGATAGGTGTAGGACGTACCGTATAGAAGTTAGAACCATTTGAAGTTTTATCAGTGTTTGATTTGGGACTCAAGAGTAGCATAGCTTTGAGCGATGGCTTAAATTGACAAGAGGGTCGAGTAGTTTATTGTTACAAAATTTCCAGGTTTTATGACGCTCAAGTAAAAAGTTACAAGCATTTGTATGTTGCAAACTTTGATAGGTGTAGGACGTACCGTATTAAAGTTAGGGCCGTTTGAAGTTTTATAAGTGTTTGATTTGGGACTCAAGGGTGGCATAGCTTTGAGCGATAGCTTAAATTGACATGAGGCTCGAGTACTTTATTGTTACAAAATTTCAAGGTTTTATGACGCTCCAGTAAAAAGTTACAAGCATTTAAATATTGCAAACTTTGATAGGTGTAGGACGTACCGTATAGAAGTTAGGGCCATTTGAAGTTTTATCAGTGTTTGATTTGGGACTCAAGGGTAGCATAGCTTTGAGCGATAGCTCAAATTGACAAGAGGGTCGAGTACTTTATTGTTACAAAATTTCAAGGTTTTATGACGCTCCAGTAAAAAGATACAAGCATTTGTATGTTGCAAACTTTGATAGGTGTAGGACGTACCGTATAGAAGTTATGGCCATTTGAAGTTTTATGAGTGTTTGAATTGAGACTCAAGGGTAGCATAGCTTTGAGCGATAGCTTAAATTGACAAGAGGCTCGAGTACTTTATTGTTACAAAATTTCAACGTTGTATGACGCTCCAGTAAAAAGTTACAAGCATTTGAATATTGCAAACTTTGATAGGTGTAGGACGTACCGTATAGAAGTTAGGGCCATTTGAAGTTTTATCAGTGTTTGATTTGGGACTCAAGGGTAGCATAGCTTTGAGCGATGGCTTAAATTGACAAGAGGTTCGAGTACTTTATTGTTACAAAATTTCAAGGTTTTATGACGCTCCAGTAAAAAGTTACAAGCATTTGTATGTTGCAAACTTTTATAGGTGTAGGACGTAACGTATAGAAGTTAGGGCCGTTTGAAGTTTTATGAGTGTGTGAATTGGGACTCAAGGGTAGCATAGCTTTGAGCGATAGCTTAAATTGACAAGAGGCTCGAGTACTTTATTGTTACAAAATTTCAAGGTTTTCTGACGCTCCAGTAAAAAGTTACAAGCATTTGTATGTTGCAAACTTTGATAGGTGTAGGACGTACCGTATAGAAGTTAGCACCATTTGAAGTTTTATCAGTGTTTGATTTGGGACTCAAGGGTAGCATAGCTTTGAGCGATGGCTTGAATTGACAAGAGGGTCGAGTACTTTATTGTTACAAAATTTCAAGGTTTTATGACGCTCCAGTAAAAAGTTACAAGCATTTGTATGTTGCAAACTTTGATAGGTGTAGGACGTACCGTATAGAAGTTAGGGCCGTTTGAAGTTTTATAAGTGTTTGATTTGGGACTCAAGGGTGGCATAGCTTTGAGCGATAGCTTAAATTGACAAGAGGCTCGAGTACTTTATTGTTACAAAATTTCAAGGTTTTATGACGCTCCAGTAAAAAGTTACAAGCATTTGAATATTGCAATCTTTGATAGGTGTAGGACGTACCATATAGAAGTTAGGGCCATTTGAAGTTTTATCAGTGTTTGATTTGGGACTCCAGGGTAGCATAGCATTGAGCGATAGCTTAAATTGACAAGAGGGTCGAGTACTTTATTGTTACAAAATTTCAAGGTTTTATGACGCTCCAGTAAAAAGATACAAGCATTTGTATGTTGCAAACTTTGATAGGTGTAGGACGTACCGTATAGAAGTTAGGGCCATTTGAAGTCTTATCAGTGTTTGATTTTGGACTCAAGAGTAGCATAGCTTTGAGCGATAGCTTAAATTGACAAGAGGCTCGAGTACTTTATTGTTACAAAATTTCAAGGTTTTCTGACGCTCCAGTAAAAAGTTACAAGCATTTGGATGTTGCAAAGTTTGATAGGTGTAGGACGTACCGTATATAAGTTAGAACCATTTGAAATTTTATCAGTGTTTGATTTGGGACTCAAGGTTAGCATAGCTTTGAGCGATGGCTTAAATATACAAGAGGGTCGAGTACTTTATTGTTACAAAATTTCAAGGTTTTATGACGCTCCAGTAAAAAGTTACAAGCATTTGAATATTGCAATCTTTGATAGGTGTAGGACGTACCATATAGAAGTTAGGGCCATTTGAAGTTTTATCAGTGTTTGATTTGGGACTCCAGGGTGGCATAGCTTTGAGCGATAGCTTAAATTGACATGAGGCTCGAGTACTTTATTGTTACAAAATTTCAAGGTTTTATGACGCTCCAGTAAAAAGTTACAAGCATTTGAATATTGCAAACTTTGATAGGTGTAGGACGTACCGTATAGAAGTTAGGGCCATTTGAAGTTTTATCAGTGTTTGATTTGGGACTCAAGGGTAGCATAGCTTTGAGCGATAGCTTAAATTGACAAGAGGGTCGAGTACTTTATTGTTACAAAATTTCAAGGTTTTATGACGCTCCAGTAAAAAGATACAAGCATTTGTATGTTGCAAACTTTGATAGGTGTAGGACGTACCGTATAGAAGTTATGGCCATTTGAAGTTTTATGAGTGTTTGAATTGAGACTCAAGGGTAGCATAGCTTTGAGCGATAGCTTAAATTGACAAGAGGCTCGAGTACTTTATTGTTACAAAATTTCAAGGTTGTATGACGCTCCAGTAAAAAGTTACAAGCATTTGAATATTGCAAACTTTGAGAGGTGTAGGACGTACCGTATAGAAGTTAGGGCCATTTGAAGTTTTATCAGTGTTTGATTTGGGACTCAAGTTTAGCATAGCTTTGAGCGATGGCTTAAATTGACAAGAGGGTCGAGTACTTTATTGTTACAAAATTTCAAGGTTTTATGACGCTCCAGTAAAAAGTTACAAGCATTTGTATGTTGCAAACTTTTATAGGTGTAGGACGTAACGTATAGAAGTTAGGGCCGTTTGAAGTTTTAGGAGTGTGTGAATTGGGACTCAAGGGTAGCATAGCTTTGAGCGATAGCTTAAATTGACAAGAGGCTCGAGTACTTTATTGTTACAAAATTTCAAGGTTTTCTGACGCTCCAGTAAAAAGTTACAAGCATTTGTATGTTGCAAACTTTGATAGGTGTAGGACGTACCGTATAGAAGTTAGCACCATTTGAAGTTTTATCAGTGTTTGATTTGGGACTCAAGAGTAGCATAGCTTTGAGCGATGGCTTAAATTGACAAGAGGGTCGAGTACTTTATTGTTACAAAATTTCAAGGTTTTATGACGCTCCAGTAAAAAGTTACAAGCATTTGGATGTTGCAAAGTTTGATAGGTGTAGGACGTACCGTATAGAAGTTAGAACCATTTGAAGTTTTATCAGTGTTTGATTTGGGACTCAAGGTTAGCATAGCTTTGAGCGATGGCTTAAATATACAAGAAGGTCGAGTACTTTATTGTTACAAAATTTCAAGGTTTTATGACGCTCCAGTAAAAAGTTACAAGCATTTGAATATTGCAATCTTTGATAGGTGTAGGACGTACCATATAGAAGTTAGGGCCATTTGAAGTTTTATCAGTGTTTGATTTGGGACTCCAGGGTAGCATAGCATTGAGCGATAGCTTAAATTGACAAGAGGGTTGAGTACTTTATTGTTACAAAATTTCAAGGTTTTATGACGCTCCAGTAAAAAGATACAAACATTTGTATGTTGCAAACTTTGTTAGGTGTAGGACGTACCGTATAGAAGTTAGGGCCATTTGAAGTCTTATCAGTGTTTGATTTTGGACTCAAGGGTAGCATAGCTTTGAGCGATAGCTTAAATTGACAAGAGGCTCGAGTACTTTATTGTTACAAAATTTCAAGGTTTTCTGACGCTCCAGTAAAAAGTTACAAGCATTTGGATGTTGCAAAGTTTGATAGGTGTAGGACGTACCGTATAGAAGTTGGAACCATTTGAAGTTTTATCAGTGTTTGATTTGGGACTCAAGGGTGGCATAGCTTTGAGCGATAGCTTAAATTGACAAGAGGCTCGAGTACTTTATTGTTACAAAATTTCAAGGTTTTATGACGCTCCAGTAAAAAGTTACAAGCATTTGAATATTGCAATCTTTGATAGGTGTAGGACGTACCATATAGAAGTTAGGGCCATTTGAAGTTTTATCAGTGTTTGATTCGGGACTCAAGGGTAGCATAGCTTTGAGCGATAGCTTAAATTGACAAGAGTGTCGAGTACTTTATTGTTACAAAATTTCAAGGTTTTCTGACGCTCCAGTAAAAAGTTACAAGCATTTGGATGTTGCAAACTTTGATAGGTGTAGGACGTACCGTATTAAAGTTATGGTCATTTGAAGTTTTATGAGTGTTTGAATTGGGACTCAAGGGTAGCATAGCTTTGAGCGATAGCTTAAATTGACAAGAGGCTCGAGTACTTTATTGTTACAAAATTTCAAGGTTTTCTGACGCTAAAGTAAAAAGTTACAAGCATTTGTATGTTGCAAACTTTGATAGGTGTAGGACGTACCGTATAGAAGTTAGAACCATTTGAAGTTTTATCAGTGTTTGATTTGGGACTCAATGGTAGCATAGCTTTGAGCGATGGCTTAAATTGACAAGAGGGTCGAGTATTTTATTGTTACAAAATTTCAAGGTTTTATGACGCTCCAGTAAAAAGTTACAAGCATTTGAATATTGCAAACTTTGATAGGTGTAGGACGTACCGTATAGAAGTTAGGGCCATTTGAAGTTTTATCAGTGTTTGATTTGGGACTCAAGGGTAGCATAGCTTTGAGCGATGGCTTAAATTGACAAGAGGGTCAAGTGCTTTATTTTGACAAAATTTCAAGGTTTTTTGACGCCCCAGTAAAAAGATACAAGCATTTGTATGTTGCAAACCTTGATAGGTGTAGGATGTACCGTATAAAAGTTAGGGCCATTTGAAGTTTTATCAGTGTTTGATTCGGGACTCAAGGGTAGCATAGCTTTGAGCGATAGCTTAAATTGACAAGAGGGTCGAGTACTTTATTGTTACAAAATTTCAAGGTTTTATGACGCTCCAGTAAAAAGTTACAAGCATTTGTATGTTGCAAACTTTGATAGGTGTAGGACGTACCGTATAGAAGTTAGGGCCGTTTGAAGTTTTATAAGTGTTTGATTTGGGACTCAAGGGTGGCATAGCTTTGAGCGATAGCTTAAATTGACAAGAGGCTCGAGTACTTTATTGTTACAAAATTTCAAGGTTTTATGACGCTCCAGTAAAAAGTTACAAGCATTTGAATATTGCAAACTTTGATAGGTGTAGGACGTACCGTATAGAAGTTCGGGCCATTTGAAGTTTTATCAGTGTTTGATTTGGGACTCAAGGGTAGCATAGCTTTGAGCGATAGCTTAAATTGACAAGAGGGTCGAGTACTTTATTGTTACAAAATTTCAAGGTTTTATGACGCTCCAGTAAAAAGATACTTTGATCGGTGTAGGACGCACCGTATAGAAGTTAGGGCCGCTTGAAGTTTTATAAGTGTTTGATTTGGGACTCAAGGGTAGCAAAGCTTTGAGCGATAGCTTAAATTGACAAGAGGCTCGAGTACTTTATTGTTACAAAATTTCAAGGTTTTATGACGCTCCAGTAAAAAGATACAAGCATTTGTAGGTTGCAATCTTTGATAGGTGTAGGACGTACCGTATAGAAGTTAGGGCCATTTGAAATTTTATCAGTGTTTGATTTGGGACTCAAGGGTAGCATAGCTTTGAGCGATAGCTTAAATTGACAAGAGGCTCGAGTACTTTATTGTTACAAAATTTCAAGATTTTATGACGCTCCGGTAAAAAGATACAAGCATTTGTATGTTGCAAACTTTGATAGGTGTAGGACGTACCGTATAGAAGTTAGGGTAATATGAAGTTTTATCAGTGTTTGATTTGGGACTCAAGGGTAGTATAGCTTTGAGCGACAGCTTAAGTTGACAAAAGGCTCGAGTACTTTATTGTTACAAAATTTCAAGGTTTTATGACGCTCCAGTAAAAAGATACAAGCATTTGTATGTTGCAAGCTTTCATAGGTGTAGGACGTACCGTATAGAAGTTAGGGCCATTTGAAGTTTTATCAGTGTTTGATTTGGGACTCAAGGGTAGCATAGCTTTGAGCGATAGCTTAAATTGACAAGAGGCTCGAGTACTTTATTGTTACAAAATTTCAAGGTTTTATGACGCTCCAGTAAAAAGTTACAAGCATTTGTATGTTGCAAACTTTGATAGGTGTAGGACATACTGTATAGAAGTTAGGGCCATTTGAAGTTTTATCAGTGTTTGATTTGGGTCTTAAGGGTAGCATAGCTTTGAGCGATAGCTTAAATTGACAAGAGGCTCGAGTACTTTATTGTTACAAAATTTCAAGGTTTTATGACGCTCCAGTGAAAAGATACAAGCATTTGTATGTTGCAAACTTTGATAGGTGTAGGACGTACCGTATAGAAGTTAGGGCCACTTGAAGTTTTATCAGTGTTTGATTTGGGACTCAAGGGTAGCATAACTTTGAGCAATAGCTTAAATTGACAAGAGGCTCGAGTACTTTATTGTTACAAAATTTCAAGGTTTTATGACGCTCCAGTAAAAAGTTACAAGCATTTCTATGTTGCAAATTTTGATCGGTGTACGACGTACCGTATAGAAGTTAGGGCCATTTGAAGTTTTATGAGTGTTTGAATTGGGACTCAAGGGTAGCATAGCTTTGAGCGATAGCTTAAATTGACAATAGGCTCGAGTACTTTATTGTTACAAAATTTCAAGGTTTTATGACGCTCCAGTAAAAAGATGCAAGCATTTGTATGTTGCAAACTTTGATAGGTGTAGGACGTACCGTATAGAAGTTAGGGCCATTTGAAGTTTTATCAGTGATTGATTTGGGACTCAAGGGTACCATAGCTTTGAGCGATAGCTTAAATTAACAAGAGGCTCGAGTACTTTATGGTTACAAAATTTCAAGGTTTTATGACGCTCCAGTAAAAAGTTACAAGCATTTGTATGTTGCAAACTTTGATAGGTGTAGGACGTACTGTATAGAACTTAGGGCCATTTGAAGTTTTATGAGTGTTTGAATTGGGACTAAAGGGTAGCATAGCTTTGAGCGATAGCTTAAATTGACAAGAGGCTCGAGTACTTTATTGTTACAAAATTTCAAGGTTTTATGACGCTCCAGTAAAAAGTGACAAGCATTTGTATGTTGCAAACTTTGATAGGTGTAGAACGTGCCGTATAGAATTAGGGCCATTTGAAGTTTTATCAGTGTTTGAATTGGGACTCAAGGGTAGCATGGCTTTGAGCGATAGCTTAAATTGACAAGAGGCTCGAGTACTTTATTGTTACAAAGTTTCAAGGTTTTATGACGCTCCAGTAAAAAGTTACAAGCATTTGCATGTTGCAAACTTTGATAGGTGTAAGACGTACAGTATAGAAGTTAGGGCCATTTGAAGTTTTATCAGTGTTTGATTTGGGACTCAAGGGTAGCATAGCTTTGAGCGATGGCTTAAATTGACAAGAGGGTCGAGTACTTTATTGTTGCAAAGTTTCAAGGTTTTATGACGCTCCAGTAAAAAGTTACAAGCATTTGTATGTTGCAAACTTTGATAGGTGTAGGACGTACCGTATAGAAGTTAGGGCCGTTTGAAGTTTTATAAGTGTTTGATGTGGGACTCAAGGGTGGCATAGCTTTGAGCGATAGCTTAAATTGACAAGAGGCTCGAGTACTTTATTGTTACAAAATTTCAAGGTTTTATGACGCTCCAGTAAAAAGATACAAGCATTTGTACGTTGCAAACTTTGATAGGTGTAGGGCGTACCGTATAGAAGTTAGGGCCATTTGAAGTTTTATCAGTGTTTGATTTGGGACTCAAGGGTAGCATAGCTTTGAGCGATAGCTTAAATTGACAAGAGGCTCGAGTACTTTATTGTTACAAAATTTCAAGGTTTTATGACGCTCCAGTAAAAAGATACTTTGATCGGTGTAGGACGCACCGTATAGAAGTTAGGGCCGCTTGAAGTTTTATAAGTGTTTGATTTGGGACTCAAGGGTAGCAAAGCTTTGAGCGATAGCTTAAATTGACAAGAGGCTCGAGTACTTTATTGTTACAAAATTTCAAGGTTTTATGACGCTCCAGTAAAAAGATACAAGCATTTGTAGGTTGCAATCTTTGATAGGTGTAGGACGTACCGTATAGAAGTTAGGGCCATTTGAAGTTTTATCAGTGTTTGATTTGGGACTCAAGGGTAGCATAGCTTTGAGCGATAGCTTAAATTGACAAGAGGCTCGAGTACTTTATTGTTACAAAATTTCAAGATTTTATGACGCTCCGGTAAAAAGATACAAGCATTTGTATGTTGCAAACTTTGATAGGTGTAGGACGTACCGTATAGAAGTTAGGGTAATATGAAGTTTTATCAGTGTTTGATTTGGGACTCAAGGGTAGTATAGCTTTGAGCGACAGCTTAAGTTGACAAAAGGCTCGAGTACTTTATTGTTACAAAATTTCAAGGTTTTATGACGCTCCAGTAAAAAGATACAAGCATTTGTATGTTGCAAACTTTCATAGGTGTAGGACGTACCGTATAGAAGTTAGGGCCATTTGAAGTTTTATCAGTGTTTGATTTGGGACTCAAGGGTAGCATAGCTTTGAGCGATAGCTTAAATTGACAAGAGGCTCGAGTACTTTATTGTTACAAAATTTCAAGGTTTTATGACGCTCCAGTAAAAAGTTACAAGCATTTGTATGTTGCAAACTTTGATAGGTGTAGGACATACTGTATAGAAGTTAGGGCCATTTGAAGTTTTATCAGTGTTTGATTTGGGTCTTAAGGGTAGCATAGCTTTGAGCGATAGCTTAAATTGACAAGAGGCTCGAGTACTTTATTGTTACAAAATTTCAAGGTTTTATGACGCTCCAGTGAAAAGATACAAGCATTTGTATGTTGCAAACTTTGATAGGTGTAGGACGTACCGTATAGAAGTTAGGGCCACTTGAAGTTTTATCAGTGTTTGATTTGGGACTCAAGGGTAGCATAACTTTGAGCAATAGCTTAAATTGAGAAGAGGCTCGAGTACTTTATTGTTACAAAATTTCAAGGTTTTATGACGCTCCAGTAAAAAGTTACAAGCATTTCTATGTTGCAAATTTTGATCGGTGTACGACGTACCGTATAGAAGTTAGGGCCATTTGAAGTTTTATGAGTGTTTGAATTGGGACTCAAGGGTAGCATAGCTTTGAGCGATAGCTTAAATTGACAATAGGCTCGAGTACTTTATTGTTACAAAATTTCAAGGTTTTATGACGCTCCAGTAAAAAGATGCAAGCATTTGTATGTTGCAAACTTTGATAGGTGTAGGACGTACCGTATAGAAGTTAGGGCCATTTGAAGTTTTATCAGTGATTGATTTGGGACTCAAGGGTACCATAGCTTTGAGCGATAGCTTAAATTAACAAGAGGCTCGAGTACTTTATGGTTACAAAATTTCAAGGTTTTATGACGCTCCAGTAAAAAGTTACAAGCATTTGTATGTTGCAAACTTTGATAGGTGTAGGACGTACTGTATAGAACTTAGGGCCATTTGAAGTTTTATGAGTGTTTGAATTGGGACTAAAGGGTAGCATAGCTTTGAGCGATAGCTTAAATTGACAAGAGGCTCGAGTACTTTATTGTTACAAAATTTCAAGGTTTTATGACGCTCCAGTAAAAAGTGACAAGCATTTGTATGTTGCAAACTTTGATAGGTGTAGAACGTGCCGTATAGAATTAGGGCCATTTGAAGTTTTATCAGTGTTTGAATTGGGACTCAAGGGTAGCATGGCTTTGAGCGATAGCTTAAATTGACAAGAGGCTCGAGTACTTTATTGTTACAAAGTTTCAAGGTTTTATGACGCTCCAGTAAAAAGTTACAAGCATTTGCATGTTGCAAACTTTGATAGGTGTAAGACGTACAGTATAGAAGTTAGGGCCATTTGAAGTTTTATCAGTGTTTGATTTGGGACTCAAGGGTAGCATAGCTTTGAGCGATGGCTTAAATTGACAAGAGGGTCGAGTACTTTATTGTTGCAAAGTTTCAAGGTTTTATGACGCTCCAGTAAAAAGTTACAAGCATTTGTATGTTGCAAACTTTGATAGGTGTAGGACGTACCGTATAGAAGTTAGGGCCGTTTGAAGTTTTATAAGTGTTTGATGTGGGACTCAAGGGTGGCATAGCTTTGAGCGATAGCTTAAATTGACAAGAGGCTCGAGTACTTTATTGTTACAAAATTTCAAGGTTTTATGACGCTCCAGTAAAAAGATACAAGCATTTGTACGTTGCAAACTTTGATAGGTGTAGGGCGTACCGTATAGAAGTTAGGGCCATTTGAAGTTTTATCAGTGTTTGATTTGGGACTCAAGGGTAGCATAGCTTTGAGCGATAGCTTAAATTGACAAGAGGCTCGAGTACTTTATTGTTACAAAATTTCAAGGTTTTATGACGCTCCAGTAAAAAGTTACAAGCATTTGAATATTGCCAACTTTGATAGGTGTAGGACGTACCGCATAGAAGTTAGGGCCATTTGAAGTTTTATGAGTGTTTGAATTGGGACTCAAGGGTAGCATAGCTTTGAGCGATAGCTTAAATTGACAAGAGGCTCGAGTACTTTATTGTTACAAAATTTCAAGGTTTTATGACGCTCCAGTAAAAAGATGCAAGCATTTGTATGTTGCAAACTTTGATAGGTGTAGGACGTACCGTATAGAAGTTAGGGCCATTTGAAGTTTTATCAGTGTTTGATTTGGGACTCAAGGGTACCATAGCTTTGAGCGATAGCTTAAATTAACAAGAGGCTCGAGTAATTTATGGTTACAAAATTTCAAGGTTTTATGACGCTCCAGTAAAAAGTTACAAGCATTTGTATGTTGCAAACTTTGATAGGTGTAGGACGTACTGTATAGAAGTTAGGGCCATTTGAAGTTTTATGAGTGTTTGAATTGGGACTAAAGGGTAGCATAGCTTTGAGCGATAGCTTAAATTGACAAGAGGCTCGAGTACTTTATTGTTACAAAATTTCAAGGTTTTATGACGCTCCAGTAAAAAGTTACAAGCATTTGTATGTTGCAAACTTTGATAGGTGTAGAACGTGCCGTATAGAATTAGGGCCATTTGAAGTTTTATCAGTGTTTGAATTGGGACTCAAGGGTAGCATGGCTTTGAGCGATAGCTTAAATTGACCAGAGGCTCGAGTACTTTATTGTTACAAAGTTTCAAGGTTTTATGACGCTCCAGTAAAAAGTTACAAGCATTTGCATGTTGCAAACTTTGATAGGTGTAAGACGTACAGTATAGAAGTTAGGGCCATTTGAAGTTTTATCAGTGTTTGATTTGGGACTCAAGGGTAGCATAGCTTTGAGCGATGGCTTAAATTGACAAGAGGGTCGAGTACTTTATTGTTGCAAAATTTCAAGGTTTTATGACGCTCCAGTAAAAAGTTACAAGCATTTGTATGTTGCAAACTTTGATAGGTGTAGGACGTACCGTATAGAAGTTAGGGCCGTTTGAAGTTTTATAAGTGTTTGATTTGGGACTCAAGGGTGGCATAGCTTTGAGCGATAGCTTAAATTGACAAGAGGCTCGAGTACTTTATTGTTACAAAATTTCAAGGTTTTATGACGCTCCAGTAAAATGATACAAGCATTTGTACGTTGCAAACTTTGATAGGTGTAGGGGGTACCGTATAGAAGTTAGGGCCATTTGAAGTTTTATCAGTGTTTGATTTGGGACTCAAGGGTAGCATAGCTTTGAGCGATAGCTTAAATTGACAAGAGGCTCGAGTACTTTATTGTTACAAAATTTCAAGGTTTTATGACGCTCCAGTAAAAAGTTACAAGCATTTGAATATTGCCAACTTTGATAGGTGTAGGACGTACCGTATAGAAGTTAGGGCCATTTGAAGTTTTATCAGTGTTTGATTTGGGACTCAAGGGTAGCATAGCTTTGAGCGATAGCTTCAATTGACAAGAGGGTCGAGTACTTTATTGTTACAAAATTTCAAGGTTTTAAGACACTCCAGTAAAAAGTTACAAGCATTTGTATGTTGCAAACTTTGATAGGTGCAGGACGTACCGTATAGAAGTTAGGGCCATTTGAAGTTTTATCAGTGTTTGATTTGGGACTCAAGGGTAGCATAGCTTTGAGCGATAGCTTAAATTGACAAGAGGCTCCAGTACTTTATTGTTACAAAATTTCAAGGTTTTATGACGCTCCAGTAAAAAGATACAAGCATTTGTAAGTTGCAAACTTTGATAGGTGTAGGACGTACAGAATAGAAGTTAGGGCCATTTGAAGTTTTATCAGTGTTTGATTTGGGACTCAAGGGTAGCATAGCTTTGACCGATAACTTAAATTGACAAGAGGCTCGAGTACTTTATTGTTACAAAATTTCAAGGTTTTATGACGCTCCAGTAAAAAGATACAAGCATTTGTATGTTGCAAACTTTGATAGGTGTAGGACGTACCGTATAGAAGTTAGGGCCATTTGAAGTTTTATCAGTGTTTGCTTTGGGACTCAAGGGTAGCATAGCTTTGAGCGATAGCTTAAATTGACAAGAGGCTCGACTACTTTATTGTTATAGAATTTCCAGGTTTTATGACGCTCCAGTAAAAAGATACAAGCATTTGTATGTTGCAAACTTTCATAGGTGTAGGACGTACCGTATAGAAGTTAGGGCCATTTGAAGTTTTATCAGTGTTTGATTTGCGACTCAAGGGTAGCATAGCTTTGAGCGATAGTTTAAATTGACAAGAGGCTCGAGTACTTTATTGTTACAAAATTTCAAGGATTTATGACGCTCCAGTAAAAAGTTACAAGCATTTGTGTGTTGCAAACTTTGATAGGTGTAGGACGTACCGTATAGAAGTTAGGGCCATTTGAAGTTTTATCAGTGTTTGATTTGGGACTCAAGGGTAGCATAGCGTTGAGCGATAGCTTAAATTGACAAGAGGCTCGAGTACTTTATTGTTACAAAATTTCAAGGTTTTATGACGCTCCAGTAAAAATATACAAGCATTTGTATGTTGCAAACTTTGATAGGTGTAGGACGTACCGTATAGCAGTTAGGGCCATTTGAAGTTTTATCAGTGTTTGATTTGGGACTCAAGGGTAGCATAGCTTTGAGCGATGTCTTAAATTGACAAGAGGGTCGAGTACTTGTTGTTACAAAATTTCAAGGTTTTATGACGCTCCAGTAAAAGGTTACAAGCATTTGTATGTTGCAAACTTTGATAGGTGTAAGACGTACCGTATAGAAGTTAGGGCCATTTGAAGTTTTATCAGTGTTTGATTTGGGACTCAAGGGTAGCATAGCTTTGAGCGATACCTTAAATTGACAAGAGGGTCGAGTACTTTATTGTTACAAAATTTCAAGGTTTTAAGACACTCCAGTAAAAAGTTACAAGCATTTGTATGTTGCAAACTTTGATAGGTGTAGGACGTACCGTATAGAAGTTAGGGCCATTTGAAGTTTTATCAGTGTTTGATTTGGGACTCAAGGGTAGCATAGCTTTGAGCGATAGCTTAAATTGACAAGAGGCTCGAGTACTTTATTGTTACAAAATTTCAAGGATTTATGACGCTCCAGTAAAAAGTTACAAGCATTTGTGTGTTGCAAACTTTGATAGGTGTAGGGCGTACCGTTATAGAAGTTAGGGCCATTTGAAGTTTTATCAGTGTTTGATTTGGGACTCAAGGGTAGCATAGCTTTGAGCGATAGCTTAAATTGACAAGAGGCTCGAGTACTTTATTGTTACAAAATTTCAAGGTTTTATGACGCTCCAGTAAAAAGTTACAAGCATTTATATGTTGCAAACTTTGATAGGTGTAGGACGTACCGTATACAAGTTAGGGCCATTTGAAGTTTTATCAGTGTTTGGTTTGGGACTCAAGGGTAGCATAGCTTTGAGCGATGGCTTAAATTGACAAGAGGGTCGAGTACTTTATTGTTACAAAATTTCAAGGTTTTATGACGCTCCAGTAAAAAGTTACAAGCATTTGAATATTGCAAACTTTGATAGGTGTAGGACGTACCGTATAGAAGTTAGGGCCATTTGAAGTTTTATCAGTGTTTGATTTGGGACTCAAGGGTAGCATAGCTTTGAGCGATAGCTTAAATTGACAAGAGGCTCGAGTACTTTATTGTTACAAAATTTCAAGGTTTTATGACGCTCCAGTAAAAAGTTACAAGCATTTGTATGTTGCAAACTTTGATCGGTGTACGACGTACCGTATAGAAGTTAGGGCCATTTGAAGTTTTATGAGTGTTTGAATTGGGACTCAAGGGTAGCATAGCTTTGAGCGATAGCTTAAATTGACAAGAGGCTCGAGTACTTTATTGTTACAAAATTTCAATGTTTTATGACGCTCCAGTAAAAAGATGCAAGCATTTGTATGTTGCAAACTTTGATAGGTGTAGGACGTACCTTATAGCAGTTAGGGGCCATTTGAAGTTTTATCAGTGTTTGATTTGGACTCAAGGGTAGCATAGCTTTGAGCGATAGCTTAAATTGACAAGAGGCTCCAGTACTTTATTGTTACAAAATTCAAGGTTTTATGACGCTCCAGTAAAACGATACAAGCATTTGTATGTTGCAAACTTTGATAGGTGTAGGACGTACCGTATAGAAGTTAGAGCCATTTGAAGTTTTATGCAGTGTTTGAATTGGGACTCAAGGGTAGCATAGCTTTGAGCGATAGCTTAAGTTGACAGGAGGCTCGAGTACTTTATTGTTACAAAATTTCAAGGTTTTATGACGCTCCAGTAAAAATATACAAACATTTGTATGTTGCAAACTTGATAGTGTAAGACATACGTATAGAAGTTAGGGCCATTTGAAGTTTTATGAGTGTTTGAATTGGGACTCAAGGGTAGTATAGCTTTTGAGCGATGTCTTAAATTGACAAATGGGTCAAGTACTTTATTGTTACAAAATAAAAGGTTACAAGCATTTGTATGTTGCAAACTTTGATAGGTGTAGGACGTACCGTATATAAGCTAGGGCCATTTGAAGTTTTATCAGTGTTTGATTTGGGACTCAAGGGTAGCATAGCTTTGAGCGATAGCTTAAATTGACAAGAGGCTCGAGTACTTTATTGTTACAAAATTTCAAGGTTTTATGACGCTCCAATAAAAAGATACAAGCATTTGTATGTTGCAAACTTTGATAGGTGTAGGACGTACCGTATAGAAGTTAGGGCCATTTGAAGTTTTATCAGTGTTTGATTTGGGACTCAAGGGTAGCATAGCTTTGAGAGATAGCTTAAATTGACAAGAGGCTCGAGTACTTTATTGTTACAAAATTTCAAGGTTTTATGACGCTCCAGTAAAAAGTTACAAGCATTTGTATGTTGCAAACTTTGATAGGTGTAGCACGTACCGTATAGAAGTTAGGGCCATTTGAAGTTTTATCAGTGTTTGATTTGGGACTCAAGGGTAGCATAGCTCTGAGCGATAGCTTAAATTGACAAGAGGCTCGAGTACTTTATTGTTACAAAATTTCAAGGTTTTATGACGCTCCAGTAAAAAGATACAAGCATTTGTACGTTGCAAACTTTGATAGGTGTAGGACGTACCGTATAGAAGTTAGGGCCATTTGAAGTTTTATCAGTGTTTGATTTGGGACTCAAGGGTATATAGCTTTGAGCGATAGCTTAAATTGACAAGAGGCTCGACTACTTTATTGTTACAAAATTTCAAGGTTTTATGACGCTCCAGTAAAAAGTTACAAGCATTTGAATATTGCAAACTTTGATAGGTGTAGGACGTACCGTCTAGAAGTTAGGGCCATTTGAAGTTTTATCAGTGTTTGATTTGGGACTCAAGGGTAGCATAGCTTTGAGCGATAGCTTAAATTGACAAGAGGCTCGACTACTTTATTGTTACAAAATTTCAAGGTTTTATGACGCTCCAGTAAAAAGTTACAAGCATTTGTATGTTGCAAACTTTGATCGGTGTACGACGTACCGTATAGAAGTTAGGGCCATTTGAAGTTTTATGAGTGTTTGAATTGGGACTCAAGGGTAGCATAGCTTTGAGCGATAGCTTAAATTGACAAGAGGCTCGAGTACTTTATTGTTACAAAATTTCAATGTTTTATGACGCTCCAGTAAAAAGATGCAAGCATTTGTATGTTGCAAACTTTGATAGGTGTAGGACGTACCGTATAGCAGTTAGGGCCATTTGAAGTTTTATCAGTGTTTGATTTGGGACTCAAGGGTAGCATAGCTTTGAGCGATAGCTTAAGTTGACAGGAGGCTCGAGTACTTTATTGTTACAAAATTTCAAGGTTTTATGACGCTCCAGTAAAAGGTTACAAGCATTTGTATGTTGCAAACTTTGATAGGTGTAAGACGTACCGTATAGAAGTTAGGGCCATTTGAAGTTTTATCAGTGTTTGATTTGGGACTCAAGGGTAGCATAGCTTTGAGCGATACCTTAAATTGACAAGAGGGTCGAGTACTTTATTGTTACAAAATTTCAAGGTTTTAAGACACTCCAGTAAAAAGTTACAAGCATTTGTATGTTGCAAACTTTGATAGGTGTAGGACGTACCGTATAGAAGTTAGGGCCATTTGAAGTTTTATCAGTGTTTGATTTGGGACTCAAGGGTAGCATAGCTTTGAGCGATAGCTTAAATTGACAAGAGGCTCGAGTACTTTATTGTTACAAAATTTCAAGGATTTATGACGCTCCAGTAAAAAGATACAAGCATTTGTGTGTTGCAAACTTTGATAGGTGTAGGGCGTACCGTTATAGAAGTTAGGGCCATTTGAAGTTTTATCAGTGTTTGATTTGGGACTCAAGGGTAGCATAGCTTTGAGCGATAGCTTAAATTGACAAGAGGCTCGAGTACTTTATTGTTACAAAATTTCAAGGTTTTATGAGGCTCCAGTAAAAAGTTACAAGCATTTATATGTTGCAAACTTTGATAGGTGTAGGACGTACCGTATACAAGTTAGGGCCATTTGAAGTTTTATCAGTGTTTGATTTGGGACTCAAGGGTAGCATAGCTTTGAGCGATGGCTTAAATTGACAAGAGGGTCGAGTACTTTATTGCTACAAAATTTCAAGGTTTTATGACTCTCCAGTAAAAGGTTACAAGCATTTGTATGTTGCAAACTTTGATAGGTATAGGACGTACCGTATAGAAGTTAGGGCCATTTGAAGTTTTATCAGTGTTTGATTTGGGACTCAAGGGTAGCATAGCTTTGAGCGATATCTTAAATTGACAAGAGGCTCCTGTACTTTATTGTTACAAAATTTCAAGGTTTTATGACGCTCCAGTAAAAAGATACAAGCATTTGTACGTTGCAAACTTTGATAGGTGTAGGACGTACCGTATAGAAGTAAGGGCCATTTGAAGTTTTATCAGTGTTTGATTTGGGACTCAAGGGTATATAGCTTTGAGCGATAGCTTAAATTGACAAGAGGCTCGAGTACTTTATTGTTACAAAATTTCAAGGTTTTATGACGCTCCAGTAAAAAGTTACAAGCATTTGAATATTGCAAACTTTGATAGGTGTAGGACCCACCGTATAGAAGTTAGGGCCATTTGAAGTTTTATCAGTGTTTGATTTGGGACTCAAGGGTAGCATAGCTTTGAGCGATAGCTTAAATTGACAAGAGGCTCGAGTACTTTATTGTTACAAAATTTCAAGGTTTTATGACGCTCCAGTAAAAAGTTACAAGCATTTGTATGTTGCAAACTTTGATCGGTGTACGACGTACCGTATAGAAGTTAGGGCCATTTGAAGTTTTATGAGTGTTTGAATTGGGACTCAAGGGTAGCATAGCTTTGAGCGATAGCTTAAATTGACAAGAGGCTCGAGTACTTTATTGTTACAAAATTTCAATGTTTTATGACGCTCCAGTAAAAAGATGCAAGCATTTGTATGTTGCAAACTTTGATAGGTGTAGGACGTACCTTATAGCAGTTAGGGCCATTTGAAGTTTTATCAGTGTTTGATTTGGGACTCAAGGGTAGCATAGCTTTGAGCGATAGCTTAAATTGACAAGAGGCTCGAGTACTTTATTGTTACAAAATTTCAAGGTTTTATGACGCTCCAGTAAAACGATACAAGCATTTGTATGTTGCAAACTTTGATAGGTGTAGGACGTACCGTATAGAAGTTAGAGCCATTTGAAGTTTTATCAGTGTTTGAATTGGGACTGAAGGGTAGCATAGCTTTGAGCGATAGCTTAAGTTGACAGGAGGCTCGAGTACTTTATTGTTACAAAATTTCAAGGTTTTATGACGCTCCAGTAAAAATATACAAGCATTTGTATGTTGCAAACTTTGATAGGTGTAAGACATACCGTATAGAAGTTAGGGCCATTTGAAGTTTTATGAGTGTTTGAATTGGGACTCAAGGGTAGTATAGCTTTGAGCGATGTCTTAAATTGACAAATGGGTCAAGTACTTTATTGTTACAAAATAAAAGGTTACAAGCATTTGTATGTTGCAAACTTTGATAGGTGTAGGACGTACCGTATATAAGCTAGGGCCATTTGAAGTTTTATCAGTGTTTGATTTGGGACTCAAGGGTAGCATAGCTTTGAGCGATAGCTTAAATTGACAAGAGGCTCGAGTACTTTATTGTTACAAAATTTCAAGGTTTTATGACGCTCCAGTAAAAAGATACAAGCATTTCTATGTTGCAAACTTTGATAGGTGTAGGACGTACCGTATAGAAGTTAGGGCCATTTGAAGTTTTATCAGTGTTTGATTTGGGACTCCAGGGTAGCATAGCTTTGAGCGATAGCTTAAATTGACAAGAGGCTCGAGTACTTTATTGTTACAAAATTTCAAGGATTTATGACGCTCCAGTAAAAAGTTACAAGCATTTGTGTGTTGCAAACTTTGATAGGTGTAGGGCGTACCGTTATAGAAGTTAGGGCCATTTGAAGTTTTATCAGTGTTTGATTTGGGACTCAAGGGTAGCATAGCTTTGAGCGATAGCTTAAATTGACAAGAGGCTCGAGTACTTTATTGTTACAAAATTTCAAGGTTTTATGACGCTCCAGTAAAAAGTTACAAGCATTTATATGTTGCAAACTTTGATAGGTGTAGGACGTACCGTATACAAGTTAGGGCCATTTGAAGTTTTATCAGTGTTTGATTTGGGACTCAAGGGTAGCATAGCTTTGAGCGATGGCTTAAATTGACAAGAGGGTCGAGTACTTTATTGCTACAAAATTTCAAGGTTTTATGACTCTCCAGTAAAAGGTTACAAGCATTTGTATGTTGCAAACTTTGATAGGTATAGGACGTACCGTATAGAAGTTAGGGCCATTTGAAGTTTTATCAGTGTTTGATTTGGGACTCAAGGGTAGCATAGCTTTGAGCGATATCTTAAATTGACAAGAGGCTCCTGTACTTTATTGTTACAAAATTTCAAGGTTTTATGACGCTCCAGTAAAAAGATACAAGCATTTGTACGTTGCAAACTTTGATAGGTGTAGGACGTACCGTATAGAAGTAAGGGCCATTTGAAGTTTTATCAGTGTTTGATTTGGGACTCAAGGGTATATAGCTTTGAGCGATAGCTTAAATTGACAAGAGGCTCGAGTACTTTATTGTTACAAAATTTCAAGGTTTTATGACGCTCCAGTAAAAAGTTACAAGCATTTGAATATTGCAAACTTTGATAGGTGTAGGACGTACCGTATAGAAGTTAGGGCCATTTGAAGTTTTATCAGTGTTTGATTTGGGACTCAAGGGTAGCATAGCTTTGAGCGATAGCTTAAATTGACAAGAGGCTCGAGTACTTTATTGTTACAAAATTTCAAGGTTTTATGACGCTCCAGTAAAAAGTTACAAGCATTTGTATGTTGCAAACTTTGATCGGTGTACGACGTACCGTATAGAAGTTAGGGCCATTTGAAGTTTTATGAGTGTTTGAATTGGGACTCAAGGGTAGCATAGCTTTGAGCGATAGCTTAAATTGACAAGAGGCTCGAGTACTTTATTGTTACAAAATTTCAATGTTTTATGACGCTCCAGTAAAAAGATGCAAGTATTTGTATGTTGCAAACTTTGATAGGTGTAGGACGTACCTTATAGCAGTTAGGGCCATTTGAAGTTTTATCAGTGTTTGATTTGGGACTCAAGGGTAGCATAGCTTTGAGCGATAGCTTAAATTGACAAGAGGCTCCAGTACTTTATTGTTACAAAATTTCAAGGTTTTATGACGCTCCAGTAAAACGATACAAGCATTTGTATGTTGCAAACTTTGATAGGTGTAGGACGTACCGTATAGAAGTTAGAGCCATTTGAAGTTTTATCAGTGTTTGAATTGGGACTCAAGGGTAGCATAGCTTTGAGCGATAGCTTAAGTTGACAGGAGGCTCGAGTACTTTATTGTTACAAAATTTCAAGGTTTTATGACGCTCCAGTAAAAATATACAAGCATTTGTATGTTGCAAACTTTGATAGGTGTAAGACATACCGTATAGAAGTTAGGGCCATTTGAAGTTTTATGAGTGTTTGAATTGGGACTCAAGGGTAGTATAGCTTTGAGCGATGTCTTAAATTGACAAATGGGTCAAGTACTTTATTGTTACAAAATAAAAGGTTACAAGCATTTGTATGTTGCAAACTTTGATAGGTGTAGGACGTACCGTATATAAGTTAGGGCCATTTGAAGTTTTATCAGTGTTTGATTTGGGACTCAAGGGTAGCATAGCTTTGAGCGATACCTTAAATTGACAAGAGGGTCGAGTACTTTATTGTTACAAAATTTCAAGGTTTTAAGACACTCCAGTAAAAAGTTACAAGCATTTGTATGTTGCAAACTTTGATAGGTGTAGGACGTACCGTATAGAAGTTAGGGCCATTTGAAGTTTTATCAGTGTTTGATTTGGGACTCAAGGGTAGCATAGCTTTGAGCGATAGCTTAAATTGACAAGAGGCTCGAGTACTTTATTGTTACAAAATTTCAAGGATTTATGACGCTCCAGTAAAAAGTTACAAGCATTTGTGTGTTGCAAACTTTGATAGGTGTAGGGCGTACCGTTATAGAAGTTAGGGCCATTTGAAGTTTTATCAGTGTTTGATTTGGGACTCAAGGGTAGCATAGCTTTGAGCGATAGCTTAAATTGACAAGAGGCTCGAGTACTTTATTGTTACAAAATTTCAAGGTTTTATGAGGCTCCAGTAAAAAGTTACAAGCATTTATATGTTGCAAACTTTGATAGGTGTAGGACGTACCGTATACAAGTTAGGGCCATTTGAAGTTTTATCAGTGTTTGATTTGGGACTCAAGGGTAGCATAGCTTTGAGCGATGGCTTAAATTGACAAGAGGGTCGAGTACTTTATTGCTACAAAATTTCAAGGTTTTATGACTCTCCAGTAAAAGGTTACAAGCATTTGTATGTTGCAAACTTTGATAGGTATAGGACGTACCGTATAGAAGTTAGGGCCATTTGAAGTTTTATCAGTGTTTGATTTGGGACTCAAGGGTAGCATAGCTTTGAGCGATATCTTAAATTGACAAGAGGCTCCTGTACTTTATTGTTACAAAATTTCAAGGTTTTATGACGCTCCAGTAAAAAGATACAAGCATTTGTACGTTGCAAACTTTGATAGGTGTAGGACGTACCGTATAGAAGTAAGGGCCATTTGAAGTTTTATCAGTGTTTGATTTGGGACTCAAGGGTATATAGCTTTGAGCGATAGCTTAAATTGACAAGAGGCTCGAGTACTTTATTGTTACAAAATTTCAAGGTTTTATGACGCTCCAGTAAAAAGTTACAAGCATTTGAATATTGCAAACTTTGATAGGTGTAGGACGTACCGTATAGAAGTTAGGGCCATTTGAAGTTTTATCAGTGTTTGATTTGGGACTCAAGGGTAGCATAGCTTTGAGCGATAGCTTAAATTGACAAGAGGCTCGAGTACTTTATTGTTACAAAATTTCAAGGTTTTATGACGCTCCAGTAAAAAGTTACAAGCATTTGTATGTTGCAAACTTTGATCGGTGTACGACGTACCGTATAGAAGTTAGGGCCATTTGAAGTTTTATGAGTGTTTGAATTGGGACTCAAGGGTAGCATAGCTTTGAGCGATAGCTTAAATTGACAAGAGGCTCGAGTACTTTATTGTTACAAAATTTCAATGTTTTATGACGCTCCAGTAAAAAGATGCAAGCATTTGTATGTTGCAAACTTTGATAGGTGTAGGACGTACCTTATAGCAGTTAGGGCCATTTGAAGTTTTATCAGTGTTTGATTTGGGACTCAAGGGTAGCATAGCTTTGAGCGATAGCTTAAATTGACAAGAGGCTCCAGTACTTTATTGTTACAAAATTTCAAGGTTTTATGACGCTCCAGTAAAACGATACAAGCATTTGTATGTTGCAAACTTTGATAGGTGTAGGACGTACCGTATAGAAGTTAGAGCCATTTGAAGTTTTATCAGTGTTTGAATTGGGACTGAAGGGTAGCATAGCTTTGAGCGATAGCTTAAGTTGACAGGAGGCTCGAGTACTTTATTGTTACAAAATTTCAAGGTTTTATGACGCTCCAGTAAAAATATACAAGCATTTGTATGTTGCAAACTTTGATAGGTGTAAGACATACCGTATAGAAGTTAGGGCCATTTGAAGTTTTATGAGTGTTTGAATTGGGACTCAAGGGTAGTATAGCTTTGAGCGATGTCTTAAATTGACAAATGGGTCAAGTACTTTATTGTTACAAAATAAAAGGTTACAAGCATTTGTATGTTGCAAACTTTGATAGGTGTAGGACGTACCGTATATAAGCTAGGGCCATTTGAAGTTTTATCAGTGTTTGATTTGGGACTCAAGGGTAGCATAGCTTTGAGCGATAGCTTAAATTGACAAGAGGCTCGAGTACTTTATTGTTACAAAATTTCAAGGTTTTATGACGCTCCAATAAAAAGATACAAGCATTTCTATGTTGCAAACTTTGATAGGTGTAGGACGTACCGTATAGAAGTTAGGGCCATTTGAAGTTTTATCAGTGTTTGATTTGGGACTCAAGGGTAGCATAGCTTTGAGCGATAGCTTAAATTGACAAGAGGCTCGAGTACTTTATTGTTACAAAATTTCAAGGATTTATGACGCTCCAGTAAAAAGTTACAAGCATTTGTGTGTTGCAAACTTTGATAGGTGTAGGGCGTACCGTTATAGAAGTTAGGGCCATTTGAAGTTTTATCAGTGTTTGATTTGGGACTCAAGGGTAGCATAGCTTTGAGCGATAGCTTAAATTGACAAGAGGCTCGAGTACTTTATTGTTACAAAATTTCAAGGTTTTATGACGCTCCAGTAAAAAGTTACAAGCATTTATATGTTGCAAACTTTGATAGGTGTAGGACGTACCGTATACAAGTTAGGGCCATTTGAAGTTTTATCAGTGTTTGATTTGGGACTCAAGGGTAGCATAGCTTTGAGCGATGGCTTAAATTGACAAGAGGGTCGAGTACTTTATTGCTACAAAATTTCAAGGTTTTATGACTCTCCAGTAAAAGGTTACAAGCATTTGTATGTTGCAAACTTTGATAGGTATAGGACGTACCGTATAGAAGTTAGGGCCATTTGAAGTTTTATCAGTGTTTGATTTGGGACTCAAGGGTAGCATAGCTTTGAGCGATATCTTAAATTGACAAGAGGCTCCTGTACTTTATTGTTACAAAATTTCAAGGTTTTATGACGCTCCAGTAAAAAGATACAAGCATTTGTACGTTGCAAACTTTGATAGGTGTAGGACGTACCGTATAGAAGTAAGGGCCATTTGAAGTTTTATCAGTGTTTGATTTGGGACTCAAGGGTATATAGCTTTGAGCGATAGCTTAAATTGACAAGAGGCTCGAGTACTTTATTGTTACAAAATTTCAAGGTTTTATGACGCTCCAGTAAAAAGTTACAAGCATTTGAATATTGCAAACTTTGATAGGTGTAGGACGTACCGTATAGAAGTTAGGGCCATTTGAAGTTTTATCAGTGTTTGATTTGGGACTCAAGGGTAGCATAGCTTTGAGCGATAGCTTAAATTGACAAGAGGCTCGAGTACTTTATTGTTACAAAATTTCAAGGTTTTATGACGCTCCAGTAAAAAGTTACAAGCATTTGTATGTTGCAAACTTTGATCGGTGTACGACGTACCGTATAGAAGTTAGGGCCATTTGAAGTTTTATGAGTGTTTGAATTGGGACTCAAGGGTAGCATAGCTTTGAGCGATAGCTTAAATTGACAAGAGGCTCGAGTACTTTATTGTTACAAAATTTCAATGTTTTATGACGCTCCAGTAAAAAGATGCAAGTATTTGTATGTTGCAAACTTTGATAGGTGTAGGACGTACCTTATAGCAGTTAGGGCCATTTGAAGTTTTATCAGTGTTTGATTTGGGACTCAAGGGTAGCATAGCTTTGAGCGATAGCTTAAATTGACAAGAGGCTCCAGTACTTTATTGTTACAAAATTTCAAGGTTTTATGACGCTCCAGTAAAACGATACAAGCATTTGTATGTTGCAAACTTTGATAGGTGTAGGACGTACCGTATAGAAGTTAGAGCCATTTGAAGTTTTATCAGTGTTTGAATTGGGACTCAAGGGTAGCATAGCTTTGAGCGATAGCTTAAGTTGACAGGAGGCTCGAGTACTTTATTGTTACAAAATTTCAAGGTTTTATGACGCTCCAGTAAAAATATACAAGCATTTGTATGTTGCAAACTTTGATAGGTGTAAGACATACCGTATAGAAGTTAGGGCCATTTGAAGTTTTATGAGTGTTTGAATTGGGACTCAAGGGTAGTATAGCTTTGAGCGATGTCTTAAATTGACAAATGGGTCAAGTACTTTATTGTTACAAAATAAAAGGTTACAAGCATTTGTATGTTGCAAACTTTGATAGGTGTAGGACGTACCGTATATAAGCTAGGGCCATTTGAAGTTTTATCAGTGTTTGATTTGGGACTCAAGGGTAGCATAGCTTTGAGCGATAGCTTAAATTGACAAGAGGCTCGAGTACTTTATTGTTACAAAATTTCAAGGTTTTATGACGCTCCAATAAAAAGATACAAGCATTTGTATGTTGCAAACTTTGATAGGTATAGGACGTACCGTATAGAAGTTAGGGCCATTTGAAGTTTTATCAGTGTTTGATTTCGGACTCAAGGGTAGCATAGCTTTGAGCGATAGCTTAAATTGACAAGAGGCTCGAGTACTTTATTGTTACAAAATTTCAAGGTTTTATGACGCTCCAATAAAAAGATACAAGCATTTGTATGTTGCAAACTTTGATAGGTGTAGGACGTACCGTATAGAAGTTAGGGCCATTTGAAGTTTTATCAGTGTTTGATTTGGGACTCAAGGGTAGCATAGCTTTGAGAGATAGCTTAAATTGACAAGAGGCTCGAGTACTTTATTTTTACAAAATTTCAAGGTTTTATCCAGTAAAAAGTTACAAGCATTTGTATGTTGCAAACTTTGATAGGTGTAGCACGTACCGTATAGAAGTTAGGGCCATTTGAAGTTTTATCAGTGTTTGATTTGGGACTCAAGAGTAGCATAGCTCTGAGCGATAGCTTAAATTGACAAGAGGCTCGAGTACTTTATTGTTACAAAATTTCAAGGTTTTATGACGCTCCAGTAAAAAGATACAAGCATTTGTACGTTGCAAACTTTGATAGGTGTAGGACGTACCGTATAGAAGTTAGGGCCATTTGAAGTTTTATCAGTGTTTGATTTGGGACTCAAGGGTATATAGCTTTGAGCGATAGCTTAAATTGACAAGAGGCTCGACTACTTTATTGTTACAAAATTTCAAGGTTTTATGACGCTCCAGTAAAAAGTTACAAGCATTTGAATATTGCAAACTTTGATAGGTGTATGACGTACCGTATAGAAGTTAGGGCCATTTGAAGTTTTATCAGTGTTTGATTTGGGACTCAAGGGTAGCATAGCTTTGAGCGATAGCTTAAATTGACAAGAGGCTCGAGTACTTTATTGTTACAAAATTTCAAGGTTTTATGACGCTCCAATAAAAAGATACAAGCATTTGTATGTTGCAAACTTTGATAGGTGTAGGACGTACCGTATAGAAGTTAGGGCCATTTGAAGTTTTATCAGTGTTTGATTTGGGACTCAAGGGTAGCATAGCTTTGAGCGATAGCTTAAATTGACAAGAGGCTCGAGTACTTTATTGTTACAAAATTTCAAGGATTTATGACGCTCCAGTAAAAAGTTACAAGCATTTGTGTGTTGCAAACTTTGATAGGTGTAGGGCGTACCGTTATAGAAGTTAGGGCCATTTGAAGTTTTATCAGTGTTTGATTTGGGACTCAAGGGTAGCATAGCTTTGAGCGATAGCTTAAATTGACAAGAGGCTCGAGTACTTTATTGTTACAAAATTTCAAGGTTTTATGACGCTCCAGTAAAAAGTTACAAGCATTTATATGTTGCAAACTTTGATAGGTGTAGGACGTACCGTATACAAGTTAGGGCCATTTGAAGTTTTATCAGTGTTTGATTTGGGACTCAAGGGTAGCATAGCTTTGAGCGATGGCTTAAATTGACAAGAGGGTCGAGTACTTTATTGCTACAAAATTTCAAGGTTTTATGACTCTCCAGTAAAAGGTTACAAGCATTTGTATGTTGCAAACTTTGATAGGTATAGGACGTACCGTATAGAAGTTAGGGCCATTTGAAGTTTTATCAGTGTTTGATTTGGGACTCAAGGGTAGCATAGCTTTGAGCGATATCTTAAATTGACAAGAGGCTCCTGTACTTTATTGTTACAAAATCTCAAGGTTTTATGACGCTCCAGTAAAAAGATACAAGCATTTGTACGTTGCAAACTTTGATAGGTGTAGGACGTACCGTATAGAAGTAAGGGCCATTTGAAGTTTTATCAGTGTTTGATTTGGGACTCAAGGGTATATAGCTTTGAGCGATAGCTTAAATTGACAAGAGGCTCGAGTACTTTATTGTTACAAAATTTCAAGGTTTTATGACGCTCCAGTAAAAAGTTACAAGCATTTGAATATTGCAAACTTTGATAGGTGTAGGACGTACCGTATAGAAGTTAGGGCCATTTGAAGTTTTATCAGTGTTTGATTTGGGACTCAAGGGTAGCATAGCTTTGAGCGATAGCTTAAATTGACAAGAGGCTCGAGTACTTTATTGTTACAAAATTTCAAGGTTTTATGACGCTCCAGTAAAAAGTTACAAGCATTTGTATGTTGCAAACTTTGATCGGTGTACGACGTACCGTATAGAAGTTAGGGCCATTTGAAGTTTTATGAGTGTTTGAATTGGGACTCAAGGGTAGCATAGCTTTGAGCGATAGCTTAAATTGACAAGAGGCTCGAGTACTTTATTGTTACAAAATTTCAATGTTTTATGACGCTCCAGTAAAAAGATGCAAGTATTTGTATGTTGCAAACTTTGATAGGTGTAGGACGTACCTTATAGCAGTTAGGGCCATTTGAAGTTTTATCAGTGTTTGATTTGGGACTCAAGGGTAGCATAGCTTTGAGCGATAGCTTAAATTGACAAGAGGCTCCAGTACTTTATTGTTACAAAATTTCAAGGTTTTATGACGCTCCAGTAAAACGATACAAGCATTTGTATGTTGCAAACTTTGATAGGTGTAGGACGTACCGTATAGAAGTTAGAGCCATTTGAAGTTTTATCAGTGTTTGAATTGGGACTCAAGGGTAGCATAGCTTTGAGCGATAGCTTAAGTTGACAGGAGGCTCGAGTACTTTATTGTTACAAAATTTCAAGGTTTTATGACGCTCCAGTAAAAATATACAAGCATTTGTATGTTGCAAACTTTGATAGGTGTAAGACATACCGTATAGAAGTTAGGGCCATTTGAAGTTTTATGAGTGTTTGAATTGGGACTCAAGGGTAGTATAGCTTTGAGCGATGTCTTAAATTGACAAATGGGTCAAGTACTTTATTGTTACAAAATAAAAGGTTACAAGCATTTGTATGTTGCAAACTTTGATAGGTGTAGGACGTACCGTATATAAGCTAGGGCCATTTGAAGTTTTATCAGTGTTTGATTTGGGACTCAAGGGTAGCATAGCTTTGAGCGATAGCTTAAATTGACAAGAGGCTCGAGTACTTTATTGTTACAAAATTTCAAGGTTTTATGACGCTCCAATAAAAAGATACAAGCATTTGTATGTTGCAAACTTTGATAGGTGTAGGACGTACCGTATAGAAGTTAGGGCCATTTGAAGTTTTATCAGTGTTTGATTTGGGACTCAAGGGTAGCATAGCTTTGAGCGATAGCTTAAATTGACAAGAGGCTCGAGTACTTTATTGTTACAAAATTTCAAGGTTTTATGACGCTCCAATAAAAAGATACAAGCATTTGTATGTTGCAAACTTTGATAGGTGTAGGACGTACCGTATAGAAGTTAGGGCCATTTGAAGTTTTATCAGTGTTTGATTTGGGACTCAAGGGTAGCATAGCTTTGAGAGATAGCTTAAATTGACAAGAGGCTCGAGTACTTTATTTTTACAAAATTTCAAGGTTTTATCCAGTAAAAAGTTACAAGCATTTGTATGTTGCAAACTTTGATAGGTGTAGCACGTACCGTATAGAAGTTAGGGCCATTTGAAGTTTTATCAGTGTTTGATTTGGGACTCAAGAGTAGCATAGCTCTGAGCGATAGCTTAAATTGACAAGAGGCTCGAGTACTTTATTGTTACAAAATTTCAAGGTTTTATGACGCTCCAGTAAAAAGATACAAGCATTTGTACGTTGCAAACTTTGATAGGTGTAGGACGTACCGTATATAAGCTAGGGCCATTTGAAGTTTTATCAGTGTTTGATTTGGGACTCAAGGGTATATAGCTTTGAGCGATAGCTTAAATTGACAAGAGGCTCGACTACTTTATTGTTACAAAATTTCAAGGTTTTATGACGCTCCAATAAAAAGATACAAGCATTTGAATATTGCAAACTTTGATAGGTGTAGGACGTACCGTATAGAAGTTAGGGCCATTTGAAGTTTTATCAGTGTTTGATTTGGGACTCAAGGGTAGCATAGCTTTGAGAGATAGCTTAAATTGACAAGAGGCTCGAGTACTTTATTTTTACAAAATTTCAAGGTTTTATGACGCTCCAGTAAAAAGTTACAAGCATTTGTATGTTGCAAACTTTGATAGGTGTAGCACGTACCGTATAGAAGTTAGGGCCATTTGAAGTTTTATCAGTGTTTGATTTGGTACTCAAGGGTAGCATAGCTCTGAGCGATAGCTTAAATTGACAAGAGGCTCGAGTACTTTATTGTTACAAAATTTCAAGGTTTTATGACGCTCCAGTAAAAAGATACAAGCATTTGTATGTTGCAAACTTTGATAGGTGTAGGACGTACCGTATAGAAGTTAGGGCCATTTGAAGTTTTATGAGTGTTTGATTTGGGACTCAAGGGTAGCATAGCTTTGAGCGATAACTTAAATTGACAAGAGGCTCGAGTACTTTATTGTTACAAAATTTCAAAGTTTTGACGCTCCAGTAAAAAGATACAAGCATTTGTATGTTGCAAACTTTGATAGGTGTAGGACGTACCGTATAGAAGTTAGGGCCATTTGAAGTTTTATCAGTGTTTGATTTGGGACTCAAGGGTAGCATAGCTCTGAGCGATAGCTTAAATTGACAAGAGGCTCGAGTACTTTATTGTTACAAAATTTCAAGGTTTTATGACGCTCCAGTAAAAATATACAAGCATTTGTATGTTGCAAACTTTGATAGGTGTAAGACATACCGTATAGAAGTGTTTGAATTGGGACTCAAGGGTAGTATAGCTTTGAGCGATGTCTTAAATTGACAAATGGGTCAAGTACTTTATTGTTACAAAATTTCAAGGTTTTATGACGCTCCAGTAAAAGGTTACAAGCATTTGTATGTTGCAAACTTTGATAGGTGTAGGACGTACCGTTTATAAGCTAGGGCCATTTGAAGTTTTATCTGTGTTTGATTTGGGACTCAAGGGTAGCATAGCTTTGAGCGATAGCTTAAATTGACAAGAGGCTCGAGTACTTTATTGTTACAAAATTTCAAGGTTTTATGACGCTCCAATAAAAAGATACAAGCATTTGTATGTTGCAAACTTTGATAGGTGTAGGACGTACCGTATAGAAGTTAGGGCCATTTGAAGTTTTATCAGTGTTTGATTTGGGACTCAAGGGTAGCATAGCTTTGAGAGATAGCTTAAATTGACAAGAGGCTCGAGTACTTTATTGTTACAAAATTTCAAGGTTTTATGACGCTCCAGTAAAATGTTACAAGCATTTGTATGTTGCAAACTTTGATAGGTGTAGCACGTACCGTATAGAAGTTAGGGCCATTTGAAGTTTTATCAGTGTATGATTTGGGACTCAAGGGTAGCATTGCTCTGAGCGATAGCTTAAATTGACAAGAGGCTCGAGTACTTTATTGTTACAAAATTTCAAGGTTTTATGACGCTCCAGTAAAAAGATACAAGCATTTGTATGTTGCAAACTTTGATAGGTGTAGGACGTACCGTATAGAAGTTAGGGCCATTTGAAGTTTTATGAGTGTTTGATTTGGGACTCAAGGGTAGCATAGCTTTGAGCGATAACTTAAATTGACAAGAGACTCGAGTACTTTATTGTTACAAAATTTCAAGGTTTTGACGCTCCAGTAAAAAGATACAAGCATTTGTATGTTGCAAACTTTGATAGGTGTAGGACGTACCGTATAGAAGTTAGGGCCATTTGAAGTTTTATCAGTGTTTGATTTGGGACTCAAGGGTAGCATAGCTTTGAGCGATAGCTTAAATTGACAAGAGGCTCGAGTACTTTATTGTTACAAAATTTCAAGGTTTTATGACGCTCCAGTAAAAAGTTACAAGCATTTGTATGTTGCAAACTTTGATAGGTGTAGGTCGTACCGTATAGAAGTTAGGGCCATTTTAAGTTTTATGAGTGTTTGATTTGGGACTCAAGGGTAGCATAGCTTTGAGCGATAGCTTAAATTGACAAGAGGCTCGAGTACTTTATTGTTACAAAATTTCAAGGATTTATGACGCTCCAGTAAAAATATACAAGCATTTGTATGTTGCAAACTTTGATAGGTGTAGGACGTACCGTATAGAAGTTAGGGCCATTTGAAGTTTTATGAGTGTTTGATTTGGGACTCAAGGGTAGCATAGCTTTGAGCGATAGCTTAAATTGACAAGAGGGTCGAGTACTTTATTGTTACAAAATTTCAAAGTTTTATGACGCTCCAGTAAGAAGTTACAAGCATTTGTATGTTGCAAACTTTGATAGGTGTAGGACGTACCGTATATAAGTTAGCGCCATTTGAAGTTTTATCAGTGTTTGATTTGGGACTCAAGGGTAGCATAGCTTTGAGCGATATCTTAAATTGTCAAGAGGCTCGAGTACTTTATTGTTACAAAATTTCAAGGTTTTATGACGCTCCAGTAAAAATATACAAGCATTTGTATGGTGCAAACTTTGATAGGTGTAGGACGTACCGTATAGAAGTTAGGGCCATTTGAAGTTTTATCAGTGTTTGATTTGGGACTCAAGGGTAGCATAGCTTTGAGCGATAGCTTAAATTGACAAGAGGCTCGAGTACTTTATTGTTACAAAATTTCAAGGTTTTATGACGCTCCAGTAAAAAGATACAAGCATTTGTATGTTGCAAACTTTGATAGGTGTAGGACGTACCGTATAGAAGTTAGGGCCATTTGAAGTTTTATCAGTGTTTGCTTTGGGACTCAAGGGTAGCATAGCTTTAAGCGATAGCTTAAATTGACAAGAGGCTCGACTACTTTATTGTTATAGAATTTCAAGGTTTTATGACGCTCCAGTAAAAAGATACAGGCATTTGTATGTTGCAAACTTTGATAGGTGTAGGACGTACCGTATAGAAGTTAGGGCCATTTGAAGTTTTATCAGTGTTTGATTTGGGACTCAAGGGTAGCATAGCTTTGAGCGATAACTTAAATTGACAAGAGGCTCGAGTACTTTATTGTTACAAAATTTCAAGGTTTTATGACGCTCCAGTAAAACGATACAAGCATTTGTATGTTGCAAACTTTGATAGGTGTAGGACGTACCGTATAGAAGTTAGAGCCATTTGAAGTTTTATCAGTGTTTGAATTGGGACTCAAGGGTAGCATAGCTTTGAGCGATAGCTTAAGTTGACAGGAGGCTCGAGTACTTTATTGTTACAAAATTTCAAGGTTTTATGACGCTCCAGTAAAAATATACAAGCATTTGTATGTTGCAAACTTTGATAGGTGTAAGACATACCGTATAGAAGTTAGGGCCATTTGAAGTTTTATGAGTGTTTGAATTGGGACTCAAGGGTAGTATAGCTTTGAGCGATGTCTTAAATTGACAAATGGGTCAAGTACTTTATTGTTACAAAATTTCAAGGTTTTATGACGCTCCAGTAAAAGGTTACAAGCATTTGTATGTTGCAAACTTTGATAGGTGTAGGACGTACCGTATATAAGCTAGGGCCATTTGAAGTTTTATCAGTGTTTGATTTGGGACTCAAGGGTAGCATAGCTTTGAGCGATAGCTTAAATTGACAAGAGGCTCGAGTACTTTATTGTTACAAAATTTCAAGGTTTTATGACGCTCCAAGAAAAAGTTACAAGCATTTGTATGTTGCAAACTTTGATAGGTGTAGGACGTACCGTATAGAAGTTAGGGCCATTTTAAGTTTTATGAGTGTTTGATTTGGGACTCAAGGGTAGCATAGCTTTGAGCGATAGCTTAAATTGACAAGAGGCTCGAGTACTTTATTGTTACAAAATTTCAAGGTTTTATGACGCTCCAGTAAAAATATACAAGCATTTGTATGTTGCAAACTTTGATAGGTGTAGGACGTACCGTATAGAAGTTAGGGCCATTTGAAGTTTTATCAGTGTTTGATTTGGGACTCAAGGGTAGCATAGCTTTGAGCGATAGCTTAAATTGACAAGAGGGTCGAGTACTTTATTGTTACAAAATTTCAAAGTTTTATGACGCTCCAGTAAGAAGTTACAAGCATTTGTATGTTGCAAACTTTGATAGGAGTAGGACGTACCGTATATAAGTTAGGGCCATTTGAAGTTTTATCAGTGTTTGATTTGGGACTCAAGGGTAGCATAGCTTTGAGCGATATCTTAAATTGTCAAGAGGCTCGAGTACTTTATTGTTACAAAATTTCAAGGTTTTATGACGCTCCAGTAAAAATATACAAACATTTGTATGGTGCAAACTTTGATAGGTGTAGGACGTACCGTATAGAAGTTAGGGCCATTTGAAGTTTTATCAGTGTTTGATTTGGGACTCAAGGGTAGCATAGCTTTGAGCGATAGCTTAAATTGACAAGAGGCTCGAGTACTTTATTGTTACAAAATTTCAAGGTTTTATGACGCTCCAGTAAAAAGATACAAGCATTTGTATGTTGCAAACTTTGATAGGTGTAGGACGTACCGTATAGAAGTTAGGGCCATTTGAAGTTTTATCAGTGTTTGCTTTGGGACTCAAGGGTAGCATAGCTTTAAGCGATAGCTTAAATTGACAAGAGGCTCGACTACTTTATTGTTATAGAATTTCAAGGTTTTATGACGCTCCAGTAAAAAGATACAGGCATTTGTATGTTGCAAACTTTGATAGGTGTAGGACGTACCGTATAAAAGTTAGGGCCATTTGAAGTTTTATCAGTGTTTGGTTTGGGACTCAAGGGTAGCATAGCTTTGAGCGATAACTTAAATTGACAAGAGGCTCGAGTACTTTATTGTTACAAAATTTCAAGGATTTATGACGCTCCAGTAAAAAGTTACAAGCATTTATGTGTTGCAAACTTTGATAGGTGTAGGACGTACCGTATAGAAGTTAGGGCCATTTGAAGTTTTATCAGTGTTTGATTTGGGACTCAAGGGTAGCATAGCTTTGAGCGATAGCTTAAATTGACAAGAGGCTCGAGTACTTTATTGTTACAAAATTTCAAGGTTTTATGACGCTCCAGTAAAAAGTTACAGTCATTTGTATGTTGCAAACTTTGATAGGTGTAGGCCGTACCGTATACAAGTTAGGGCCATTTGAAGTTTTATCAGTGTTTGATTTGGGACTCAAGGGTAGTATAGCTTTGAGCGATGGCTTAAATTGACAAGAGGCTCGAGTACTTTATTGCTACAAAATTTCAAGGTTTTATGACGCTCCACTAAAAGGTTACAAGCATTTGTATGTTGCAAACTTTGATAGGTGTAGGACGTACCGTATAGAAGTTAGGGCCATTTGAAGTTTTATCAGTGTTTGATTTGGGACTCAAGGGTAGCATAGCTTTGAGCGATATCTTAAATTGACAAGAGGCTCCTGTGCTTTATTGTTACAAAATTTCAAGGTTTTATGACGGTCCAGTAAAAAGATACAAGCATTTGTACGTTGCAAACTTTGATAGGTGTAGGACGTACCGTATAGAAGTTAGGGCCATTTGAAGTTTTATCAGTGTTTGATTTGGGACTCAAGGGTAGCATAGCTTTGAGCGATAGCTTAAATTGACAAGAGGCTCGAGTACTTTATTGTTACAAAATTTCAAGGTTTTATGACGCTCCAGTAAAAAGTTACAAGCATTTGAATATTGCAAACTTTGATAGGTGTAGGACGTACCGTATAAAAGTTAGGGCCATTTGAAGTTTGATCAGTGTTTGATTTGGGACTCAAAGGTAGCATAGCTTTGAGCGATAGCTTAAATTGACAAGAGGCTCGAGTACTTTATTGTTACAAAATTTCAAGGTTTTATGACGCTCCAGTGAAAAGATACAAGCATTTGTATGTTGCAAACTTTGATAGGTGTAGGACGTACCGTATAGAAGTTAGGGCCATTTGAAGTTTTATCAGTGTTTGATTTGGGACTCAAGGGTAGCATAACTTTGAGCAATAGCTTAAATTGACAAGAGGCTCGAGTACTTTATTGTTACAAAATTTCAAGGTTTTATGACGCTCCAGTAAAAAGTTACAAGCATTTGTATGTTGCAAACTTTGATCGGTGTACGACGTACCGTATAGAAGTTAGGGCCATTTGAAGTTTTAAGAGTGTTTGAATTGGGACTCAAGGGTAGCATAGCTTTGAGCGATAGCTTAAATTGACAAGAGGCTCGAGTACTTTATTGTTACAAAATTTCAAGGTTTTATGACGCTCCAGTAAAAAGATGCAAGCATTTGTATGTTGCAAACTTTGATAGGTGTAGGACGTACCGTATAGAAGTTAGGGCCATTTGAAGTTTTATCAGTGTTTGATTTGGAACTCAAGGGTACCATAGCTTTGAGCGATAGCTTAAATTGACAAGAGGCTCGAGTACTTTATGGTTACAAAATTTCAAGGTTTTATGACGCTCCAGTAAAAAGTTACAAGCATTTGTATGTTGCAAAATTTGATAGGTGTAGGACGTACCGTATAGAAGTTAGGGTCATTTGAAGTTTTATCAGTGTTTGATTTGGGACTCAAGGGCAGCATAGCTTTGAGCGATGGCTTCAATTGACAAGAGGGTCGAGTACTTTATTGTTACAAAATTTCAAGGTTTTAAGACACTCCAGTAAAAAGTTACAAGCATTTGTATGTTGCAAACTTTGATAGGTGTAGGACGTACCATATAGAAGTTAGGGCCATTTGAAGTTTTATCAGTGTTTGATTTGGGACTCAAGGGTAGCATAGCTTTGAGCGATATCTTAAATTGACAAGAGGCTCCAGTACTTTATTGTTAAAAAATTTCAACGTTTTATGACGCTCCAGTAAAAAGATACAAGCATTTGTATGTTGCAAACTTTGATAGGTGTAGGACGTACCGTATAGAAGTTAGGGCCATTTGAAGTTTTATCAGTGTTTGATTTGGGACTCAAGGGTAGCATAGCTTTGAGCGATAGCTTAAATTGACAGGAGGCTCGAGTACTTTATTGTTACAAATTTCAAGGTTTTATGACGCTCCAGTAAAAAGATACAAGCATTTGTATGTTGCAAACTTTGATAGGTGTAGGACGTACCGTATAGAAGTTAGGGCCATTTGAAATTTTATCAGTGTTTGCTTTGGGAGTCAAGGGTATCATAGCTTTGAGCGATAGCTTAAATTGACAAGAGGCTCGACTACTTTATTGTTATAAAATTTCAAGGTTTTATGACGCTCCAGTAAAAAGATACAAGCATTTGTATGTTGCAAACTTTGATAGGTGTAGGACGTACCGTATAGAAGTTAGGGCCATTTGAAGTTTTATCAGTGTTTGATTTGGGACTCAAGGGTAGCATAGCTTTGAGCGATAGCTTAAATTGACAAGAGGCTCGAGTACTTTATTGTTACAAAATTTCAAGGTTTTATGACGCTCCAGTAAAAAGTTACAAGCATTTTTGTGTTGCAAACTTTGATAGGTGTAGGACGTACCGTATAGAAGTTAGGGCCATTTGAAGTTTTATCAGTGTTTGATTTGGGACTCAAGGGTAGCATAGCTTTGAGCGATAGCTTAAATTGACAAGAGGCTCGAGTACTTTATTGTTACAAAATTTCAAGGTTTTATGACGCTCCAATAAAAAGATACAAGCATTTGTATGTTGCAAACTTTGATAGGTGTAGGACGTACCGTATAGAAGTTAGGGCCATTTGAAGTTTTGTCAGTGTTTGATTTGGGACTCAAGGGTAGCATAGCTCTGAGCGATAGCTTAAATTGACAAGAGGCTCGAGTACTTTATTGTTACAAAATTTCAAGGTTTTATGACGCTCCAGTAAAAAGATACAAGCATTTGTATGTTGCAAACTTTGATAGGTGTAGGACGTACCGTATAGAAGTTAGGGCCATTTGAAGTTTTATGAGTGTTTGATTTGGGACTCAAGGGTAGCATAGCTTTGAGCGATAGCTTAAATTGACAAGAGGCTCGAGTACTTTATTGTTACAAAATTTCAAGGTTTTATGACGCTCCAGTAAAAAGATGCAAGCATTTGTATGTTGCAAACTTTGATAGGTGTGGGACGTACCGTATAGAAGTTAGGGCCATTTGAAGTTTTATCAGTGTTTGATTTGGGACTCAAGGGTAGCATAGCTTTGAGCGATAGCTTAAATTGACAAGAGGGTCGAGTACTTTATTGTTACAAAATTTCAAAGTTTTATGACGCTCCAGTAAGAAGTTACAAGCATTTGTATGTTGCAAACTTTGATAGGTGTAGGACGTACCGTATATAAGTTAGGGCCATTTGAAGTTTTATCAGTGTTTGATTTGGGACTCAAGGGTAGCATAGCTTTGAGCGATAGCTTAAATTTTCAAGAGGCTCGAGTACTTTATTGTTACAAAATTTCAAGGTTTTATGACGCTGCAGTAAAAATATACAAGCATTTGTATGTTGCAAACTTTGATAGGTGTAGGACGTACCGTATATAAGTTAGGGCCATTTGAAGTTTTATCAGTGTTTGATTTGGGACTCAAGGGTAGCATAGCTTTGAGCGATATCTTAAATTGACAAGAGGGTCGAGTTCTTTATTGTTACAAAATTTCAAATTTTTATGACGCTCCAGTAAGAAGTTACAAGCATTTGTATGTTGCAAACTTTGATAGGTGTAGGACGTACCGTATATAAGTTAGGGCCATTTGAAGTTTTATCAGTGTTTGATTTGGGACTCAAGGGTAGCATAGCTTTGAGCGATAGCTTAAATTTTCAAGAGGCTCGACCCACTTTATTGTTACAAAATTTCAAAGTTTTATGACGCTCCAGCAAGAATTTACAAGCATTTGTATGTTGCAAACTTTGATAGGTGTAGGACGTACCGTATATAAGTTAGGGCCATTTGAAGTTTTATCAGTGTTTGATTTGGGACTCAAGGGTAGCATAGCTTTGAGCGATAGCTTAAATTGTCAAGAGGCTCGAGTACTTTATTGTTACAAAATTTGAAGGTTTTATGACGCTCCAGTAAAAAGATACAAGCATTTGTATGTTGCAAACTTTGATAGGTGTAGGACGTACCGTATAGAAGTTAGGGCCATTTGAAGTTTTATGAGTGTTTTAATTATGACTCAAGGGTAGCATAGCTTTGAGCGATAGCTTAAATTGACAAGAGGCTCGAGTACTTTATTGTTACAAAATTTCAAGGTTTTATGACGCTCCAGTTAAAAGTTACAAGCATTTGTATGTTGCAAACTTTGTTCGGTGCAGGACGTACCGTATAGAAGTTAGGGCCATTTGAAGTTTTATGAGTGTTTGAATTGGGACTCAAGGGTAGCATAGCTTTGAGCGATAGCTGAAGTTGACAAGAGGCTCGAGTACTTTATTGTTACAAAATTTTAAGGTTTTATGACGCTCCAGTAAAAAGTTACAAGCATTTGTATGTTGCAAACTTTGATAGGTGTAGGATGTACCGTATAGAAGTTAGGGCCATTTGAAGTTTTATCAGTATTTGATTTGAGACTCAAGGGTAGCATAGCTGTGAGCGATGGCTTAAATTGACAAGAGGGTCGAGTACTTTATTGTTACAATGTTTCAAGGATTTATGACGCTCCAGTAAAAAGTTACAAGCATTTGTATGTTGCAAACTTTGATAGGTGTAGGACGTACCGTCTAGAAGTTAGGGCCATTTGAAGTTTTATGAGTGTTTGATTTGGGACTCAAGGGTAGCATAGCTTTGAGCGATAGCTTAAATTGTCAAGAGGCTCGAGTACTTTATTGTTACAACATTTCAAGGTTTTATGACGTTCCAGTAAAAATATACAAGCATTTGTATGTTGCAAACTTTGATAGGTGTAGGACGTACCGTATAGAAGTTAGGGCCATTTGAAGTTTTATGAGTGTTTTAATTGGGACTCAAGGGTAGCATAGCTTTGAGCGATAGCTTAAATTGACAAGAGGCTCGAGTACTTTATTGTTACAAAATTTCAAGGTTTTATGACGCTCCAGTAAAAAGTTACAAGCATTTGTATGTTGCAAACTTTGATCGGTGCAGGACGTACCGTATAGAAGTTAGGGCCATTTGAAGTTTTATGAGTGTTTGAATTGGGACTCAAGGGTAGCATAGCTTTGAGCGATAGCTTAAATTGACAAGAGGCTCGAGTACTTTATTGTTACAAAATTTCAAGGTTTTATGACGCTCCAGTAAAAAGTTACAAGCATTTGTATGTTGCAAACTTTGATAGGTGTAGGACGTACCGTATAGAAGTTAGGGCCATTTGAAGTTTTATGAGTGTTTGAATTGGGACTCAAGGGTAGCAGAGCTTTGAGCGATAGCTTAAATTGACAAGAGGCTCGAGTAATTTGTTGTTACAAAATTTCAAGGTTTTATGACGCTCCAGTAAAAAGATACAAGCATTTGTATGTTGCAAACTTTGATAGGTGTAGGACGTACCGTATAGAAGTTAGGGCCGTTTGAAGTTTTATCAGTGTTTGATTTGGGACTCAAGAGTAGCAGAGCTTTAAGCGATGGCGTAAATTGACAAGAGGGTCGAATACATTATTGTTACAAAATTTCAAGGTTTTATGACGCTCCAGTAAAAAGTTACAAGCATTTGTATGTTGCAAACTTTGATAGGTGTAGGACGCACCGTATAGAAGTTAGGGCTATTTGAAGTTTTATCAGTGTTTGATTTGGGACTCAAGGGTAGCATAGCTTTGAGCGATAGCTTAAATTGACAAGAGGCTCGAGTACTTTATTGTTACAAAATTTCAAGGTTTTATGACGCTCCAGTAAAAAGATACAAGCATTTGTATGTTGCAAACTTTGATAGGTTTTGGACGTACCGTATAGAAGTTAGGGCCATTTGAAGTTCTATCAGTGTTTGATTTCGGATTCAAGGGTAGCATAGCTTTGAGCGATAGCTTAAATTGACAAGAGGCTCGAGTACTTTATTGTTACAAAATTTCAAGGTTTTATGACGCTCCAGTAAAAAGATAAAAGCATTTGTATGTTGCAAACTTTGATAGGTGTAGGACGTACCGTATAGACGTTAGGGCCATTTGAAGTTTTATCAGTGTTTGATTTGGGACTCAAGGGTAGCATAGCTTTGAGCGATAGCTTAAATTGACAAGAGGCTCGAGTACTTTATTGTTACAAAATTTCAAGGTTTTATGACGCTCCAGTAAAAAGATACAAGCATTTGTATGTTGCAAACTTTGATAGGTGTAGGACGTACCGTATAGAAGTTAGGGCCATTTGAAGTTTTATCCGTGTTTGATTTGGGACTCAAGGGTAGCATAGCTTTGAACGATGGCTTAAATTGACAAGAGGGTCGAGTACTTTATTGTTACAAAATTTCAACGTTTTATGACGCTCCAGTAAAAAGTTACAAGTATTTGTATGTTGCAAACTTTGATAGGTGTAGGACGTACCGTATAGAAGTTAGGGCCATTTGAAATTTTATGAGTGTCTGAATTGGGACTCAAGGGTAGCATAGCTTTGAGAGATAGCTTAAATTGACAAGAGGCTCGAGTACTTTATTGTCACAAAATTTAAAGGTTTTATGACGCTCCAGTAAAAAGATACAAGCATTTGTATGTTGCAAACTTTGAAAGGTGTAGGACGTACCGTATAGAAGTTAGGGCCATTTGAAGTTTTATCAGTGTTTGATTTGGGACTCAAGGGTAGCATAGCTTTGAGCGATGGCTTAAATTGACAAGAGTGTTGCGTACTTTACTGTTACAAAATTTCAACGTTTTGTGACGCTCCAGTAAAAAGTTACAAGCATTTGTATGTTGCAAACTTTGATAGGTGTACGACGTACCGTATAGAAGTTAGGGCTATTTGAAGTTTTATGAGTGTTTGAATTGGGACTCAAGGGTAGCATAGCTTTGAGCGATAGCTTAAATTGACAAGAGGCTCGAGTACTTTATTGTTACAAAATTTCAAGGTTTTATGACGCTCCAGTAAAAAATTACAAGCATTTGTATGTTGCAAACTTTGATAGGTGTTGGACGTACCGTATAGAAGTTAGGGCCATTTGAAGTTTTATCAGTGTTTGATGTGCGACACAAGGGTAGCATAGCTATGAGCGATAGCTTAAATTGACAAGAGGCTCGAGTACTTTATTGATACAAAATTTCAAGGTTTTATGACGCTCCAGTAAAAAGATATAAGCATTTGTATGTTGCAAACTTTGATAGGTGTAGGACTTACCGTATAGAAGTTCGGGCCATTTGAAGTTTTATCAGTGTTTGATTTGGGATTCAAGGGCAGCATAGTTTTGAGCGATAGCTTAAATTGACAAGAGGCTCGAGTACTTTATTGTTACAAAATTTCAAGGTTTTATGACGCTCCAGTAAAAAGATACAAGCATTTGTATGTTGCAAACTTTGATAGGTGTAGGACGTACCGTATAGAAGTTAGGGCCATTTGAAGTTTTATCAGTGTTTGATTTGGGACTCAAGGGTAGCATAGCTTTGAGCGATAGCTTAAATTGACAAGAGGCTCGAGTACTTTATTGTTACAAAATTTCAAGGTTTTATGACGCTCCAGTAAAAAGATACAAGCATTTGTATGTTGCAAACTTTGACAGGTGTAGGACGTACCGTATAGAAGTTAGGGCCATTTGAAGTTTTATCCGTGTTTGATTTGGGACTCAAGGGTAGCATAGCTTTGAGCGATGGCTTAAATTGACAAGAGGGTCGAGTACTTTATTGTTACAAAATTTCAACGTTTTATGACGCTCCAGTAAAAAGTTACAAGCATTTGTATGTTGCAAACTTTGATAGGTGTAGGACGTACCGTATAGAAGTTAGGGCCATTTGAAGTTTTATGAGTGTCTGAATTGGGACTCAAGGGTAGCATAGCTTTGAGCGATAGCTTAAATTGACAAGAGGCTCGAGTACTTTATTGTTACAAAATTTAAAGGTTTTATGACGCTCCAGTAAAAATTTACAAGCATTTGTATGTTGCAAACTTTGAAAGGTGTAGGACGTACCGTATAGAAGTTAGGGCCATTTGAAGTATTATCCGTGTTTGATTTGGGACTCAAGGGTAGCATAGCTTTAAGCGATGGCGTAAATTGACAAGAGGGTCGAATACATTATTGTTACAAAATTTCAAGGTTTTATGATGCTCCAGTAAAAAGTTACAAGCATTTGTATGTTGCAAACTTTGATAGGTGTAGGACGCACCGTATAGAAGTTAGGGCTATTTGAAGTTTTATCAGTGTTTGATTTGGGACTCAAGGGTAGCATAGCTTTGAGCGATAGCTTAAATTGACAAGAGGCTCGAGTACTTTATTGTTACAAAATTTCAAGGTTTTATGACGCTTCAGTAAAAAGATACAAGCATTTGTATGTTGCAAACTTTGATAGGTGTAGGACGTACCGTATAGAAGTTAGGCCATTTGAAGTTCTATCAGTGTTTGATTTGGGACTCAAGGGTAGCATAGCTTTGAGCGATAGCTTAAATTGACAAGAGGCTCGAGTACTTTATTGTTACAAAATTTCAAGGTTTTATGACGCTCCAGTAAAAAGATACAAGCATTTGTATGTTGCAAACTTTGATAGGTTTAGGACGTACCGTATAGAAGTTAGGGCCATTTGAAGTTTTATCTGTGTTTGATTCGGGACTCAAGGGTAGCATAGCTTTGAGCGATGGCTTCAATTGACAAGAGGGTCTTGTACTTTATTGTTACAAAATTTCAACGTTTTATGACGCTCCAGTAAAAAGTTACAAGCATTTGTATGTTGCAAACTTTGATAGGTGTAGGACGTACTGTATAGAAGTTAGGACCATTTGAAGTTTTATGAGTGTTTTAATTGCGACTCAAGGGTAGCATAGCTTTGAGCGATAGCTTAAATTGACAAGAGGCTCGAGTACTTTATTGTTACAAAATTACAAGGTTTTATGACGCTCCAGTAAACAGTTACAAGCATTTGTATGTTGCAAACTTTGATAGGTGTAGGACGTACCGAATAGAAGTTAGGGCCATTTGAAGTTTTATCAGTGTTTGATATGGGATTCAAGGGTAGCATAGCTTTGAGCGATAGCTTAAATTGACAAGAGGCTCGAGTCCTTTATTGTTACAAAATTTCAAGGTTTTATGACGATCCAGTAAAAAGTTACAAGCATTTGTATGTTGCAAACTTTGATCGATGTAGGACGTACCGTATAGAAGTTAGGGCCATCTGAAGTTTTATGAGCGTTTGAATTGGGACTCAAGGGTAGCAGAGCTTTGAGCGATAGCTTAAATTGACAAGAGGCTCCAGTACTTTGTTGTTACAAAATTTCAAGGTTTTATGACGCTCCAGTAAAAAGATGCAAGCATTTGTATGTTGCAAACTTTGATAGGTGTAGGACGTACCGTATAGAAGTTAGGGCCGTTTGAAGTTTTATCAGTGTTTGATTTGGGACTCAAGAGTAGCATAGCTTTAAGCGATGGCGTAAATTGACAAGAGGGTCGAATACATTATTGTTACAAAATTTCAAGGTTTTATGACGCTCCAGTAAAAAGTTACAAGCATTTGTATGTTGCAAACTTTGATAGGTGTAGGACGCACCGTATAGAAGTTAGGGCTATTTGAAGTTTTATCAGTGTTTGATTTGGGACTCAAGGGTAGCATAGCTTTGAGCGATAGCTTAAATTGACAAGAGGCTCGAGTACTTTATTGTTACAAAATTTCAAGGTTTTATGACGCTCCAGTAAAAAGATACAAGCATTTGTATGTTGCAAACTTTGATAGGTGTAGGACGTACCGTATAGAAGTTAGGGCCATTTGAAGTTTTATCCGTGTTTGATTTGGGACTCAAGGGTAGCATAGCTTTGAGCGATGGCTTAAATTGACAAGAGGGTCGAGTACTTTATTGTTACAAAATTTCAACGTTTTATGACGCTCCAGTAAAAAGTTACAAGCATTTGTATGTTGCAAACTTTGATAGGTGTAGGACGTACCGTATAGAAGTGAGGGCCGTTTGAAGTTTTATCAGTGTTTGATTTGGGACTCAAGGGTAGCAGAGCTTTGAGCGATAGCTTAAATTGACAAGAGGCTCGAGTAATTTGTTGTTACAAAATTTCAAGGTTTTATGACGCTCCAGTAAAAAGATACAAGCATTTGTATGTTGCAAACTTTGATAGGTGTAGGACGTACCGTATAGAAGTTAGGGCCGTTTGAAGTTTTATCAGTGTTTGATTTGGGACTCAAGAGTAGCAGAGCTTTAAGCGATGGCGTAAATTGACAAGAGGGTCGAATACATTATTGTTACAAAATTTCAAGGTTTTATGACGCTCCAGTAAAAAGTTACAAGCATTTGTATGTTGCAAACTTTGATAGGTGTAGGACGCACCGTATAGAAGTTAGGGCTATTTGAAGTTTTATCAGTGTTTGATTTGGGACTCAAGGGTAGCATAGCTTTGAGCGATAGCTTAAATTGACAAGAGGCTCGAGTACTTTATTGTTACAAAATTTCAAGGTTTTATGACGCTCCAGTAAAAAGATACAAGCATTTGTATGTTGCAAACTTTGATAGGTGTAGGACGTACCGTATAGAAGTTAGGGCCATTTGAAGTTCTATCAGTGTTTGATTTCGGATTCAAGGGTAGCATAGCTTTGAGCGATAGCTTAAATTGACAAGAGGCTCGAGTACTTTATTGTTACAAAATTTCAAGGTTTTATGACGCTCCAGTAAAAAGATACAAGCATTTGTATGTTGCAAACTTTGAAAGGTGTAGGACGTACCGTATAGAAGTTAGGGCCATTTGAAGTTTTATCAGTGTTTGATTTGGGACTCAAGGGTAGCATAGCTTTGAGCGATGGTTTAAATTGACAAGAGTGTCGCGTACTTTATTGTTACAAAATTTCAAGGTTTTATGACGCTCCAGTAAAAAGATACAAGCATTTGTATGTTGCAAACTTTGATAGGTGTAGGACGTACCGTATAGAAGTTAGGGCCATTTGAAGTTTTATCAGTGTTTGATTTGGGACTCAAGGGTAGCATAGCTTTGAGCGATAGCTTAAATTGACAAGAGGCTCGAGTACTTTATTGTTACAAAATTTCAAGGTTTTATGACGCTCCAGTAAAAAGATACAAGCATTTGTATGTTGCAAACTTTGATAGGTGTAGGACGTACCGTATAGAAGTTAGGGCCATTTGAAGTTTTATCCGTGTTTGATTTGGGACTCAAGGGTAGCATAGCTTTGAGCGATGGATTAAATTGACAAGAGGGTCGAGTACTTTATTGTTACAAAATTTCAACGTTTTATGACGCTCCAGTAAAAAGTTACAAGCATTTGTATGTTGCAAACTTTGATAGGTGTAGGACGTACCGTATAGAAGTTAGGGCCATTTGAAGTTTTATGAGTGTCTGAATTGGGACTCAAGGGTAGCATAGCTTTGAGCGATAGCTTAAATTGACAAGAGGCTCGAGTACTTTATTGTTACAAAATTTAAAGGTTTTATGACGCTCCAGTAAAAATTTACAAGCATTTGTATGTTGCAAACTTTGAAAGGTGTAGGACGTACCGTATAGAAGTTAGGGCCATTTGAAGTATTATCCGTGTTTGATTTGGGACTCAAGGGTAGCATAGCTTTAAGCGATGGCGTAAATTGACAAGAGGGTCGAATACATTATTGTTACAAAATTTCAAGGTTTTATGACGCTCCAGTAAAAAGTTACAAGCATTTGTATGTTGCAAACTTTGATAGGTGTAGGACGCACCGTATAGAAGTTAGGGCTATTTGAAGTTTTATCAGTGTTTGATTTGGGACTCAAGGGTAGCATAGCTTTGAGCGATAGCTTAAATTGACAAGAGGCTCGAGTACTTTATTGTTACAAAATTTCAAGGTTTTATGACGCTTCAGTAAAAAGATACAAGCATTTGTATGTTGCAAACTTTGATAGGTGTAGGACGTACCGTATAGAAGTTAGGGCCATTTGAAGTTCTATCAGTGTTTGATTTGGGACTCAAGGGTAGCATAGCTTTGAGCGATAGCTTAAATTGACAAGAGGCTCGAGTACTTTATTGTTACAAAATTTCAAGGTTTTATGACGCTCCAGTAAAAAGATACAAGCATTTGTATGTTGCAAACTTTGATAGGTGTAGGACGTACCGTATAGAAGATAGGGCCATTTGAAGTTTTATCAGTGTTTGATTTGGGACTCAAGGGTAGCATAGCTTTGAGCGATAGCTTAAATTGACAAGAGGCTCGAGTACTTTATTGTTACAAAATTTCAAGGTTTTATGACGCTCCAGTAAAAAGATACAAGCATTTGTATGTTGCAAACTTTGATAGGTTTAGGACGTACCGTATAGAAGTTAGGGCCATTTGAAGTTTTATCTGTGTTTGATTCGGGACTCAAGGGTAGCATAGCTTTGAGCGATGGCTTCAATTGACAAGAGGGTCGAGTACTTTATTGTTACAAAATTTCAACGTTTTATGACGCTCCAGTAAAAAGTTACAAGCATTTGTATGTTGCAAACTTTGATAGGTGTAGGACGTACTGTATAGAAGTTAGGACCATTTGAAGTTTTATCAGTGTTTGATATGGGATTCAAGGGTAGCATAGCTTTGAGCGATGGCTTAAATTGACAAGAGGCTCGAGTCCTTTATTGTTACAAAATTTCAAGGTTTTATGACGCTCCAGTAAAAAGTTACAAGCATTTGTACGTTGCAAACTTTGATCGATGTACCGTATAGAAGTTAGGGCCATTTGAAGTTTTATGAGCGTTTGAATTGGGACTCAAGGGTAGCAGAGCTTTGAGCGATAGCTTAAATTGACAAGAGGCTCGAGTACTTTGTTGTTACAAAATTTCAAGGTTTTATGACGCTCCAGTAAAAAGATACAAGCATTTGTATGTTGCAAACTTTGATAGGTGTAGGACGTACCGTATAGAAGTTAGTGCCGTTTGAAGTTTTATCAGTGTTTGATTTGGGACTCAAGAGTAGCATAGCTTTAAGCGATGGCGTAAATTGACAAGAGGGCCGAATACATTATTGTTACAAAATTTCAAGGTTTTATGACGCTCCAGTAAAAAGTTACAAGCATTTGTATGTTGCAAACTTTGATAGGTGTAGGACGCACCGTATAGAAGTTAGGGCTATTTGAAGTTTTATCAGTGTTTGACTTGGGACTCAAGGGTAGCATAGCTTTGAGCGATAGCTTAAATTGACAAGAGGCTCGAGTACTTTATTGTTACAAAATTTCAAGGTTTTATGACGCTCCAGTAAAAAGTTACAAGCATTTGTATGTTGCAAACTTTGATAGGTGTAGGACGCACCGTATAGAAGTTAGGGCTATTTGAAGTTTTATCAGTGTTTGATTTGGGACTCAAGGGTAGCATAGCTTTGAGCGATGGCTTAAATTGACAAGAGGGTCGAGTACTTTATTGTTACAAAATTTCAACGTTTTATGACGCTCCAGTAAAAAGTTACAAGCATTTGTATGTTGCAAACTTTGATAGGTGTAGGACGTACCGTATAGAAGTAAGGGCCATTTGAAGTTTTATGAGTGTCTGAATTGGGACTCAAGGGTAGCATAGCTTTGAGCGATGGCTTAAATTGACAAGAGGGTTGAGTACTTTATTGTTACAAAATTTCAACGTTTTATGACGCTCCAGTAAAAAGTTACAAGCATTTGTATGTTGCAAACTTTGATAGGTGTAGGACGTACCGTATAGAAGTTAGGGCCATTTGAAGTTTTATGAGTGTCTGAATTGGGACTCAAGGGTAGCATAGCTTTGAGCGATGGCTTAAATTGACAAGAGGGTCGAGTACTTTATTGTTACAAAATTTCAAGGTTTTATGACGCTCCAGTAAAAAGTTACAAGCATTTGTATGTTGCAAACTTTGATAGCTGTAGGACGCACCGTATAGAAGTTAGGGCCATTTGAAGTTTTATCAGTGTTTGATTTGGGACTCAAGGGTAGCATAGCTTTGAGCGATAGCTTAAATTGACAAGAGGCTCGAGTACTTTATTGTTACAAAATTTCAAGGTTTTTATGACGCTCCAGTAAAAAGATATAAGCGCTTGTATGTTGCAAACTTTGATAGGTGTAGGACGTACCGTATAGAAGTTAGGGCCATTTGAAGTTCTATCAGTGTTTGATTTGGGATTCAAGGGTAGCATAGCTTTGAGCGATAGCTTAAATTGACAAGA